>JANRMT010062827.1:25933734-25948789 GCA_026402145.1 Polypterus bichir lapradei | reverse complement strand
AGTCAGTCAGTCAGTCAGTGAGTGAGGGCTTTGCCTTTTATTAGTATAGATATATACATATAGTAGGCGGTACACGGGATGGACAGGCATCCTGGCAAGAAGTCATGGAGAGACGTTACTTGGACGGGAGGCCCCAAGTGTACAGAAATGCATCTGAGCCAAAAGAAGAAATGAGGTCACGTCTGGAGAAGGTTGCCCTAAACGATGGATGGATATTCCAACCAGAGCAGATGATCGCTTATCCGGGTGGGAAGCCCCAAATAAATGGATAGGCTTCCAGACTGGACATATACTGAATACATTCCCTGCCCCAGATAAAAGAAGAGGACAGAGAAGGACTGTCACAGAGTCACATTTAATTCTCCCAGGCACTACATGGCAGCAGCCCTCCGTGATGACTCCCATTCAGGAACCAGCAGGGAAAGCCGGGAGTTGTAGTCCGGTAACACAGCTCTGCTGGGCTCCGTTGGTGCCACAAAGGGATGCTACAGAGAGATGTGCTCCCCAGTTTATGGGATTTCCATATGATGCTGAAGTACATCCATCTGGTGCCAGAAGCACTCCCAGGCCCTAAATACTGTCCAGGTGAGTTGGAGCTGGAAGGAAGGAAGGCAAAACTTGACTGGAGGAGGTCAGTGCAGTGATGAGAAGAGAGGAGAAGAATTTTGCAGGGAAGTGAATTGTGGAGAGAGAATACTTATGCTTTTGTCAACATTTTGGAGATATTGTGTTAATAAATCATCTTTAATTTGAACCCGGGACTGTACTGTGTATATATTTATACTAGCTGTCCCCCGTGGCTCTGCCTATGTAGTAGTGAAATAGAACAAACTTTAAAAATCAATAAAAATATAAAAAAATGTAATTCTGGCAAAGCAGATGGTAGGTACGCTCCAATGTCAAAAATTAGCACTCTGATGGGAGAGCATCCCCTGCATGGGGAGAAAAGCACATGGCCATGATATCTCTGGTAATCAGCAGCCACCCTCTAAAACACACGTAGCTGTGATCTCTCTCTGAAAACATTAAATATTACTTCTTAACAATCTGTAGATGATAATGTCTGTTGAATAAAGAAGTATTACTAGCTAACCAGAGGCAAGTTTGCTCCAACACGTGGTGAGAGGTACAGCAACTCGAACGGAGGCTGACACATTCACGCAAACAAATTGCTACCGCAAGTGCACTATGATATTTAATGCAATGACAGAAATTGCAAAATCAACCGGAATGTTCAAGCAAATTATAGAAAAAAACCCGATCTAAATCCATTAAGTAGTTCTCTCGTGAAAAGCAGACAGACAGGCAGACAGATGTTGGATTTTATTTACAGTATATATATTTTACCTCCTCTTTGCTCGATCATGCCACATGATCTGCATCTCGCACAGCACTTCAAACATTTGAAAGCCTGTACAGCAGCTGTCCTTCTCTTTGTCTTTTATTTCCGGCTCCGGCATGGTTAAATCTCTTGGCACATGTATAGCGGGACATGAGTTCTTGATATTTTAGTTTATAATTTAAGAACAGAATAAGAATCTGAAAATCTAACAACATCACATTCAAGTTCGAGAAATTCTGAAAAGAATGATACCAAACATTGTAATAAGAAGAGACACGAGGCATGGCAAGGTTTGGGGCAGCCACCCGTTTAATGCGGTATCCTGGCTGCAAAAGCAAATGATTCATGTAATACAAGTTTACACGACAGAGTCCAAAACAGAACTGCCTCCCAGAGCAAAGGCGGGAGGCTTTATAGGACGTTGGGCGGAAGTGACGTCGTCCTCGGGGCCGGGACCGGAAGTGATGTCGTCCTCGGGCCCGGGACCAGAAGTGATGTGTCCCGCTTCGAGGTGTTGGCTCCTGATGGGATTTCCCGGGAAAGACCTGTAGGGAACTTAGAAAGAGCGTCAGCGTACGGGGCAGATGTATAATCAGTACACTCTCAGCCCTTAAGCTGCCTCCTATGCACACGTGTGTGACAACATATATATGTAGGTTTTTAAATAAGCCCGATTTAAAGCGTGACAAAAAACGTGGCATAAAAAGTCACATAAAATCATTGCACTTTTAGGCTTAGGATTTTATATATAGAGAATAGATATACAGTATATATTGTAAGAAAGGCACTATATTGTACCCGACCTGACACAGACTGGACATGGAGGCACACGTAAAACAAATAAACTATTTATTTTCCTCCCACAGGCAGTACACAGTCCCAAGCACAGCACACACACAGTACCAGAAAGCACTCTTTTTCTGCTTCACCACTCCTCCCAGTTAACCTTGTCCTCCTCCACCCGACTCTGGCTGCAGAGCGGTGGTCGCTAGCTTCTTTTATTGGGTACCCAGAAGTGCTTCAGGTTTTTGATTGCTGACATCTGGCTGCACTTCTGGGTATGGCGAAACCAGTGCCCAAAAGGGGCCAGCAGCTCCTGCTATAGCACCCCATGGTGGTGCCTGCGGAACCCAACAGGGCTGCATCAAACTCCAACCCCCATGAAGCCCTGGGGGAGTCCTAGGCACCGCTGCAACCCAGGGAGGCTGCCATCTAGCATCCAGGGGGAGATGTTGTGTATCCCATGCTTGCTTCCCTGGTACATATGCTGTGGGGGTGTCCCAGCTGGGCATGGGCGCCGGCCATCCATCACAATATATACTCTTACTATTTATATAGGAAGGGGTTCAAATAAGCTAAAATCTTATATTTACTGATTGTTAAGATGACCCTGTTGGCTTGGTTCTTACCACTACCCACACAAAGGGTACAGGTCATAAACTGGTCCATCACAGGCACACACACAAATGTAAAGTTTCCAGTTTATTCAAGATGTACATTCTTATGAATTATGGAGAGTTAGCAGAAAAATCCCAGTGACAAATGGAGAGGAGGCACAGACTTTCAATGGGTAACGAAGTTTAAACACAGGATGGCAGATCTGTAAGACGGCATTACTATCCGCTGGGTTCTTACTTGTTCATCTTTGTAATAAGTCAAGTTAAGTTAAGTCAAGTAGCGTAAATGGCAAATTGCTAATCTATAATGGAACAAATTTCTGTGGCGCACCATATGGAACATTATGGGGCAAATGTGACTGGGTTCTTCTAAAATCCCTTAAACTTAAATTTCCCCTAAACCCTACTGTTAAATAGTTTTAGGACCTTGAGATGGTGGAGATCACACCAGGCAACGCAGTGTGGGTGCTGCTGGAGGCAGTCCTGATCCAGAGTCCACAGACCCCTGGGTCTGGGTGGTGGAAATGGCAGAAAGAGCACTAAGCACTGAATGTGGGATGATTTCAGCTGCTGGAATGTGCCTTTGAAATGAGAAGGCGAGGCAGTTCTGTCCACGACTGTGACAGATGTAGCCTAATGCCACACACTAAACGGCGTGAGCTAAAGCAGCCCGGAGTCACCCCAACATTTCTCAGGTTAATAGTCCTTTTCAGAGCAGCTGAAGCTTAAAAGTCACTTCTGCCAAGTTTATCATGGATTGTTTTTAATTGTTTTGCTGTTACTTCAACAGCTTTCTGACAATGGAGCAGCATCTGTCTGTAGTTATTTTCCTTTGCCTTTTCTGGAAAGCAGCTGCTGTAGGGTTTTTTTTTTTCTTTTCTTTGTGGGATGACTGAACACCCAGTAATTATCTTCTATATAGTGCCTTTCTAACTGAATGCCATCTTTATGTAGAGAATTATCACTCAAGACTTGTAAGATATTACTGTTCCAGGAAGATAACTTAGATACAGAACTCACAAATGCTGTGATTTGGCTTGCACAAGATCAGCATCCCACCTGCAACGTCTACTCATGTAGGATATGAACTATTTAAAATTACAAAATGCGTCCATTTATTTTTTTAATCCACTTATTCCATTACAGAATCACCGAGAGCTAGGGCCTTTCCCAGAAGCATTAAGTGAAGTGTAGGAGCCACCAGTTAAGTACTGGCCACATTCACGCAAATACCAGCACTTCTGCATGCCAGTTTAACTTTTAGTCACCAATTAGCCTAAATGGTTCATCTTTGGATTTGGATTGTAAACTGGAGCATGTGAAGTAAACCATCTGTGAGGGGTTTCCTGGTGTACAAGGAGCGGCACAGGGCAGGGTCAGGAGCCAGCAGGACCCTAAAACAGAGATTGTAGTTATATGTTCAGTGTTCCCCAGTTCTGCTAGTGGACAGACAGCGCAAGAGATGTTGAAGATGTTTGATCCTCCTGGTCATAAGGGTGGAGAGTTCCTCGTGGTCAAGAGGGGGCAGCACATTAACTTAGCTTAACAGATGGGTTACGCTGACCATTTAAAGGTTAGGTCTGGTGGGCGGAGTTGTTGTGTGTTTTATTTGATGTTTTCTGTTCTCCCTTTGCTTTTAGTACCATTATGTTTAATCGTCTAATTAGTTCCTTGATACAATTTTGGTTAGGAGGATCCACAGAAGAGCACCTGTAGCATGTTATAGCACACAGAAATTAAACCATGGACCATGGCACTGTGAAACACCAGCACTGCACCACTCCCACCCAAGTCTGAAAATGAGTAATCTAGAAATATCCAACACTCACATACTGGCCCATTTTGAAATGAATGAGAAACGAACCCAGGCTTCTCAAGAAGCAGTGTTAACAGCACACTGCTGTGCCACTCAACTCACAAAATGGGCCAATGAAATGAAAGTAAATTGCACTCAGATCCACAAAGCTGTGAAGCGGTGGTGATCACCCCTGAACCTCAATGCCACCCCACTTCCAAATTTGGTTATTCAAAAGAAGGTGAATTTGGCTCAGACTCAGGTCCTTGAATAATTGTGCCACATCACCCAGAATATGGGTAAGTGAAAAGCAAATTCATTTAGTCCAGGTCCTTCAAGCAACAATGCAAAGTGCTGCACCACCCAACTCCCCAAATGGGTTGTATGAATAAGCATAAATTGAACCCAAATCCACAAAACTGCGCAGCAGCACTGCTAACTACTGTACAAATTCCAATGAAAGTGATGCCTTGTTAGCTCCTGCCTTACAAAAATCCAAACAGATATATTCAGCCAAGGAAACATTTTATAAATGCTCTTGTATTGGTGTAGCAGTGCTGCCTCACACTTCTGGGGTCCTCAGTTATAACATAAGAACACAAGAAATTTAACAAATGAGAGTCCATCAGG
Organism: Polypterus bichir lapradei; assembly: GCA_026402145.1. Taxonomy (NCBI): domain Eukaryota; kingdom Metazoa; phylum Chordata; class Cladistia; order Polypteriformes; family Polypteridae; genus Polypterus; species Polypterus bichir. The sequence goes on along the minus strand of JANRMT010062827.1, from coordinate 25,943,625 downwards.
CTCCTTTGTTTAGTTAATAGTTACGCTGTCCCAATATCTCATCCAGATAGTTCTTAATGTTTGGCAAAGTTTCTTCTTCAACTGCATGTCTCGGTAGTTTATTCCAGATTCCCACAATTCTTTGCATATAAAATGCTTCCTGGCTTTAGTCCTAAATTCACTTCCCCTTAATTGCCACTAGTGTCCTCGAGTACGTAATTCACCATTAAGTTTAAAGAATGAAGTTGGATCGATGTCTGTGAAGGTTTTGAAGGCCTAAATTAGGACCCCACACAGTCCCCTCTGCTTGAGACTAAACAGGTTCAGTTCTCTGAGTCTGTTCGATTACGACATGTCCTCAAGTGCTCTGATGCTCTTGGTTGCTCTCCTCTACACAGCTTCAAGTGCTGTTCTGGACTTTCACTATTTTATTTGTATTATTCAACATTCTAAACATGTACAGGTTTGGCTTAGTGGTCACTCGAAACTGAGCCAGTGTGAGCATGTGTGTGCCCAGTGATGGACAAGCGCCCGCTGCTGGGTTGGTGCCAGCTCCTCTTGAGATAGAATTTGTGTCCTTTTAAAATGAATAGGCGGAGGAGAGGATGATATTAAACTTCAAGTGTAAGTCAGAAGACAGCCCAACTAACGCTTCTCTTTGTAAACTGAGCCATGAGAGGAATGGTCCATTGAGTGATTCCAGAATCTCCTAGCTGCCCCACCTTTTACCCAGTAGTATTGGGATAGGAACTGTTCCCTCATGACCCTAAACTAGATAACTGGATTTGAAAGTAGATGGATTGCTTTTTATTCTGTTTTGACTACAAATGACAAGTAACAACAACAACATTTATTTATATAGCACATACAAATGATGTAGCTCAAAGTGCTTTACATGAAGAAGAAAGAGAAAAAAGACAAAATAAATAAGAAAACAGAATTAGAGAACACTAATTAACACAGAATAAAAGTGAGGTCCGATGGTCAGGGAGGACAGAAAAAAAAAAAAAAAACCCCAGAGGGCTGGAGAAAAAAACAGTCCACGAGACCACCTAGACCCCTCTAGGCATTCTACCTAACATAAATGATCTCAATCAGTCCTTATTGTATTCAGGGTTCACATGGAAGAACTTGAAGATGATGAGGCCTTAAGCCTCCACCTTATGGGTGGAGTGGTGGCTCTGAGGCTAGGGATCTGCACTGGCAATCGGAAGGTTGCCGGTTTGAATCCTGTAAAATGCCAAAAGGGTCTCTGCGCTGTTGGGCCCCTGAGCAAGGCCCTTAACCTGCAAATGCTCCGTCCTGGGTATGACGTTAATCTGCATCCATTCCTGCAGGTAGGCCCTCCAACCTGCAGGGAAAAAACTTGGGGGTTGGTGGCAGAATTGGCACTCCAGCCACCATAAAAGAACCTCACATTGTTCCACTCCATCTGAACTAGCGTGGTGCTGAGGTATCACCCGTTGCGTGGCTGCAGTCGGGCCCTAATCTGGATCCTGAGTTGGTTTGTTGTGTGGTGGGTGTTGCAATGCACTGTATCAGTGCGGGCTCCTAACCTCCTCTCTCTCTGGCCTTAAATCCATCAATGTAGGGACATCACGGTGCTTTGATCAGGTGGCTGGAAAAAGAACAGAAGAGAAAGTAGGGGTTAGTACAGATTATGGAGACACCAGGAATGATATTGATAATTAAATGCATATACAGAATATCAGGATTAAACTAAAAGGAAGCTATAAGAAAGCCATGTTAAAATAATGAGTTTTTAGCAGTTTTTTAAAGTGCTCAACCGTATTAGCCTGGCGAATTCCTATTGGCAGGCTATTCCAGATTTGGGTGCGTAACAGCAGAAGGTCGCCTCACCACTTCGCTTAAGTTTAGCTCTTGGAATAATAAGCTGACACTCATTTGAAGATCTTAGGTTACCATTTGGAACGTAAGGTGTAAGACATTCTGAAATATAGGATGGAGCGAGATTATTTAAGGCTTTGTAAACCAAGAGCAGTATTTTAAAGTCAATTCTAAATGGCACAGATAACCAATGTAGTGACATCAGAACTGGAGAGATATGCTCAGATTTTCTTTTTCTAGTTAAGATTCTAGCAGCTGCATTCTGCACGAGTTGCAATCGATTGATGTCTTTTTAGAGTAGAGTAGGTTAGAGTAGAGTAGAGTGCCTTGGCAGGTTTAGTAAGCGCTCTCACATCTTGAGTATAATAAACACTATAATAAATAAGGGATGAGATGCACAGGTGTGAGTCTCCACAGTGAAATTTTCAACCCCACCTATCAGAGAAATCGCACTTCTGACATTTCCGCATGTGTGAACCTGAGCGTGAATGAAGCAGCGTGCAGAGGGTGAACACAAGTGTCACTCCAAGGAGGTGCCGGCATTGTTGGTTCCTTTTCTCCCATCCCAGCAGGCAGCAGAGAGAAGCAAGGTTTTAAACAGATGGGCCCATTGTCAAACGGCATTGTAAGTCGGGAGGGAGAAGAAGAAGAACCAGATGATGTAAAGGCGGCTGTCTGTTTTGGTGACAAGTGGCCGGCAATATTAATAGAGTCCCCAGGAATGTCCAAGCCACGCTTTTAATGAACCCAACCAAAGATTTAATGAACCGTACTACTAAGCATAACATCTCCCCCTTGACCCTGTGACCCCCGGGAGTCTCCATGGTGACTGGGGAGGGTGGGTACCCCCCAGTGTCTGCAAAGTGCAAGGCGCACAAAGAGAAGTGGGAGGCTTGCTCATGAAGGAAAGCGGCTAAGACAACAGGGCGCTCAGACAAAAGGTTTCTTTTTTTTTTTTTATAATTCAGAATAAACAGGGTTGTTTTTGCAAGAAAACAGCTTGCTTAAGCAATTAGCCACTTGTTTTCACTCGAGCAGTTTAAGTAGCTTTTGTGCGCCGGCTGTATCATTAATTAATGTCATTTTAATTGAAGGCCATGAACTCCCAACAAACCAGAATGAAGGCGAGCTGAAAACCCCCTCCAAGCCTTTTATTATAATTAATATAGAAGCCATGTTTCTGCGAAAAATTGAAAAGAAAGCTACTGAAATGGAAGAAAAGATCAGCTGAAGTGAGAGTATTAGACAAGGCCGGCAGATCAATATGTTCGGTAACAAACAGAATTCTTTAACTGTAATTAGCTGCCCCACTCACAGACATTTCCTTAAGCACCAGCTCTTTGCGTCAAGGCTTTCATTATTTCATGGATTTAAATTTCGTCTTTCTCGACCAGTTGGTGGAACATTTACTGTTGCTGCCTCACAGGTCCCGCTTTTGTGGTTCAAATCCCATACCTTATTGAAGTCTGTGTGTGAAGGTCGTTTTGTAGTTAATCCAGTTTTCCGTCCATGTCCCAAAAGTGCACACGTTAGATTAAAAAGCTGAAATCAGAAAAAATAACATTGGAACATTAGAAAAATTGTGACGAGAACAGGCCATTCAGCCCAATGAGCTCATCCATCCTGATTGTCCAAAATGACATTAAGTTAGGATTTGAAGGTTCACAAGACCGAAACTGCATTCAGTACACCAAGTGAAACCTCACTACTGCATTATAAAACTTCATAATAACCTCCCTTGATGAGTATTCCACCCATCAGTATATAGAAAGTAACGTTTTTTCAGCTTTCTTGATGGCTTTTTAACACTGTCTTGATGTACACAGTGATGAGTCCACTAGGACTCCAAAGTCCCTCTCATAAGGGGCACTTTCAAATTGCAGGCCTCCCATTGTGTATTCCAGTCTAACATTTTTACTTCCAACAAGTAACAATTTACATTTACTAAACTTAAATTTGCTCTGCCACAAATCTGCACAAGCTATCCAAGTCTCCCTGTAGCAACTTAGCTGATTCTACATCATCTGCCCTTCCACCTCATTTGGTATCATCTGCCGACTTAACCATCTTATTAATGAAATTCTTGTCCAGATCATTTTTGTACGAGGGACGTTCAAAACGTTTCCACACTTTTCTTTAACTCTATTTATTAAGAATTTCAAAAACAAATTGCATCACTTTTCTACATAGTCAACTTCTTTTGCAATGCAATTTTCCCAGCATCGTACCAACTTTTTAATGCCATCAGTCACACTAATATGGCCATTTTTCAAACATTTTAATCCACTCACAGACAACTGTACGAGAGAGAACTTTATCTCTAGACTGAGCACACGTGCTGAGATGAATTTGTGCTCCCGGCACACCTTCTGCCCAGCGTACGACAGAACGTTCTTCCGCTTTGGTGCAATTTATTAGTTTCGCAGCCATCTTAACCACAAGGTGACAACCCTTATACTAAACTGCGAGGGCAGCCGGCTTGCCACACAGAACTAGTCACATGGCACCCTCAGACATGACCAATTACTACTCCTCCTGCTTTCACCATTTCCAACGATAATGTAAAGGTGCAGAAACTTTTTGAGTGTCCTATATACATTAAAAAGAGCACTGACACCTGAGGGATGCCACTTTCAACATCATCTAATTCTGAAAAAGCTCCCCGTGCCATAACCTTTTGCTTGTTTGCTTTTTTTGAGCCAATTTTGTACTCACCTACAGACCGCACCCTAAACTCTCACTTCATTTAGCTTGATCACTGACCTATCTTGTGGTACCTTATCAAAAGGCTTCTGACCAATCAAGATAAATAATACCAAATGCACCTCTCAGATCATATCCTCCTCAAAGAAATTCCAGCATATTAGTGGAACACAGCCTCCCTTGTCTGAACCTATGTTGAGATTGTACTAATACTCCTGTTCTGGACATGTGCTGTTCAGTCTTTTCCTTAATAATTGCTTCTATTAATTTTCCTGTGACGCACATAAAGCTTACTGGCCTATAGTTCCTTGGATCAGCCCAATCACCCTTTTTGGAAAACTAGAATATTTGCTAACCTCTTTAGGAATTCCCCCAGTGTGCAAGGGTTTACATAAGTACCTGATAACTTCCTTAAGTACTTGCAGATAAATGTTATCTGGTTCTGGTGATTTGTTAGATTTCAACCTATTTAATCTAAGCAGCACTTCTCCCTCTGCATTTTCCAAATCACTAATAGTCCCTGTTACTGCTGGGAGGTTATCAACCTGTTCACACGTGTAAACTTCAATGAAGTACAAGTTTCAAAGAATTTGCAATTGCACTGTCTACGTATTCCAGCTCACCTTTAATGTTCTTTTACTACATCTTGCCTGAAGAAGGGGCCTGAGTTGCCTCGAAAGCTTGCATATTGCAATCTTTTGAGTTAACCAATAAAAGGTGCCATTTTGCTTGGCTTTTCTCTACATTCATAATGGCTAACACGGTACAACACTCTAGTACTACTAACATTTTGAAAGAGTCCCTTTGGGTCACCTTTTGCATTTTCTGTCATTTTTCTCTCCAGCTGTCTTTTAGCCTTCCTAATGTCTTTTAAAACCATTGCTCTCATTTGCCCTAAGAGTTACTAGTCTTAAACTTCTTACCCAACTTTTTTTTTTTTTGGTAACATCCTTTGTGCCTTCTTGCTTATCCACCTTTGAGTTTTCTTTAATCTGGTACGGTTTCTAAATTTTTGGATGAACTTGTCCTGGACTGTATGTAAAATACTTTTAAACCTGCCCCATGCCTTCTCGACTGTCTCTACACTTAAAAACTTATCCTAATTTATTTTACTGGGGGTTTGCTGCATCTGCTCAAATCATCTACCTTAGAGTCCTTAACAAAGTTAGTGAGTGTATATGAACCCTTGGTGTGTATTTTTCAAAACTCACTGCACACTGGGGAAATTCCTACAGACAGAGAGGTAGAAAATGTCCTATTATACTGTCTACATATCAAGTGATTGGGCTGATTCAAATTACTATATTGTAGGCCATTAAACTTAACATGCATCATGAGTAAATCAATAATATTAGGAACAGTTGTAATAGTGAATGGGACCAGATGGGGAGATTCGTGTTTCACTAATAGATCTGAATTGTATGAGGATGAAACAAAAGCATTGGACCAGAGGGCTGCATATAATACTGTATTATTTATCTGGATTTTCAGAAAGCTTTTGATAAGGAACCATATGAGAGTCCCATGATCAAACTAAAATGAAATGGGAATTTAAAGTGCAGTGTTTAGACAGGTACAAAATTAGCTTAAACACAGAAAATAAATGGTCATTAGTGGAGACTAGAAATGGTGTTGCTCAGGGATCATGGGAGAGAAGACAAGACGGTTGGTTGAAACGAACAATGAGTACAATTGGGACAGCAAGCTGTTGCTGTGGACAGGAGACAAAGAAGTCAATGAGAGGAACAGCACTCCAGGGATAGGTGGCTCCTGCTGAAGATTACATGAGCAGGAGTAACTGGTTGGCTTTATGCTAAGAGATGGTGATGGGACAATGAAGCTGGACTTTGGGTATCCCAGAGGTGACCGGATGGTGTGGCTGGAAAGAAAGCCATTTAATGGATGACCGCACTTGCTGGTGTCTCAGTCCAACAGAAAAGACTTAAAGGGTGAGAAAGGGAGGTAAGAAGGAGAGAAGATGCAGTGAGGCTTGCAAGAGAATAGCAAAGATAAAGGAACCTGATTTTATCACTGTTATTTTATTCATTATATTACCATCCTGGATTTATTAATTTACAGTAATGATTTTAACTCCTATTAGCACTTGTTTCTATGGATTATTCATTTATTGACTGCACACCACTATCTACTGGGCACAGCTTAATTGTGAATAAACTACACAAAGCACTTTTTGCACCAACCTTATTGTTTGTGTCCTTCTTGCCCTTGTCCCTCCTCGACACATGACTCTCAATGACCTGGGAAACATTGGGCTCCCAGGTGCATATCTTAATAATTATTGGGCATAAGGTAGAAACAACACCTAGAAAGAGTGCCAGTCCAGAACACCCACATCCTGACACATCCTGCACACACTAGGGCTGATTTAGTAGCTTAAACAAAACAAAATGTAACTCCTCTAAAATTTCCAGCAGATTGAGGAACTTAATTGTTTACAGCATAATCTTGACCCTGACCTAATATTCTTTTACTTTCTTCTATATGAAGTATGGCAAAAGTATTGTAATTGCCCAAAAATTCGATTTCAAGATTTTAACAAATCTCCACGTTTTAGACCTCCCTGCATCCAAAAATACAATTTTTGGAATATGTCTGTGTGTTTATTGTGAGATATGGTCAGCAGTTTATCCCAGCCAACACCCCCACAACGCTAGATGGAGTCCTCCCTGCAACATGGAGGTGCCCCGAATTCCAGCAGGGAATCATGGACAATGGATTTCGGCTTCACAGCTCTGCTGGATGCCGTAGGGGCTGCCAGGGAACACTGCAGGGAGACATGAACATTACTTCTACTTACAAGTCACGGGGATGGAAGACCTAAAGTACTTCCAGGCTGAAGAAAAGGAGAGTTTCCATCTGACCCGGAAGTGCTATGAAATCACATGGACTGAGGGACAGAAGCACTTACAGGTCAAGGACTATAAAAGGATGATGGGAAACCCCAGCAGACTGAGCTGGAGATGGGAGGGAGTGCGACAGAGCTGCTGGGTGGAGAAGAGGATTATTGATTGTGTATTGTATTGATTTATTATTATTATCGTTATTGTTGTATTATTGAGTATAGTGGAGGTGCTTTGTGCACATTAGAAATATTAAATTCATTTCTTGGACTTTTACCTGGTGTCTGGACGTGTTGTCTACAGGAGTCACAGGGCAACAGCGACCCCTGCTGTCACAGCATGTAAACAGATGTGAAATATGGCGGCCCAGACACACACCATTTTAATCATCACCCACGTTTATTTACAAAAGTACAAAGTGCACCACCGCCAAACCCCCAGTTCCCCAAAGTCAATAACCAGTCTCTTCACACACAAAACACTCGGGCCTCTCTTCGCCTCCTCCACCACGACCTTATCCTCCTCCTCACCCGACTCCAGCCTTGATTGCAGGGCGGCGGCTCCTTAAATAGGCGGCTGATTGCCGACCGCACCCAGCCACCTGTGACAGTACTCCCCCGCTAGCTGGGACCTCCCGGGACCAGCGGACCATTCCGTGAGGACGAAGACGCCTCGGCACCAAGCCGACACATTGCAGTGTAGGGCCCGAGCCTGTAAATAAAACAGAAAAACAAGGGGCGGGGACGTTCCCCTGACGCAGCCCCTCGGCTCGTCTTCCCAGCTGGGGCAACATTCTCCACTCCGATCGGCCCTCTGATGCTCCTTTGTTCGGCTTCCCCGTACGGTAAGTCCGCAGTCCCTGCCACAGAACCACTAGTGGGCTCAGGTGTCGTGTCCACCTCCCACGCTGCGGGGTTTTCCTCTGCCTCCACAGAGGACAGCCCTTCGCAGGCCGTGCACACCCAGTGACACGTCCTCCCATGTCGGAGGAACTGGCTTCCCCAAGCCGCTTCCTCCGCTTACTGTGGAACGGCGCGGTGGTTTGGATCTGCCCATGGTAAAAGGTCAGACCCAGTCCCGCTGGTGTCCGGAGCTTCACAGGGTCGGTCTCACTTACCTTCCCCGCTGTGCCTCTCCGTCCAGAAGCTCCCGCAGTGCGCCGATCCTCTCTTGCCTGCGGCTCTCGATCTGGTGCCACTGCCGTTCCTCCTGACTCCAGCGTCTCTGCCCGGAGGGCACATCGCTTGGCTGGTGGCGACAGCACAAGGCGCAATTCTTCTTGCAGCTCCTGTAAAATCGCCGCCAAGGAGAGAGAAGCAGCCGACGGTGGGCTTACCTTGTGAGTAGTTCCACCTACCGACTGCTCTCTGTGGGCATTTCCCTGCGGCCCACTCGGGTTTCCTGGGAGCACGGGATGGACATTCCCTGCTCTTGCCATCCAGCAATTGTCGGCGAGAGAACAAGACACGCTGTCCACTCCCGTGCCTATAACGAGGAGGAATTTCTGGTCGGCCTTCTCGCTCTCCCCTCTCACTGGAGAGCATCTCACTGGGCAGCTCCGCTGCTGCTGCGGCTTCCGCAGCCACAGCCTCTCCTTCTCGGCAGCCCCCTTCCTGGGCTCCGCGTCGATGAGCCGCCCCTGAACCACAAAGTCCACCAATGGACCTCCACTGGTCCATGCTGTACTTCGTTGCTGTGGGGTTGGGTGCACGCTGCCCCTGCGGCATGTGGGTGGGTTCCGCTGTTGTGCCGGGCCTTTCACAGACATTTTCTGGAATACAGGTCCCCACCTCGACCCAGGTGGAGCATCCTGCCGGCTACGCCACTGTGAAATATGGAGGCCCGGACACACACAGGCGGGCACCATTTTAATCATCACTCACGTTTATTTACAAAAGTACAAAGTGCACCACCGCCAAACCCCGAGTTCCCCAAAGTCAATAACCAGTCTCTTCACACACAAAACACTCGGGCCTCTCTTCGCCTCCTCTGCCACGACCTTGTCGTCGTCATCATCATCATCGTCGTCGTCGTCGTCGTCGTCGTCGTTGTCGTCGTCGTCCTCCTCCTCCTCACCCGACTCCAGCCTTGATTGCAGGGCGGCGGCTCCTTAAATAGGCGGCTGATTACCGACCGCACCCAGCCACCTGTGACACATAATAACTTGACTACGCTTTCAGTTAGGTCAACCAAATTTTGCATACAAGTATTATGTATAAAATGTAGATTTCTTTCACCTTTGAGCTATTTCTGCTAACCAGAAGTGGTACTTTTTATTCTTGCAGCTGACATTGATTTATTCAACTCTACTTTTATAATAATTGCTCAATATATTATTAACTAGCAGAATACCCGCGCTTCGCAGCGGAGAAGTAGTGTGTTAAAGAAGGTATGAAAAAGAAAAGGAAAAATTTAAAAAATAACGTAACATGATTGTTAATGTAATTGTTTTGTCATTGATATGAGTGTTGTTCCCATATCTATATCTATATATATATAT
>JANRMT010062827.1:25918361-25928500 GCA_026402145.1 Polypterus bichir lapradei | reverse complement strand
GATAGATAGATAGATAGATAGATAGATAGATAGATAGATAGATAGATTATGAAGGAAATTTCAGGGTTACAATATCAGGTATTCTGAAAAGGTACACACACATATACATTGAATTATCTGTAAGTAGATTATTGTGTGCTTGGTGTGTGTGTGTGTTTGTGTATGTGCATGTGCCCTGTGGTGGGCTGGCGCCCTGCCCAGGGTTTGTTTCCTGCCTTGCGCTCTGTGTTGGCTGGGATTGGCTCCAGCAGACCCCCGTGACCCTGTAGTTGGGATATAGTGGGTTGGATAATGGATGGATGGATGGATAGATTAACAAAGTGAAGCTATTTACTAAGTGTAAAATGATTAGAATTTAACATATTTTTAAGTAACAATTTCACAATGCCATGCTATTTCACACATGGCGTTACTGTCTTTTAAGATGTCTGCTGGGCCAACTCAGTACTAATCAGAATACAGAGGGCACTATGCCAGTTTGGCCGAGGAATGACTCATTGCAGAACTTTTTTTTTTCCCTAAAAATAAGACTGGCTAGAGACAAACTGTGTCCTGGGTTCAAATCCTGAACCTTGTCATTAACTGTGTGGCGTTTGCATGTTCTCCATGGGTGTGTGTACATTTTTTCCTGGTCCTCTGTTTTTTGTTCCCATATCCTTAATAACATGCCAGTTAAGTAAATGGGTGACTCTAAATTGGTCCCAGTGTGACTTTATGAGCTGTACTGGCCCAAGGCTGGTTTCCTGCCTTACACCCCAAGTTGCTAGATTAGGCTGCAACACCCCATGATACTGAATTTCACAAAACAGTCCTGAGGTTGTTTGATATGCTTATGCAGCCAAGGCAGACCAAATTTCACAAAGTCTACTACCAGTGGTAATATCTGAACCCAGGTTTCTTGATCCATAAGGCAGTTATTTAATTGAAGTCACTTTTATGACGCATGACCAGAAGAACATTTAAAGCACGAGGAGGGATCTGCTTACATTCAAGGGTCAAGCTTCCAAATTGACTGAAAATTACATCATGTGACCCGTTGTTCCTACATTTTGTACTTCACCGCTCATTTCCTTTTGCTTTCAGACATGTTTATTTCTATTCACCAAATCTTAAAAGATTTTCCATTGTGCACAGTAAAGATCAGTCCAAGTGTGGCCCATTACATATGGCAGCCAGGTTTCTTGCTTTTCCTACCTAATGATTTTGTCAGCTACATTAAAAAGCCAACTAACTGTTTAAATATGCTGTGTATGTTAGGCTGGGTAGACATGGGGTCACCGTAGCACCAAACGCCAGAAAACTTTGTGTTAATCTCAGTCAAACAAAGTGTTAAGTTTAGAAATGCAGGGTAGGAAGTTCAGAAAAAAAAAGCCAGGCAATGGTGGCAGATGTCTTTATGACCGGGATCTGTGGTGGTACATATACACCTCCTGCCAGGGCTGGCATCACCATTAAGACAAATTAAGGATGCAGATGATAAGAGGGGTAAAAACCTAGCCGCACTAATAAGCTTGGCTCAGGGTGCAAAAATAGCTTAGCAACAGCACTGCCTCCTGCTTCATTATTGTAAAAAATGACAAGAGACTACCAACTGTCCCGTTTCAGGACAGTGTCTGCCTCTCCCTTAGTGTTAAATGGGACAGTAGCCACTATACTTGGTGCAACTGCCTCATTTAATCTGCCTTGGATGAGCGTTAGTCTCTGGCAGGGTGTGCTGGCAGTGGGAAACATCTCACACCACCATTTAACCTAAAACGGGCATCTTTGGGATGAAAGCTAGAGCATGAAGAACAAAATTCACATGGGTGGTGCCCAGGCCAGGGCTCAAAGCCTGTCTCCAGGAGCTGAGAGGTAAAATCTCAAGTCCACTGGACCACCCTACCTCCCCTGTGCACTTTCATAATATAACCTTCTCAGACCTGCTTAGTGCACTTCATATTAGTGGGGAGCTCTAACCAATCCTGACAGGACTGGGACACTGGGAAAGGACACTTGTCTGTCACACAAAAAGTCGATTCAGAAACGCCAATCAGCTTAACACATGGGAAAGCCACCCACCGTAAACTAAAAATAAAAAGAATGAGCAGGGTACGACTGACGTATTGTCATATCTTGGTTGGTCCTGGGTACCAAGTGCAGAACCTGCTGGTCGGATGATTAGTGCTGAGTCTAGAAGATGGCTTTCTTTAGTTGATCCCAACTGATGCCATTAACTCAGCCTGTTGTTATAATAGAAAATTTGTAATAGTTAAACTAAATAACTATTCTTCATTCTGCCACCTGAAATTGATGCTTTTTTCATTTGTTTGCTGGTTTTCTGTGGTAGCTTCCATTATTTCACTAACTTCTAGGTTAATTCAAAACACACAAGACAAAACTCAGCTGTGAGTTCCTCACCTCCTACACGTTAAAGTGGTACCGGGTATATGGGCAGATCTGATAAATGGGACTTATTGTCCAGTTAAATCAATCATTAAGAAAAGGAAAGAGTATGTCACAGCTGTAAATATGCTTAGAGCTGGACATTCACAAGAATCTTAATGACTGTGAAAGAAGACGACATGGTATGGGTAACTCTTATAAGCCACAGACTGGAGAAACTGTGTAGACAGCAACTGCTGCCTGGGTGCTTCACCAGTGGATGTTTAATGCAAGATCAAAAAAAAACAAACACATGACACCTTGGCTGGAGTTTGCCAGAAGTCAAGTGGGAAATTCTGAAGTCAGCTGGGAGGAGGTTCTGGGGTCTTATGAGACCAACATTGAGCTTGTTTGATATCAAACACTGTGCATTGTCAAAAACACACCATCCCTGCCGTGAATCATGGTGGTGGCAGCATCGTGCTCTGAGGATGCTTCTCTGCAGCAGGCACTGGAAGGCTTGTGTGGGTAAAGGGCAAATGTAATTTAATCCAATTGTGAATTTGTGGAGTATTTAAAAAAGACTGTTCACTCTGTGGACCACCAGGGGGTGTACCGCCACCCAAACCCAACACAGACAGGCATGGGCCTGTTTCCCACAAGTATAGCACAGTCACAACACAGCACAATATGAATCTCTTCTTCTTTTGTTTCTCTCTCTTTTTCCTCCACTCCTCCAGACAAGCTTCTTCCCCCACCCGACTCTGGCTCCTGGAGCAGTGGCTGCTGGTCACTACTGAAGTGCTCCAGGTGCTTGTTGACCCAGTTCCGGCGGAAGTGCTGCAATTAAGAGTTCAGCAGCTCCCCAGGCGCCCCCTGGCGGTGGCCACAGGCCCCCAGCAGGGTTGAGCTGTCATGCACTGCTGCACAACTGCCCTTTAGAGCTCCAGGGGAAGTAATGTTCTGGATAGGTTCTCTCCCCCAGACATTCCATTATAGGGGCCCTGGCCGTCCGCCACAACTAATAATCCCCATTAGACCTGACAGAGCTTCAGCAACTTATCAAAGAATAACGGGGCAAAATGTCAGTGTCCAGATGTCCAACACCGCAGACCTGTGACCGCAGACTCAAGGCTGTCATGGCTGCTGAGGGTGCATTTATTAAATACTGACTTGAAGTGGTGAATAATTATCTGATCAATTATTTTTTGGTTTATACTTGTAATTAGTTTAGATCCATTTGCAGAGATCTGCTTTCAGTTTGATATTAAAGAGGCTTTATCTGCTGATAAATGTCATTAAAGTCTAATTAAATCCATTGTAATTCAATATTATATAACAATAAAATCTCGAAACTTCTACTGGGGAGACATCCTCCTACAGGGACTGTAAACTCTGAACCACCAAAGAGAGGAATGCAAATGCTAGAGAACACGTATATGAACAAGAGATAAACAGGCAAACACCATTGTTAACTCATTCATTTATTCATGCACACCCATATAATCAAACAGAAGTGAAAGTCATGGCTCCAAGGCAGGGACCAGCTCTGGATGGGACCCTCATACACACTTGTGACCACACTGACACTCCTTCATAACTAGGCCAAATAAAAGTCACAAATCAGTTGAACACATAACAAACATGCAAACTGTGCACCTACATTTGCCCATCCAGCCATTCATTTCCAGAACTTCATAATTACATTTAACAATAACCAGAGAGCTCAGCATTGGGAGTAAGGATGGGAAATCAGTCCATGGCAGGGCACACTCACGCATCCACCTACACTCACTTATACTGCAGCAGAATATGTAAGAGTTTATAATCCCATGCAGATGGCTTTGGGATGCTGGAGGAAACCAGACCACCTGGAGGAAAACACACACGGACACAAGAAGAATGTGTGAACTCCGAGTACAGTGGATATCCATCCATCCATCTACTTTCTGTGCTTGCTTTCTCCAATTACAAGATCACAAGTAGCTCAGCACTGGATACCACACAGGAGTTATGTCTTTATAGAGTGCCAGTCCATCTTGAGATACAAATATAAGGCACTCTTAAGGTTACCAGTGTGCCAAACACATCTAGCTTTGGGCCTTAGGTGTGAACTAGAGTGACAAGACAAATCACTCATGGATACGCGGTCACCTATATCCATCCATCGTTCTGTCAATATTCCATATCTCTTTATTACAACGGTAACAATCATGGTGGGCTCATGACAGTAGTGATGGCAGTAAGTCCATCACACATTTTCACTCCATACCATTTTTGAGTTGTGAATCAACTCAGTCTGCATGTATCTGGGAATCTGAAGATCCCAGTGAAAACCTACAATGATACCCGAAAAGCATTCAAATTTTAATTTTCTTCTACCTTAAAAACAAAACAACAAAAAAGCCCCTCAAGAGATGAATTAGAAGTGCTGTGCGTACCAATCAGTCAAGGACTCCCGGGTTCAGCTAATATTTTCCTGTGGTATGTGTGCTCAAGTTGCACTGACTGTCCTGCACTATTATTTTTTGACACACCATAGCCAGTGGAGAAATACCAAGCGTCACACACGTGCGAATAGGAGACAGCTAAAAGGCTTGAGTAGTGATAATACCATATCAGACCAGGTGGTGGCAGGGTGTGCTGACTGTCTTTCTCAGTTCTTTGCAGACCATTCCCAGGAAATCCCACCAGGTTCCGGCACCTTGGATGATGCCACTTCCGGTTCCAGAGCCTTGGATGATGTCACTTCCAGTTCTTGTGGCTTGGATGATGTCACTTCCGGTTCCGGCCGCAATGACGTCACTTCCACTCCGGTCCGGTCCTCCATCTTACCTCCAGCCTGGCAGTTCTGTTTTGGACTCAGTCTTGTGAATATGTCTGTTCAATTATTTTCAAACTTTTGCGGCCAGGATATAATATATGGGTGGCTGCCCCAAACCTTTATAATGACTGGAGAGTATTTCTTGTCACAGAAGTTAGATTGTTCTCTTGTTTAATTAACAATTTCATTAAGGCTCATATATGGACTCAATAGACTAAAGAAAACTATTTTATGGCCACTCTCCACTCTTTTAGCCCCAGTGCTTTATCTATTTGTGGGAATGTCAAGCTTTCCTGCACTCTTCTCTTCATTATGAATGACGTCCATTTAAAACATCTGCTGGCCGGTTTCCTCTTTTAATTTCACGTCTTCTTCCCCTATTAAATGGAGGGCTGAATAAGTGGGGCACTAATGACATTTCAAAATATACAAAGCATAATCTGTGGACCACCATCAGAGTAGACACACACACACACACACACACACACCCCTGGGGTGATCACCAGGGCACTCATCTCCCAAGGGTTACATTTCTCTGAAACGATGCTCTTCAAGAGTCAGAGCCACGGAGTTGTGTGTTAGCCGTCTTCTGTCAGATGGTGACTTTCGAAAAGCCCTGCAGCACACACTGCTCAGAGAAATCGAAACAAATCCAGTCCTCGATCAGGCAGCCGCGTGCCCTCTGCTAATCCCCCTCCCATGGAGAACAATAATGCTTGTATTGAGCTGTTCTTGCCAGAAGTGTATATTTTGTATATCTTCTTAATGCACGCTTAATTCGGTGTCCTTTGGGAGAGGCTTTCCTACTAATAAACAGAGGGCGGGGTGCTGGGCTTGTGTGTGAGCATTTCAATTTGCCTGCTTAATGGACTGTTTATTTCAGCAGCTGCCTCCGACAGGAGTGGGCTTGTGCCCAGCGTCTCACTCTGCGGCCTTCTCGGGTCTGCATTCCGTCGTGATGCATTTGGCTAAGTGAGTCAATGAATGCCAGATGGAGGGACCACAGCGGTCTAAAAGATAGAAGAGCCTGTGGGGCAGCAGATAATACTGAAGGTACAACGTACGTGAAGATGATAAGCAAGGCAGTTGTTCATGTCTGGAAAGCGATCATTTGAGAGTCACAAAGTAGTAGCTACCCAAAACTATTTCCATTACAGTATCACTGGGTCCAAGGATGCTACCAACCCTGGATGGGACAAAGGCAACACATCATGTGTTAGATTTACTTTACCCAATAGTAGCCACACATGAATTCTGCTTTCATCATTGAATAATTGGTTTAAGTCCAAGAAGTCAGTTTAGAGACAATCTAACAGTACATCGTTGGTTAGGAGGAAAAAACATGAAGCTTACAGACACTGGCATGGCCAAGAACTGAACCCACATGTTTGGAGCTATGAGTTTACAGTGGCAAAAAATGCACCTTCTTATTAAAACATTAGTCCATCCATTTTCAAAACTGTCTCCAAATTCTATTATAGCATCATGGAACTTGTCCTTCTAACATTAAGTGCAAGGCACAGATTCCAGTCCTATAAGGCAAATCAAGACTCCATAATGAACTTCATGATCAACAAAGGGAGCACAAAATGAACACAACTGCCATTATCACGACCAGTCTCTAAAGAATCAGTTTACAGACTTTAATAGTGCAGCTTTTGGATGGAGAAACTCCCCAAGGAGTGTGCGCAAGTGACCAGCATGGGAATTGAATCCATGCCCTTGGAGTTGTAAGGCAGCACTACTAACCAAATCAGACTTGGAGTTTGGTGCTAGTCAATGGCAGGACATTGCACCATGCCCTCAAGGCCACTTAGAGTCACTTTGAGGACACAGAGAGAACATGCAAACTCCACAGAGAAAGTGACCGATTCAGGAACTTCACTTACAGTTGTGCTTGAAAGTTTGTGAACCCTTTAGAATTTTCTATATTTCTACATAAATATGACCTAAAACATCATCAGATTTTCACTCAAGTCCTAAAAGTAGATACAGTAAATAGAAACCAGTTAAACAAAAGATACAAAAATATTATACTTGGTCATTTATTTATTGAGGAAAATGATTGAATAATACATATTTGTGAGTGGCAAAAGTATGTGAACCTTTGCTTTCAGTATCTGGTGTGACCCCACCTTTGCAGCAATAACTGCAACTAAACGTTTCCAGTAACTTTTGATCATTCCTGCATACCAGCTTGGAGGAATTTTAGCCCATTCCTCCGTACAGAACATCTTCAACTCTGGGATGTTGGTGGGTTTCCTCACATTAACTGCTCGCTTCAGGTCCTTCCACAACATTTCGATTGGATGAAGGTCAGGACTTTGACTTGGCCATTCTAAAACATTAACTTTATTCTTCTTTAACCATTCTTTGGTAGAACGACTTGTGTGTTTAGGGTCGTTGTCTTGCTGCATGACCCACCTTCTCTGGAGATTCAGTTCATGGACAGATGTCCTGACATTTTCCTTTAGAATTCTCTGATATAATTCAGAATTCATTGTTCCATCAATAAAGGCAAGCAATCCTAGCCCAGATGCAGCAAAACAGGCCCAAACCATGATACTACCACCACCATGTTTCACAGATGGGATAAGGTTCTTATGCTGGAATGCAGTGTTTTCCTTTCTCCAAACATAACGCTATTTCATTTAAACCAAAAAGTTCTATTTTGGTCTCATCCGTCCACAAAACATTCTTCCAATAGCCTTCTGGTTTGTCCACGTGATCTTTAGCAAACTGCAGATGAGCAGCAATTTTTTTTTTGGAGAGCAGTGGCTTTCTCCATGCAACCTTGCCATTCACACCATTGTTGTTCAGTGTTCTCCTGATGGTGGACTCATGAACATGAACATTAGCCAATGTGAGAGAGGCCTTCAGTTGCTTAGAAGTTACCCTGGGGTCCTTTGTGACCTCGCCGACTATTACACAACTTGCTCTTGGAGTGATCTTTATTGGTCTTAAATTTCCTCCATTTGTACACAATCTGTCCGACTGTGGATTGGTGGAGTCCAAACTCTTTAGAGATAGTTATGTAACCTTTACCAGCCTGATGAGCATCAACAACTCTTTTTCTGAGGTCCTCAGATATCTCCTTTGTTCGTGCCATGATACACTTCCACAAACATGTGTTGTGAAGAGCAGACTTTGCTAGATCCCTGTTCTTTAAATAACACAGGGTGCCCACTCACACCTGATTGTCATTCCATTGATTGAAAACACCGAACTCTAATTTCACCTTCAAACTAACTGCTAATCCTAGAGCTTCACATACTTTTGCCACTCACAAATATGTAATATTCAATCATTTTCCTCAATAAATAAATGACCAAGTATAATATTTTGTCTCATTTGTTTAACTGGTTTCTCTTTATCTACTTTTAGGACTTGAGTGAAACTCTGATGATGTTTTAGGTCATATTTATGCAGAAATATAGAAAATTCTAAAGGGTTCACAAACTTTCAAGCACAACTGTAGATTCCTTGGGCTGTGTTGGCTTGGGGAGAGCCAACCATTACATCATTATACCGGGCACAAATTGTCTATCCATATTCTGAACTTGCTTTCTCCATTACTGCAGCATGGAATCATCTTGGCTGGGTCCTGAATGAACTGAAACAACTGCCATCACCTAACCAACTGAATTCTTCTTACATTATTCAGAATTTGAATCTATTTGTTCATAGAGCACCTTTCTCTCAAATCATACTGTACTGGAGAACAAGAGGCCACTGCATAGCATCCTGCTATTCTGCAGTAGAAGTAATGCCAACTGTGTGTAATTTTGGGAAGAAGCCAGTTGGTGGCGCTCTTCTGGGCAGCAGTGAGGTTTCTTTTGATGACCTCTCCTTACCTAGCAGCCCACACCATCTCAGCTTACTTTAAAAAGACCAGAAGGCAGCATTACAGTTTAAGAGTGGCAAAGTGAAGAAAGTGAGGAAAGAAAATCTGACTAGATGCCATGTGAACGGTTAACATTTTAAGAATTTTATTGCTAAACGGTGCATAAGCCATCTCTATAACGTGGTGTTTATGAAGCATTAAATGTTACTAATGTGAGCTACAAAGCAGGTGCGGTCACTCACTCGTGTCATCAGATCTGAAAGCTCTGCTCACACCCAGCCTTGGTGAAGATGAGCTGACTAAACAGTCGAAACAGAGTTCTGGTGCTCTTAATTAATCTTTAATAATTTTAATAATTTTTAGATTTTATTCTCATTTCCTATCCATTAAAAACTCATTGTAAAAATATTCCCTCCTAATGCTAATATTATTTTGTTCTCCACGCTCTAAATATACTGATCAGCAGGCTCCCTCTTCAGAAACATGACTTCAGGAACCCCCCCCCCACCATCCATCTATTTCAGGACCACTATACATGAACCGTGGCCTACATCCTCACTCTTTGTTCTGCACTATTTATGGGAGCAATATTAAGAGTGACCTGATTGAAAGCCAGGGTGGATGCACTAAGCTAGATGTTTAACAGCCTTTATCTGAGCACATTCATGGCTTGAAATCTTTATTTAACTCGTAATGGGCACAGTGTGTGTCTGTCTGTCTGTCTGTCAGTGCTCTACATCTGAGCTGGCTTCCTTATCATATCTTCGGCTTTTGTTTTCCCAAGACCAATATGATCTGCCTCCCTGCGACAAGACTTTTCTCAAAAAGTAAACCTTTTAAGTATTGATTCTCTCTGCTTTGCATGTGTATTTTTGGGGAATTCACAAATGGCCAATTGCAGAGTGAGATTACTTACAAAATACATTGTTACTTCAAGCCATGGATGATTTCTGCGCTTACCCTGCCAATTAAAGCAAAACTCTGTCTAAAGTGTCTTGAATCCATTCATCCCTTGATAAAATGTTTCTAATTAGATAGATAGATAGATATGTAAGGCACTATAAGATAGATAGATAGATAGATAGATAGATAGATAGATAGATAGATAGA
>JANRMT010062827.1:25877569-25913361 GCA_026402145.1 Polypterus bichir lapradei | reverse complement strand
TCCTGTCCCTGCAGCTGAAAAACACCCCCACAGCATGATGCTGCCACTGCCATGCTTCACTGTGGGGACTGTATTGGACAAGTGATGAGCAGTGCCTGGTTGTCTCCACACATACCGCTTAGAATTAAGGCCAAAAATTTCTAGGCAAGCCAGAATAAGGTTTGAAGATCCACCCCGTATACTTGGAAAAAAATTGGGAACACTGCAAACAAATTTTGCACAAAGAACTGAGTAATCTCTCTACACTGAGTCCATTACGGGACTGAGGTAGTTCAAAGGGAATGGGCTTCATAGCATGCAAGGAGGAAGTGGCAGATCTACGCAGCTACATCCAGAAGTGAGGTCAGGATTGGGAGAGGATGTGAGGTCTGATGAGCGGAAACCGGGAGTGGAGTCTGTGTGAGCTTAAGCTGGTTTTCATTCTGTGGATCTGTAGAGGAAGGAGATGAAGCATTGGTGCACACTGGCAGCCCCTGTTCTGGTGTATCACCACATTTAGTCATACCCATCGATTACCTCCCAAGTGCACAAGTGTGGCTATATATATAATTTTTAAATCTGAATCACAATCTGATTATTAAGTGGTTACCTACCAGGTAACACTTGTGGCTGGTCAGCCAGTCTGAAACTGAATTTACATTACCTTTATGATTCAGTCTACAAATACCAGATTCAAACATCATTATTCAAAATTGACTTTATAGAGTTTTCTGAATACCTTTTTATTTTATTTCCTGAATCCAGCCGTTAATGCTTAAAATATATTGATTTGGGGGGGGTTAATGAGGGGATCATTAGTCATTCCCAGTAGCATATAGGGCAAAGCAGGAAACAAAAATGAATGGAACCCCAGTCCATTACAGGACACACTGAAATACACAACATCCATCCAGTCAGTCAGTCAGTCATTATCCAACCCGCTATATCCTAACACAGGGTCACGGGGGTCTGCTGGAGCCAATCCCAGCCAACACAGGGCACAAGGCAGGAACAAACCCCAGGCAGGGCACCAGCCCACCGCAGGGCACACCCACACATCACTATGGACAATTTAGGATCGCCAAAGCCTAACCTGCAGGTCTTTGGACTGTGGAAGGAAACCCACGCAGACATGGGGAGAACATGCAAACTCCACGCAGGGAGGACCTGGGAAGTGAACCCAGGTCTCCTTACTGCGAGGCAGCAGTGCTATCACTTCACCACCGTGCCGCCCAAAATACACAACACTCTTTCATAATTTATCAAGTTGGACTTTGTGTAATCAGAATTCATCGGTGTCTGGTCTATGTATAAATATTGTCATTGAGGACAGTTAATCTTGTTCCACACTACTGGAACTCTCAAGCCAAAAACACATTCACAGCTCTAAGAGCTTTTGGTTTGACAATGCATTTCAGTTAAGACCTTGAAACAGATTCCCTGCTTATGCTTTAGAAATTCTCGCTAAAAATAACAACATGCCTTAAGCCCCTTTGGCATTGCCTCATTATCTGAAGACAGACAAACAAGTCACTAATTCTTAAATGCTGTTTGATTGCATATTAAGTATTGAATAGCGGATCAAATGAAGCGTGCTCCCTCTGCGCCGGAGGAGCTGATGTGCCTGCGGGTGAATTCTGGACCCCTCCAAGGTGTTCTGTTCCACCTGCCCTGCTCCCCTACAGGAGCCTTGATTTGCATTCCGTGCGTACAACAGTAGTTTTCTGTGAACAGCTGCAGAAACATCAGAAAAACATTCTCTCGCATTACCAAGTGCAGAAGAGATGGATGACAACTGTTAATAGTTAATGCACCTCCATACAACTTGTGAAAGCAGAGTGAATGGAATATTTTCAAAAACTTAACTTTACTTTCACTCAAGTAATGCTTATGGAAAATGATTTCTGTTTAAATAAGCGGGAGAAACTTCTAAGCACCAGCACACAAAACTGAAACACAGGACCTCAAATTACTGCAGTAAAGCATAAACTGGTTCAGGTAAAGGTAATGGTGACTCTCTTTGAGTCACAAAAAAATGTCACATTAGAATCGGCACATACTGTAGTCCTTGAATTGTTTCCTCTTTAATGCACATAAGCATCTTGACAGTGGCACAAAGGTTAGCTCTCTTGCATCACATCTCCAAAAGGCAGGTTTTGAATCTTGGCCTAGTCATTATCTTTATAAAGTTAGTCGGTTCTGCTGATTCATGTGTCATTTCTTTCTCTTACTACCGCATTCTTCCTCCTGATTCCAAATAAATGTATGTTAGGTCGATATTACCAATATGCATGCATGAGTGTACCCCATAATACGTTGGTGTCCTGTTCTTGTTTGGCTCCTGGTTTGTACCTCTTGTAACTCTGATCTGGAATAAGTGATTTAGAGGGGTGTTAGGGGAATTGTGGGAAACAGGGGGCTCCTATACACCGTTCTTCATTCTCCGGTATGTATTGTAGTAATCAGGTCTGCTGGAGATTGTTCAGATCTTTTAATAACAGTTGGAGTTTGGATGGGCCAGGGCCACCAGAGGGAGCTCTAAGTGTATATCCTCAGGGCTTCTGCATGAAATCCAAGACCCCATAAGAAGCTTCTTGGGGATACTCAGAAGCAAGTCATGGCCCTGGCTTAAAAGGCTATAAGGCTTATGAACCTGGAGTCAGGAGATGAAATGGGACAAGGGTTCAACTACTGCAAGGAAAGAAGTCGAGGGCCTTGAGGAAGATATATGAAAGGTGAGGGGAACTAATGGTTTGGATGTTATTTGTGGGTGGCCTGTTGTTCTGTCTGCCAGTTACTCTCTCACTGCTTGCCAATACCCATGTAAAAGGCCATGGTGACTTGTGGCACTAACTTGATCTTGTAATGAAATGCTTTGTGAAAGTGGTGTTCTGCATATTACACTGAATATTGCTTATCAGCACAGCCAAAAGCCTTGCACTTTGTATCATCTTGGCACACCTGGATAACAGAAACTGCTCTTCTGCACTTCTTGATATAGAGCAGACTACAGATCAGCATTTAAAACTGTTGTACCATCAAAAATGATCGATCACCAGTCTCCAATATAAGGCCTAACTAGTGGATCCCAGCACATGTACGAGGTGTGGCAGAAAAGTAATGAGACTGATTTTTTATTTGCCAAAGTTTTTATTTTTTTCAAACATCAGTGTTATCCCCTTCAAAGCAGTTCCCTTGGGCAGCTACACACCGATGGAGACGTTGTTCCCACTGTTGGTAGCAGCGCTGGAAGTCTTCAACCGGTATGGTCTTCAGCATGTCCGTTACACTCTTTTGGATGTTTTCTAAAGTCCCGAAATGACGTCCTTTGAGAACATTTTTCAGTTTAGGAAAAAGGAAAAAGTCACACGGACTGAGGTCAGGTGAATAAGGGGTCTGGGGAACCACAGGAATGCGTTTTTTCGATTGTCCTTCTGCTCAATTGTGAGGTTTTTCGGCACCATTTTGGCACAGACCTTTCGCATGTGCAAATGTTCAGTCAAAATTTGATCAGCTTTACCTCTGTTCAAATTTAATTGTTCACTCAACATTCTTAATGTTAAACGACGGTCTGATCTCACAAGAGTGTTCACACGTTCGATGTTTTCATTGGTTTTCGAAGTTGAAGGCCTCCCTGAAAAACTTGAGCTCGGGATAAAGAATGTTCCCCATAGGCCTGTTTTAACTTTTCAAACGTCACACTTGCCGATTCTCCAAGCTTAACAAAAAATTTAATGGCACAACGTTGCTCCAAATTCCGCTGTTCCATTTTGCGTGACGCACAACCAAAATCACAACTTCGCTAATAGCAGTCACAAAAATCACGTAGTTAACGGAAGGAGTTGAAACTCGCACTGAGCTATGGGAGGGTACTGATACACGTGCTCTATCAAGGACAACAGCGCAGCGTTGCCAGATCGCTTGCAGTGTTGCCAGTCTCATTACTATTCTGCCACACCTCGTAGATTGTCAGTATTGTTCCTTTCACACTTATCCTCAACACAAGCACTCCACCAGGTAGTGTGCTGAGCCTCCTGTTCCACTCTACCTTGTATTCACCTATGGTTGTGCGGCCAAGCGCAGCTCAAACTCCGCCATTACAGTTGCTGATGACATTGCTGTTGTCGATCTAATCACCCAAAATGATGAGACGACACATAGACAAGAGTTTTGCCTTTCGATAAAGTGCTGCCTGGACAATAAGGTAAAATATACTAAAGCGCAATTCTTTATTTTTAGCAGTAGAAATCATCACTTAAAACAAGCATAATGCAACATAATGCTGGAATCTACTCCAGGCAGGAACAAATCCAGACCAGGACGCTAGTCCATTATGAGACACAGGGCCATCTTAACAGCATTATAGGCCCCCAAGCAAAGCAGTGCACTGGTGCACCCTACCCACACAACCACTCACAGGAATACAAATGTAAATGGTCGATAAAATGAAACATATATTTATTGTAATGGCACTTTCAACAAAATTAGTGTTTAAACATTTAAAAACATACTGTACAGCAAAGATTAATCAAAACAAACGTTTGAACAATATAACATGAACCTTGAAAAACACAAAAATGTCAACATATAAATGATACTGAATTGGTAAATCATACAGACAGTATGAAATTACTATGAAATATTAATCATTAATGAAGTGTTCAACACAAACATTTGCAAAATTTCTTTGCAGAGAATTGAGTTGAAGTGACATTACGCTTTTACGTTATGTAGTGCATGAGATCTGTACAAATACATACACGTGAGGTTGCAGAGGTGACCATGATACTAAATCAGAGATGAATACCAATGTCCACTTGTAACACAATAGCAAACATTTATAGTTTAGTATAGTATGGTATTTATTTATTGACAGCAAATCACAACATACATAGATAAGCATGGGGTACCTATGCTCATGGAGTCCCCGGGCAACTGCCCACCGTGCCTATGCATTAAGACGGCCCTGATGTGACACTCACACATAGTCCAACAAGTTAAATCACCAGATAACCTACACACATCTTTGAAATGTAGGAACATGGGAAAACACTAGAAAAATCCAAGAAGAAGAAGGTGCAAACTGCACAAAGACAACACAATCTGGACAATTCGAGTAGCTTTGTTTTCTTCAGATTGTCTGACATGTAGTTAGGAGGACATTCACGTGGATATTTCAGATTTGGAAACTCTTACTTACTATCAGTCCGAGCCAATGAGAACGCAGTAAAAGTCCTGCAGCTGCCTCCTGTATTCTGACTTATTATGTTATATGTTATGTTATGTTACGTTAGCAGATTTGAAATATACATACCTGGGTTTAATTCTCTTGGCAACTCCAAGTGGATTTGCAACTGAAAAGAAAGAAAGCAATGTCAGATATGCAGTAGTAAGGTTTTGCCGTACAAAGAAGGCAGAGTCAAAGCAGCAACTTTGGCATTTAAAGAAGTGAGCAGCCTCTTAGTATATTCAAAATAATAAACTGAAATGATAATGTTATAAGAATAAACACAAGCTGAAAGTGTACATTGTTAAGTAATATTAGGGGAGGAAACCTCTCTGGCAATCTATAGCAGTGGTCTACAGACAATAAATAGAACTTTTCACCTGTCTGTCTTAAACCTGATGTCCTGAGTTAAAAGGACTTACTGTAAGTTACAAGCAAACCACCCTCCGAAGTGAGAGCGCTGCAACTGCCTGAGCGGGAGTTCGGCTTCCCCACAGGAAACAGAGAATTCCGTTTTCCTTGCACTCATCCACAGGAGGGGAATGAGCCATGGGATCTTTTACTCACTTGAATAGTCAATTAAACGCTGTAAGAGGGTCTTTTTAGTCTCCCACTGACCTGTTCTTAAATTCCACAGAGCCTCAAAAAACACTTTTCTAACTTGTCTTTAGGCTTCCCAAAGACATTTATAAATGGCAGCTTCAGTCAGAAACATAAGGCTTTGCACAAAATGCCTGGAATCATGCAGAGAGCCATAGAATAGATCAGAGAATAGTATAGCATAACCCGTGACTTCCTGATGAAATATGAAGCACATATGTGGGGTGTCTGAGGTGATACCGGGGAGCCTTTCATCTCTCTCTGAGTCCTTCAAGCTTTGATGGCCTGGCTCACAAAAGCAGATGGTTGTCCCTGTTCTGAGCGGCATTTCTCCCTCCCGCTCCTTTATCATGCTCTGTCAGGACTGAATAGCCCCCTGCCCAGCACGATCTACTTCACTGCCTCCTCTGCAGGCTGGCCCTTCTCGACTAGGCCCAAGAAGTTCCCAGGGCAGCGAAGTCCAGTCATTTATTAGGGATTCATGCTGGCCGGGCTCTTCAGAACAATTGATTGATCAAAGAACAGATTTCTTTTTTAGTTAGAAGGGTCATTCAATAAATGTGTGCTGATGGAGGCCTACACATCATAAATTTAGGAAATGTGGCCCAGAACAGGTGGATGGAAATGTGAACGAGCTCCTCCTCGTGAGTTTCTCTGTTTCTCTTTTACTTTCAAATGAAACTTTAAAAGTAAAAAAGATAGCATATAAAGCTGCATCTTTTAAATTTCTGTATTTTGCATTCCAGTAGGCTCAAGTGGCATTTGTTAATGTAAAAACACTTCTCAAATACTGGAGAAACTTACTCCTTGTCTAGAAATATTATATCACTAGGCTGACCCGCCTTTTAAGGCGACCGACTTTTAAGCTGACCACTTCTTAAGGCAATTCAATATGTAGATCAATTTGATATTTTATACAAACTCATTAATTTGGTTATATTGCATTTGAGCGGTATTACTTTAATTCTCGTAGTTTCTGTTATTTTTGTGATGAAATGTAAACTTTTTTTCTATATTGAGGTCGCCCTTTTGAACCCCCCTGATATTTACTACGCGGTGAGGCATTTGTACTCCATCAACATTAATTATTTCCAGAGACATAATTTTGTCGATTTTTCCAGCGCATCGCGCACAAAAGCAAGGGAACAATAGGAGCACCAGAACTCTGCTCACATCATGTCGCTTCGTACCGCAAGCTGCAAGTAGTAAGTCTGTGATAAGCGGAATACCGCTACGCTTTCCACTCACGGGACGGAAGGACAATCCCGACCGCTTTTATATGGTAAGAAAGAAGATATCGCACAGTCTGGAGTAGAAAATCATCTTTTACCTGGAAAAACGAAACTACAAATCCCATCGTGCATTGCAAAATGGACGGGGCGTGTGTGAAACTCCGCGCCTGCATAGCACTCAGGGGACGGAAGGACAATCCTGACCGCTTTTATATAGAAGGATGTTGAAGATAAGCGTAATTTACCAACTTGTCACAAAAAGAAATCCTATAAACCCTATAAAATGGACTTAATGGCTTTTTTGTTCTTCCTTTCCATCAATCCATAGGTGCTGTCAGGTTCTACATGTTAGGAATATAAGTAGTGGATAAGCTTTAGTCACTTAAACATTTAGAAAGAGTAGAAATGTGAACTGGGTGGCACAGTGGTAACGGGTTTGTGCCACTATATCACATTCATGGGTTCGAACATTGGCTTGCCCCTGTCTCTGCAGTTTGAACGTTCACCCCTTGTTGGCGTGGGCTTATCCTACAAGTTCTCCAGCTTTCCTTCAACATTTTAAAGATGTACATGTTAGGTTACTTTCTCTTAGTCACTTTTAATATTACTCCTTTCTCTCCTTTATATGCTTTAAATGGCCGTGTTCAGTGATTCTGTATCTAATATATAACATTATTAAGTCTGCCTAACCCAAGTCCAGGTCATGGGGATTGGACCCGGACTGCACCTTGCAATGACCTGCTGTCTTGTCCAGGGTTGGTTTTATCCATGTACCCAATGTTAACACTGGTATAGCCTGAAGATTTAGGAAGTGGATGAATGGAATCTAATTTCTGATATTTCTGCTCAGAGCTTTGCCTTACAACCCTGTTGCTTCCAACTTCTCCTTGCACCTCTGTTTGATAACATTTATCAAAATTCAGCTCTGATTGTTTTTAATAGTAAAATAATTACAGACACATGAGTTATATATGTGTAACTTTTCGCCAACTGGCCCATTTTTTGTCTATGTAGAGTTCAAATGTTATCTCCATATCAGGCTGAATTTTCTTCCTGGTGCTAAAGTTTTCCTCCCACATTTCAAAAATGTGTGTGTTTGGTTAATAAGCAACTCTACATTAAGTGAGTAATGTAGCATCCCTTCCAGGGTTGGTTCTCATTTGCTTTTTTTCGTTAGGCATTGACATTCTGTGGCACTGAAATTCATTATAAGTGGGTTTTAAAACTGGACTGATAGACTCTCTGTCACCAATGATCACTCGATACTGACATAGCAATGTGGCTGAGTGGAGAAGAGTAAGAAATAAGAAATGACCATTTCAGGCCAAACGTCACCACGTAAATAAATAAATAAATAAATGGCATATGTAATGTGGACGCTGGCCCGGACACACACAGACGGACATCATAGTTCACCCAACACACGTTTATTCACAAATATATACAAGTTTTTGTGCACTCATAAACCCCAGTGCCTCCAGCACCGATTCACCCAATGTCCAGGTCGCACAGTTCGACTGCCTTTCTCCTGGCCGCCTCTAGTCCTCCCTCCAGCTCCGTCCTCTTCCATCCGACTTCTGCTGATGACTGGAGGAAGGCGGCCCCTTAAATAGGAACCCGGATGGGGTTCCAGCTGCTTCCCGGCATTCCTCTGTAGCCACGCCCCAGTGTGGCGGAAGTGCCGGCTGCGCACCCGGAAGCCGTCCGGGTGTCCCCTGTCGTCTTCCCCCCAGCACTTCCTGGTGTGGCGGAAGTGCTGGGCTCCCGGGATATTCAGGCACTGGGGCGCCGCCTGGCGGTGGCCACGGGTCCCTACAGGGCTGGGCTTCCAAGCCCTTCACCCGAGGCCCCCAACATAACCAGGGCGGACGCCCCCTCGCAGTCTGGAGGAGCCACAAGCCCTCCTCCGGTCCTCCTGGGCGTCCCGGCCGGGCTCCAGCCCCAGCCGGGGACCACAGTAAATAAAATATGGCTATTGTCAAAAATTTGCACTGTTCAAACTCACGGTACCAGTTGAGATTGCCATGACTTATATGTGAAGTTAAGTCCTTGATAATGCAAGCCAGGTCCTTTCTCAGTCTGTTCTCATGAACTTCTACAGGTGCACAGTGGAGCCCATCATCATTACTTGCATCACACCCTGGTATGGAACATGATTGGCTCAATAACTTTAAAGCACTTTGGAATACGGTTCACACAGCACAGAATATTAATGACATCCGACTGCCTTATACTCAGGACAGATACAACACTCGCTGCCTTTAAAAGGTAAACAGGCTAATTAAAGATCTCAGCCATCTTACACAAAGGCGTTTCTCATTCTTCCCTTCAGGAAAATTTGACAGGATCACTGGAACTTGCACCAGTAGATTTAGTTTTTACCCACAAGTCAATATGTTGCTGAGTAGTCATAATAACAAATATTGTAAGTAAGTGAGTTGCATAGTGACACACAGTCTAGGGCACTATTGGGGATATTTCCTGAAAACAAAGTGTAATGTTAGCCAGTTTTCTGGAAGTTACACAAATTTTGATTTCTGAACAGTGCCTTCAATAACTGCAGCATAAGCTTATGTTTTCAGTTTTTTTTAATTTTTTTTTTTGTTTTCTTTTCTGTGCTCCTGATTGGTGTTGACTTGAAGCCGTCTCTCTGCTTCTTAACAGAAAATTACTGTGACTGCCTACAACGTTAATTTGACGATTAATGAAACAGCAATAACCCTAACAGGGTCAAGCTGCAGACCTCCTAGTCTCCGTTGAGGAGGCTGCCGCTTCACATTATACTTCAGTGATGTTACATAATATGCCCAGTTATGCTACAGTTAAGATTAGGGTTGTGGGAGGAGTTTTCTGACCCAAATCAAGTAAACCATATGACAAATATGTGCAATCTAATTGGCTGTCCAGCTATGCTCCCAATTTGCTGAGCTCTATGAACTCCAAATGGGTCTCCCCACCACGTACCCCATGCCTATTGAAGAGGCGGTCTGTAAGCATGTGCATGTGTGACTGGAATCCCATCCAGGAGAGATTGTGTCCAATGCATCAGAGATTGACTTTATGCCATAAAGTAAATAGATTACTTGTGTTCAGAAAATGCATGGATGGCAGATGTTGTTATATTACCTTACCATTTTTCTGAAATTTGCTAAAGAGAGCCATTTCATTGCTTTCTGAAATTCTTTTCTTCTCTTCTGCAGCAAGACAGGAATAAACAATCAACAGAATTCCAGGCCATTGCAGGGCACAATAACACTGAAACACATTCACTCCAGAGTCACAGGTCAACATGCTAGCATACGGGACCTATGAAAATTAGTCACCCCATCAGATGTTTTCACATTTTGTTATACAACTTTGAATCACAGTGACTTGAATGTGCTCTTTTTGACACTCTTCACCTGCAAAAGACTCTTTAATACAATACAATACAATTTATTTTTGTGTAGCCCAAAATCACATAAGGAGTGTCGCAATGGGCTTTAACAGGCCCTGCTTTTTGACAGCACCCCCAGCCTTGACTCTCTAAGAAGACAAGGAAAAACTCCCAAAAAAACCCTAGTAGGGAAAAAAACTGGAAGCAACCTTGAGAAAGGCATTTCAAAGAGGGACCCCTTTCCAGGTAGGTTGGGTGTGAAGTGGATGTCAAAAAGAAGGGGGTCAATACAATACAATACACAGAACAGAACACAAGTTACCCTCAATACAATATAATAGTGCAATAGAAATATTACAAGTACAGAGCAGAATTTAACAGTACATGATATCACATAAAATGATTTGGATTTGTTTAGAGTCCTGGAGACCTCGGCCATTCAGCTGCCTCCCCCTATTGGCCATTCCATAGCTGAGAGAGCACTGGGCCAGCCAGTCCGATGAAAGGACCCCTCTACCCGACGATTCCTGCAATCCTTCATCAGAGATAAATGTCAAAGTGAATTCAGATCACTGCAATGTGCTCTAAATTAATTACAAATATAAAACAAAAAAAAGAACTGATTGCATAAGTATTCAGTATTTAATAGATGCACATTTGACAGACAAGACAGCTTTGAGTCTGTGTGTGCAGGTCTCGTCTATCAGCTTTTCACATCTGGAAACGGCCATTTTTCCCCGTTCTTGACAAAACTGCTCAAGTTCTATCAGACTGCAAGGGGATTGTGGGTGAACAGACTTTTTTCAAGTCCAGCTGCAAATTCTCTATTTGACCGAGATCTGGACTCTGACTTTGCCACTCCAGGACATCAATATTGTTGTTTTGAAGCCATTCCTGTGTAGCTTTGGCTTTATGCTTGGCGTTGCTGTCTTGCTGGATAACAAATCTATTCCCAAGTCACAGGTTTCTTGCAAACTGCATCAGGTTTTCCTCGAGGATTTCCCTGCATTTTACCTGCATTCATCTTACACACATCATAAGAATTCCAGTGCCTGCGGCAGAAAGGATCCTCACAGCAAGCAATTCCTTTGTAGCTTTGGCTTTCTGCTTCGGTTGTTGTCTTGCTGGAAGACAAATCTTCTCCCAAGGTGTACTGTAGGTTTCTTACTGACAGCGTCAGGTTTATATCCAGGATGTCCCGGTATTTTGCTGCATTCATATTACCCTCTAACCTTACAAGCCTACTGCTGCAGAGAAGCATCCCTATATCATGACGGTGCCACAGCCATTCTTCATGGTGGGAATGGTGTCTTTTTGGCAGTGTACAGAGTTTGGCTTACACCAAATGTCGTATTTATTCAACTGGCTAAAAGAAGTCAATTTTGGTCTCTTTAGACTTTAAACCCTTCAGTCCAGATGACTTCAAAGACTTTTTGAGCCTTCTAGCAAACTCTAGCTGTCATGTGTGTTTTTTTCTCTTTGCCACTCTCCCATGATGGAACTGGCAAAACTTCCAGTCAACAGTTGTCTCCACAATCTCTCTAATCCCATCCACTGTGGCGTGTAACTCCTTTAAGGGACTTGGTGGCCTCCCTTACAAGTCATTTTTCATTCAATTTTAGCGGCAGCTGCTCCAGGCATATTTATAACCAGGGCCAGACTGGGATGCTTATTCAGGCTGGGAATCCCAAGTCTAACCAAGGCCACGCAATATTCATTAGTTTTCTGAGCATCCAGTCATCCAAATTAGTAACGCTCATATTTTGCAATCATCACCAGCATATGAACTCTTCTTACCTGACACCTTGTTGAACAAATCTGCTATTTTCTTTTTATCTTCTTTTTCAAGATTTTTTTTCTTTCTTTCCTGTTCGCTCTCCACTACACCCTTTCTCTTCTTTTACTCCATTTCAAATTCCTTCTAAATAACGGTAGTGTAACTACACAAATACCGGTCCTGCCGCACTATTCTTCTGCATTGTGTATGAACCGCCACAGTTGAAATGGTGATCATTTTATTCTGTTTCATGAATAAGAAAAAAAATAAATAAAACATTTTGTGCAGCCTATTCAGTCACTCTCTCATCATAGCGCTAAGGTTTAACTGTCAGAGCGCGAGACACGCACTTCATCTTTTTCAGGGCTGAAGTCGACTTTTGTCAAAATTCAGGAAAATAGGATGGTAATCAGCTGTAAACTATAACAAAATAGACCCTTACATTTTAGTTTAGTTCTCTTTGCTAGAAGGAAAGTTACATAGCTTTGTTGATTTAACCTCAAGTCCTTACGCGTGCATGTGTAACGAAGAGCAAACAACCTCTAAAATGGCACCGACATCTGGTGAGATACTAAAGCGAATGTGCAAAGCAAAATACTCCATGAATGTTTTACATACTTTCGTTGAACAGGACTATGACTTGTTGGACTCTGAGTTTGAAGCAAGTGATCTGGAGATGGATATCAAAAAAGAAAGTGAGGTAGCAGCATCATCTGATCAGTCCCCAGCTAATCATGGTGCTGAACACTTTCGTGTAGCTGATGCATCTACAGCAGCGTTTTCCCGGGAAGACCACCACTTATAATGACAAGAGGTACAAACCATATTGCGTCACACTGCAACTGCCACTGTCGCCCACCTGCTGTGCGAAAACAAAGAGGTAGTCAGACTGCCACAGTCACTGCCACCAAAGATGCCGAAGATGCACCAACAGCAGCCACAGCACATAGCATCAGGCGTTTTATGTTGACTTATGTGTAAAACCATTGCTTTGTGTGCTTTTCAGAAAACAGAGATTTTTGAAAAAATATTCAGCCATCAAGGAGTTAAAAATATTTAAATAACAAGACACATTCATCAACAAACATTCCACTCACTTACGTCCATCCATCCATTATCCAACCCGCTATATCCTAAGTACAGGGTCACGGGGGTTTGCTGGAGCCAATCCCAAGGCAGTAAACAAACCCCAGGCAGGGTGCCAGCCCACCGCAGGGCACACACACACACACACCAAGCACACAATAGGGACAATTTAGAATCGCCAATGCACCTAATCTGCATATCTTTGGACTGTGGGAGGAAACCGGAGCACCCGGTGGAAACCATGCAGACACGGGGAGAACATGCAAACTCCACGAGGGGAGGACCCGGGAAGCGAACCCGGATCTCATAACTGAGAGGCTGTGCCACCCTACTCACATACGTGTTTCATTAATAAAAAAATAAAATAAAACATTTCCTGTAGATAGAATATTTCGGGTTGGATAATGGATGGATGGATGGATGGATGGATGGATTTTGTGTAGCCTATTCGGTCACTTTATGGAAAAAAAAAAAAAAACCTTAAAAATGAGACCATTATTTTATTATCATTAAAATTTGAAACAAAAATAAAACAAAATAAATACACAGTAACAAATACCAAAACCCATACAACATCCAAATATAATTAAAAGTGTATTATAAACTTTTAAACAATCTTCATATATAACTTTAATCACAAAAGCACCAGACGTACGCACTTCTCAACCTAGCGCTCCTGTTTAACTATCAGACCGCGAGATGCATGCAAAGTCAAAACTTAACTTGAACAAAAACAAGAAACTATTCAACCAGAAACCAGAAAAGAAACCCACCAACATGAAACCAAAAGGATATGTGTCCACTACAGAGCAATAACGCCTGCTCGTTTGCCAGTATAGTAACATTATATAATTTCACCATTACAGTAGTTTATTTCACTGGTTGCTCTGAATGCCAGGCCAGTGTGACAATGCGGGTTCCACTCCATACTCCCATCTTCCTTCTGGGAGCCCTTGAACCCGACACCGTCGGTGATAGTCACCGATGAGCTAGGCAGAGAGGCACAACATAGCAAGGGGATGGTGCAAAAGGTGCAAAGTGCTTTTATTAAAACAACAGCAAACAAAACAAGTGTTCAAATAAATAGTGCAGTGCTTCACAGAGGTGAATCCGTGGAGGTTAAAATCCATTAGAAGAAAAATCTTTAAAAAAAACAGTGATGTTAAAACAATGTCTAGAAGCTGTCTTTTTGAAAAACACAAAGCCCGGTGCGTTTCTTTTACTGGTGACTCCCCTGCTTCTCCCATCCAGGCTATGCACCAGGGGAGCCTCCCTACCTGTAGCTGACCTTCTTTATGCCTTCTTCTACTGGTTCGTTCACTGCTTCACTAAACCGCAACTTGGGATCCCCAGCGACCAGGGCGCTCACGCTGGGGCTTTCACATCCCAAGTCCTGACTCCCGCTGCCTTCGGTGGCCTTACATGGCGATCCATCCTTCTTCCGGTCATTCTCACTCTTCATAAAATGCTCAGTGGGAGCGACCACAATCGACTGCTCCTCGGGTGCCGACCAAACACCCAGGTTTACAACTCAGCTGCACTCGAGCCTACGCTTGCTCGTTCGCTCTCTCCTGCACCGGCTTTTCTCTCCCTGCTTCCTGCCTTCTTCCTCACCCGTAACCTCCGTTTCTTTCTTCCTTTTCTTTTTTCATCTTTCTTTCTTCATCTTTCGCTTCTATTTATCACGGGGACGTGGATCAGCTGTGGCAATCAGCAGCTTCCGGGAACAATTACGGATGTGGACGACTCCTCACCTGTGCACTTAAGTGAGAACCGCCTGCATCACAAATTCCCTGGGAACTGCTCGGCCACACTACTACGCCCCCTCGTGGCGATTTATTTAAAAAGTGGCCTTTTTGACGTGAGCTGTGGACCCGCTACACCACAGCCAGGTCAGGTAGCAGGCCACTGGGAAAGCTCCTGCTGATTGTAAACATCAGTACGGCTCTGTTCACAACTGTCCCATACTCATAATGACTAATTTAACTGTTCTCCAAGGTCTCCAAATCCTGACTTGTGCATTTTAATTGCCTTTTCACTGAGTTGCTTGGAGTGGTCTTTTGCCATCTTTATGTAACTTAGGCCACCATACTGACTGAGGACAAGTTGGTCCTTACAGATAAGCTTCATTTACACTGCAATCAACTGAAGCCCCAGACAGGCGGTCTCCATTGAACTAATTCTTTGATTTCTAAAGCCAATTGTCTGCACCACTGATGATTTAGATGTGTCATTTTAAAAGGAGTGAATACTCATGCAATTGATTATTTTGTGTTTTACATTTGTGAAGGAAGCTAAATTAAATCTACTTTGGTTCATGCTGTATAACTTTATAAAGTGTGAAAAATTCCAAGGGGATGAATTCTTTTTATAGTCAATGTATGGGTGAAACCGGCACACCCTGTGGAAACTCCGATAATAACAAAGATAACAATCCGTACTCATGGCACCCTGGCCATGAATCGTTGCAGTCGCTTTATGCTGGCAAGATTAGCTGCTCTGCCACCTACAAGAGGGATAGGAGGTCTGAAAATATTCAGTACTTAACAAAATGATGTGATTCATATGAGTGTGATTGGAATGCAGAAAGATATCACTGTAACTCATTGGAGGCGGTAAGTCTATCGGGGATCAATGAGGCGCTCAGCTTTGAAGTTATTTCAAAGTGTGTGGACTTTAATGCAATAAAACATTGATCACACAGAAAGAATTACTCATCAACGTTTATCTCTCCGGGGGATGTGATGACCCACAGCACCCACCTTTGCCTTGACGCTGGGCCCTTCATAGCTGACATAATGTTAGTTCTGCTTTATGAAGATATTAGTGAGACCTGTTATAAGAAATGTTCTCTGGCATTATGTTACATAACCTTGAAAAAAAATGAGAAAAATAAAACTTTCAACAAACCCTTTTTTTATATCAGGACCCCAGAAGAGATCTTTGAACCAGAAGAATGTCTTAAAAGAGATATCTTTTCTTCTACAGCTCCATGCCACAATAAAATGGCTTACACAGCTAGCGTTCGTGCCTGCTGTGACCTGCAATACAAAGATTTTTTTTTTAGGCTAAAAGAAAAATAAACATCAAGTGTGTTGGTTTACAATGCTGTTGGTAGCCTCATTCAGTTTTTAAAAATGGGCTGTGCAGTGGGTTGCCTCACACCTAACCTCACATTCTGGGCCAGTTTCCATGGAGTGTGTGTATTTTCTCTGTCTCTGAAGTTTTTGCCTTCGGTGCACGTTGGGTTCATCTGTGAGTCTAAATGAACCTAAAGTGAGTGATTGTGGGATTGTGCAAGAGTGTGACTTGTGAATGACAAGAGTCCTGTCCAGAGCTGGTTCTGTCATTGTGTCCAGTGCTATCAAGGCAGGTTCACCCTTCCCATGACACCAAATTTGGTGAATGAGGGTTGAACGAAGATAATATTCAAATTGTAAACTCAGACTTTTTATATGTTTCATTTGTCATAATAGCTATAATATAAAAACATTTTCAGATCTATTTAATTCAATTCAGGGTCATGAGGACCTGAGTTCTATCCAGACTGCATCTGTCACAAGACAGGAACCAAAACTGGATGGGGCATCAGACCATCACAAGACCCACATGCAGTCTTCTTCTTCTTTCGGCTGCTCCCATTAGGGGTTGCCACAGTAGATCATCTTCTTCCATATCTTTCTGTCCTCTGCATCTTTCTCTGCTACACCCATCTCCTGCATGTCCTCTCTCACCACATCCATAAACCTTCTCTTAGGCCTTCCTCATTTCCTCTTACCTGACAGCTCTATCCTTAGCATCCTTCTCCCAATATACTCATCATCTCTCCTCTGCACATGTCCAAACCAATGCAATCTCGCCTCTCTGACTTTCTCTCCAAACCGTCCATCCTGAGCTGACCCTCTAATGTACTCATTTCTAATCCTATCCATCCTCATCACATCCAATGCAAATCTTAGCATCTTTAACTCTGTCACCTCCAGCTCTGTCTCCTGCTTTCTGGTCTCCAACCCATATACCATAGCTGGTCTCACTACCGTCCTGTAGATCTTCCCTTTCACTCTTGCTGATATCCGTCTGTCACAAATCACTCCTGACACTCTTCTCCACCCATTCCACCCTGCCTGCACTCTCTTTTTCATTTCTCTTCTACAATTCCTTTTACTCTGTACTGTTGTACCATTACAGAATTGTAATTAATCTAAACTGCACTTCTTTAGGGATGTGGGAGGAAAACCAGGGAAACTCCCAGAGCAGCATTCATACTCAGTCCCCTGGATCAGTAATGCAGCAGCAGCGCAAACCACTCTGGATGAAACAGTTAAAAGAAAAGTTTGGTAATTTTCAAGTCAAAGTAATTTTGTCACAATCATAGTATACTAGCCGTGTAAGCCCGTGCTGTAAAAAGCCTGGGGTCCTAGAAAATATTGAAATCGTCAACAAAAAAAATTGAAATTTAGAGATGTCAGGTAATTGAAAAGAGCTGCTCTGGGCATGTCTCTCTTGGGAGGTTTCGTTTTGCAGATGTGCTTGCATTGCTTGTGTATTAGCGGCGGGAGAAAAAGTGAAAGGGATACCGTTTTGCTGATGTTAGCGGCTAAGGGACTATCTTTCGTCTGAGGTTTACTTTTGCCGAAATGCTCGGCTCGCTTCTGTAATAGCGGATAAGCGAGTGACTCTCTGTTCGGATGTTTCATTATGCCAACGTGCTGGCCTTGCTTGTATATCCTCGGAGGTGGGGCCCTTACCCCGACTCCACCTCTCACTTCCGGGCCAGACAGACACACACACACACTTCAATACGTAGACCTTTATATATAAGATATTCATTTGCCATTTGAAATTGTGTTCTAAAGTCAAGTGTAGAAATTTCGAAAATGTTTTGTCTTCTCTTGTAGTTTAAAATGAGGTTGAAGGGTACTAAGATCCAAACATAAAAAAATGCCTTAAACTTACCAAATATGTCCATTTTTTAAGGTAAGAATGTTTTGGATATTAATCTGTGTCTTTGATTGTTCAGATATTGTAAGTGTATCTACATTGCTTTAGAAAAGAATAAACAACATAAACAAATGATTTATGAGATCCAGCCATTCTAGAAGTAACTTGGCTTAACTAACCTTATCTCACTGATTGTCTCTTCCCTGTGTAAGGAGCAAGAAATGGGTGTCAGCCCCTATGTAAGAGCCATTTGTTACTTAGTAGTGATGAGCGAGCACCAAAGTGTTCGGTCCGAACACATCGCGATGTTCGTGCGCTCTACCGAGCATCCGAGTATAATGTAAGTCAATGGGAGACAACCAGGCACCCCCTGCTCTGAAGAGGGGAGGGTGCCTGGTCCATTGGAAAAGGTCAGAAAGTGACAGAAACACCACCCAAATGGACCGGGAGCAGCATGGGGACGATGTCTGGATGCATCTTGGACTCCCAAGTCGCTGCTGGGAACCAGTTTGTCCGAGTTGTACGCCACTTTTACAGACTGACAAAAACACGGGCAAAAAAAAAAAAAAATCAATTTTACAGGAAAAATGACGCTCTAAAACATTATATGCCAGTGCCTGCAGGTGAGCTGATGCTCTAAAACATTGTCGGGCAACCGGTGCGCAGTGGAATTTTCTGGGGGCGCCGCAAAAACTTTTGTAAAATATTTAAAATTGCTAGTGTTTTTGAACTTTTGGTTGATTAAAAAGATAATGTTTAAAAAAAAATTATGTTGGAAAAACAGATAACGGAACACTTACGGAAATGAAGTCTAAGAAACGCGAGAGACTTCAAATGATCGACAAGGAAATGCGCGTCTGTCTTTCGAAAATTGATCCTCGCATCAATCTCATATGTGCTGAAAAACAATCTCAACGTTCACATTTATTAAATTTAAGATTTATCCTTTGATTCCTTTATTAATAAAATGTCTTTCAAACTTGTAAAATTAACTTTTTTTATTGCCGATTGTCCATAGATTGTGTCGTCACGACTTTATTTATGGGCAGTCCCTCAGGTGCGCCGCAATTCGAAAAAGGTTCCCTTTCACTGCTCTAAAACATGATATGGGAGTGCCTGCAGGTGAGCTGACGCTCTAAAACATTATATGCGAGTGCATGCTGTTTAGCACCCAATGACGTGTTCTGGCCAGCCAATCACTGTAATGCCAGCACCTGACATGACTACTGGCATTACAGTGAGGGCAGTACTTACCTGCCCCTTGATTGGCTGTCTCCAACCCGCGAAACATGCGAGGCCGAGACTCGAGCATGGCGCACGAGTACATGTGGTGCTCGTTCGAGTAGCGCCATGCTCCGAGCATAGCGATGCTCGAGCCGAACACATGTTCGGCTGAGCATGCTCGCTCATCACTATTACTTAGTAAGGTTATGTTAAACTAATAGAAGTATTATCTTATTTATGTTAAAATGGCTGCCTGTATATTAGTGCATATTCTATGGGAGGTTGTATTATAACCCCCACAAGCTAACTATAAATATTTAAATTTTTTCTTGTCCCTTTGACTA
Source organism: Polypterus bichir lapradei (assembly GCA_026402145.1). Taxonomy (NCBI): domain Eukaryota; kingdom Metazoa; phylum Chordata; class Cladistia; order Polypteriformes; family Polypteridae; genus Polypterus; species Polypterus bichir. Next base: position 25,893,575 of record JANRMT010062827.1, on the reverse strand, counting down.
TGGATTAGTCCCAGTTTGTGATCTGCCTTGCAGTGGGTAAGGCATGGAGGGCACAGGTTTCCCTTAACATATCGTATTGATCATAATGAATGTTCCACATCTATAGAATGTACTGAACGTATTAAGTAAAGCATATACAAGTTTGCCATAGAGAAACAACACAGCCTTTAAGTATAGAAAGTAACTGAAGTTTAAGAAGAAAGTTTCTCGAAGAAATTATTTTTTTCCTTTTTGCCTTTTATCCTGCGTGTATAATAACTTCATTCTCTATTTTTATGTGAACTTTTTTGCTTTGAATTTTCACTAAATCATTTTAAAATGAACTTAATTGGACTAAGAAATTTCTTTTGTTACATGTTTTACTCATGCTGGGTTCTACATTACCATCTCAGTAGCTGCTCGATTTCGGGAAATTGGAAAGGATGCAGCTACATCATCACAGGAACAATTGACACACGCATAGCCATGTATGATCCCATTCACGCTAATCTGAAATCACTATTTAATTATTTTTATGGGGTTTTTTACGTGTTAGAGTGAACACTACTCCATGTCTGGTAAAATGTGCAAACTCTACAAGGATAGCTACCAGATACACGATTCAAACCCACGACGTCACATTAGTGAAGAAGCACCAGTAACAATTGTTTTACCATGTCAACCTACATAAAAGCTATTTGTCTTTTCTGTATTCATTTAATAGTAAACGGCCTTTCTATTGTTATTACTCTGTGGCTGTACATTTCAGTCCGCTTCACTTGCAGCTGCAGTGAAATGACTCACCTTAAATATGTTCAATAACGGACGACCAGGAACACGTTTTCTTTTCCTCTTTGGTTGCAAGTCGTTATTCATGGAGAAATGAGTGCTACAAAGTTGCAAATCCGATTTCAGGAGGTCCATTCGAGTGTTCATATCCAACCTGTTGTGGTTAACATATTTTATTTATTTTTCTTGAGCTTTCCTTAAGCTTAAAAAAATCATCATTTTTTGCTCAAAGAATCCATTTTTGCTATGTATTTATTGTTTAGGGATTTTATTTGAGGGCAGGATATGGTAGCACTGCTGCCTCACAGTAAGGAGACCAGGGTTTGCGTCCCAGGTTCTTCCTAGGTAAAGTTTGTATGCTCTTCCTGTATCTACATGGCTTTCCTCTGGGTACTTCGGTTTCCTTCCACAGTCTAAAGACATTCAGGTTAAATAGACTGATGATCCATCTAGTGTGTGGTGTGGTTTTGTGTATGTGTGTGAGTGTGAGTGTGTTTGGTCACCCTGCGATGAACTGGTACCCTGCCCAGGGTTTGTTCCTTCCTTATGCCCTATACTAGCTGAGACAAACTCCACCACCCCTTGTGATATTGATCCAGGTCACTGACTGACTGACTTTATTTGACAGTTAGACAGACACCATATTGTTTTGGTAGTGAGTGCTGTAATTTTGAGAGCTTTGTGTTGCCCGTTGCCTCGGTAACATTCCCCTCATGCACTGGGAGTATGCCTCGATGACATCATCAGGAGCGACAATATAAAAGTCAGTCTTCATAAGCCCCAAACTATCTGGGATTGGATAAACTGAATGGTGATTAGGTGTGATTCTGTCTTCGTTATTTTATTTGAATCCTGCTTGAAATAAGCCTTTGAATGTTTGTTTCAACCAATCGATTCTTGAGTTCCGATTTTGACTTCAGGTTTGTTTTGTTTTTTCACCTTGTGCTTTCCCAGTTCCTCTATTCAAAACTTGTACTCTCTCCTTCGAGAAAGCTACAAGTGATAACTTTAAGGTATCTTGATCACCACAAGTAAGTCGATGGAAACTATTAATGCGTTGTTTTTTAATTTTTTTGTTTTTTAATCTTGGATATGTGCATTTTAAACTGTTTTAAATTACTCTAAATAGCTTCAGACATGTGTTTGTTTTATGTTTGTTTTGTCAACCTTCTTATTTAAGTTTAACCTCCACTTAAGATGACTGCTGTGAGCAGATACGTGATCAGCATATACACTCTTACCTCAAGAAAAATAGTTCAAAGTATCTGTGATAACATAATTCTTTCTATTCTCCTTTCATTACCACAAGGATGCCCGTTAAATTCAGAAAGGAATGTTTTCTTAAGTTAAAACCTTTGCTGCTTCAAAGTGAATGCATTTTGTAAGTTTTAAAGCTTTTTCAGTCATCTATGGAGCCATATATTCTTCAGCCCTATCGTAAGCTGCGAGAACAGACAAGGTACAGTGGAACCTCGGTTCACGAACGTCTCTGAACACGTACAAATCAGGTTACGACCAAAAAAGTTTGCCAAAACTTTTGCATCTGTTCATGACCACACACTCGGTTGACAAACAAGCTAGTTTCCCTTCTGGTTTGTACGCGCAGATAGTTGCTGCATGTGTTCAGTCTCTCCCTGTACTGTACATTGTTCTCGGTGCATAACACAGAGGGACTCTCCATCAAAACTGTAACCTCCTCTCAACTCAGCTTCCTCCTGTGGTATAGCGGGTCCACCGCTCTTGTCAAAAATGCCAGTTTTATTAAATAATCACCGCACTCGCAGCTTAGCAAGGGGGCGTGGTGGTGTGTGGCCAAAGTGGTTCCTGAGGAGTTTGTGATGTGGGCGTTTCTCACCTAAGTGCACAGGTGAGAAGCAGTCCGCATCCGTAATTGTTCCCAGGAGCTGCTGATTGCCACGACTACCACATCCTCTTCATAAATAGAAGCGCGAGTCAGCTAAAGGGAAAAAGAAGAGAACAGGAAAGAACGGAAGGTTGCAGGAGAAGGCAGGAAGCAGGAGGAGAAAGCCGGCATTCTATGGTATAATTAACTATTTTTGTGCTTAAAAATCTTTAAAGAAAATATATTTAAATACAGTTCGTACGGTCTGGAATGGATTAATTGTATTTACATAGAGTCCTATGGGAAAATTACTTCGGGCCACAACCAAATCGGGTTACGACCAGAGTTTTGGAACGAATTATGGTTGTGACCCGAGGTTCCACTGTATTTTTAAAGTTTATAAAAATATGCTTCACTTTAGAACACAATTTCATGCGTCAAATTAATATATACCATGATTGTGAAGAAATACCTTCTTCTCCTTCTTGAAAAATGCCAAAACAAATCCTTGAAGGAATTAATATTTTATGCATGTACACCCAGTCCCATTTTAAATGTGCAGTTATTTTATTATTACTATTTTATTTATCAAGCAATGCATTAGAATTCCTACTTATTCCACTTCAAGTTCATAATTTATTATTATTGTTGCAGTACCTTCTAATAATTTACCATTAAACTCTTCCTAAAGCGAACAGCACTGGCATGGTACACTTTTTTTTTGTATTGAATCTTGAGTCTGTGCTGCTCATGGCATAAATGATGGCCTCTTGTTAAGCAGATAAATGTGTCAAAAGTATTACATCGTTAAGAATGCCAGAAGCCTGACAAAGTTCAAGTGGACACGGCCCTGGCTTTAATTCTCGTCTTCACCCAGAATGAAAATTGCTCATTGAATTGTCAATGCAGTGCTGCAGCCTGATGAGAGTCTACTGTGCCACATTACTCAATTCTTGCTCATCAAAATCAGGATACTTAATGACAGAGACTGGTTTCTCTTGGTTTTAAGATAAAATGAAAAAAAAAAAATCATTGATTTCACGGGCCTTAAAGATGCCAGCTTTTATTCTGAGAAATAAATGTAATCATATTGAGTAATCCTTACAAAAATCTATTTTGATAAAATCCCCCATTATCGATCCGGCCAGTCATTGCCGTCTTCTTGTTGTCTCCCACATGGGCACAGATCTCGCTTCTTTCTATGCACTCCTTTATCGAGTGGCTCACCGTGCTGAATTCATTGGTTTTATGTGCCCTGTTGCACTTGTTGGATATGCTCCACAGTACCTCTTAAAATGTATTGATCTGTGACTGCAATCTTTTCTATGTGTTAATGTTGGTATGGAAATTTTACTGATTTTTAATGGAAGCAACCTGATAACAAAGTAAATTGCTTCTTCCCACGGAGCTGGTCAGCAAAAAAGTGATTGTCGCCAGGGATGAAGGATGAAGGAAATCTGCATTATTTGTTGGGCACATCAAAAATCATTTATCCATGAACGTGGGCTATCAAGTACATAGAGCATCTTTTTATACTGAACACTGTCTCAAGGCTCCAGTCAAGTACTGCATTACAACACACAATGTAACATAACATCCGCACCATCCAAGTCACTGTCCTGGCACCACTGAGTTCCAAGCAGGAGACCAGTCCATCTTCGGGGTCAATCACAAACTTACATACCATCAGGTTAGAGTCGCCAAATAACCTAACATGCCAGGTTTTGAAATATGGAAGAAAAGTCAGAGTATCCAGAGAAATCACAGGCAGGCATGAGGAGAACATGCAGACTGCACATAGACAGACACTGGGTCTGATATTTGAACCAGAACTAACCATTAAAATGACTGTATCTTTTACAGTTATAGTACATTTAACCCCTTAAACTCAGAACCATTGTTTTGGACCTGCTGGCGGTACCAAATTGAAAAACAAACTGCACAGAATCATTGAATCCCTCATTTCTTTAGTTAAATTATAGTGTGTGATTAAAATAACTTGCAAGAAAACTCAAAAAGAGTTGGGGAATGACCCTGCATATTGTCCAACGGACAAAGATGAAAAAAAGTGGTCAAATGAATCAAAATAGATGACGGAAGATATTGTACATTCTTTTTAAGGTGTTTTTACAGACAAAATGGTGGAAAGAAATGACATGGAGGAATTGACATGGTGCAAGTGACGTCATTATGGTAGCACCGGAAAGTGATGTTATTAGAGATGGCCGGAAGTGACGTCACTGTACGGGAACTGGAAGTGCCATCACGGAAGTTGCATGTGGTGTTGTTGCAGCCATTTTGTGAACCGGGAAGTAAGGTAAGTGCATTCTTATTTTTCTTCTTTATTTGTGTCGGCAAAGAGAAAGAGACATCAACGCACATAACCATCCCCCTACCTCGCAAAGTAACACTCACCTTTGGACTTGATGGCTCCTTCATACTCGCGCGTATGTGACAAGTGTTATGCCATTGAAATGCCATATTGCATATCCCGATACCACATTGCAATGTTTTTCTTTCTTCCTCAAATGGCTTCCTTGAACGTTTTGATTCAATTGTGTACAGTTTGACTTGCAGACTGTTGTCTACTAAATGAGGAGGATATTTCAAATTTCAAATGACATTATATTCCAGTTTCTATGTTTTCCACATTCTGTGTTTCAGAATTCTATTCATTTATTTTTTATTTTTCAGTAAAGATGTTTTTGAATCTTACAATTATGGGTGCTGTAATTTGCATACTGTCACAAAAAACAGACTCAAGAGTCTTTAAAAGGTTTGGGGCAGTCACTCATATAGTATTAGACTAAGATTGGACTGCGACTGCGATTGGACTTTCCAGATAATGACAACAAGTCCCATTTTCTAGTCAGTTGAGATGACACCTGTCTACCACATGAAAGTGAAGATTGATTGCAATGCCAAGAGGACAGGCTTACCATCAGTCTGGAGAAGTTCACTGCAGATACCACAGATCCCTGCAGCCTTCCCTACTCTCAGCTGGTTCACCACCTGTGCATTCTCAGTGAGATATGGTGTTTCCCAGCTGATTGGAGGATCAGCCTCAAGAACCGTGAACCCAGAGATCTCCAATGTTCTAGCCGGATGATCAACTTTAAACAGCTACTCAAAGTAGCCAGCCCAGCAGGTCATAGGAAATAAGTGAAGTCTTTTTTTTTTTTACTACAGAGGTTTATTTAAATACTAAATAATAGGCAGGTGCATGCAGAATTAATGAAATCAAATGCTTCACGATAGGACTAAACACCATTTCTTCTTATGTTGATGGCAAAAAAACTCTTTTTTTTAAATTATTTTGTGAAGTGAAACACTGAGTTTTGCTGAAAGTTTAAATTTGCAAAAATTATAAGTGACATAGCAAATAAAAATTCTTAAGAAAAGGAATTCTGGGTTTGAATGTTATTTGGTATGATTATGATAAGTTTACATCTAATAAGACATTGTAAGGAAAAATCAGTCCTTTGTTTTAAATTATAGTAGAATTCTTGACTGTTTCCCTTAACACAAGATCTTAATAATAATAATTTTTTTACATTTATATAGTGCTTTTCTCACTACTCAAAGTGCTTCAATGAGTGTGGAGCAACTTCAAACACCACTAATGTGTAGCATCCACCTGGATGATGCCACGGCAGCCATTTTTGCATCAGTACACTCACGACAAATTGGCTGTTAGGTGGTGAAGTGGTGAGAGAGAGAGAGATAGCAAATTAGAGACAAGACATGATTAGCGGGCCAGATTGACTAGGCTGTGGTGGGCAATTTAACCTGGACATCAGGATACACCCGACTCTTTACAAAGGATGCCCATGGAGAATCAGGATCTCGGTTTTATGTCTCATCTGAAGGAAGATGCCATTTTTACAGCACAGTGTCCCTATCACTGCACTGGGGCATTGGCATCCACATTCAGACTAAAGGACAAGCGCCCCCTGCTGGCCTCACCAACACCTCTTCCAGCAGCAACCCAAGCTTTTCCTAGGTGGTCTCTCATTCAAGTACTGGCCCAGCCTGAACATGCTTAACTTCAGATGGATGACTTTCTTCTGAAGTATATGTGGTACAGCTGCTATTCACATCTGGTTCTATGCAAGATTATTGTCTTTAACAGAAACTGTAACTATTTTTATATGAATTAAAAGCAAAACTAAAAGCTGAGCAAACAACAAAACAAAAAAGAAATTGACAAACGTAAATGAAATTAAATTAATTTTGTTACGAATGAAAATCTGAGGTGGGCTGGTGCCTTGCCCAGGGTTTGTTTCCTGCCTTGCACCCTGTGTTGGCTGGGATTGGCTCCAGCAGACCCCCGTGACTCTGTAGTGAGGGTATAGCGGGTTGGATAATAGATGGATGGATGGATGGAATGAAAACCTGTTGTTTAGATTTTTTTGAATTAACCTACTGTTGACCAACATTCCCTCTGAGGTGTACAATTCAAATTTTAGCTCACAACACTTTCTAGTGGCACACAAAGAAATGAGTCAGGAAATTTCCCTGCTGCTATTTTTAAAATGTAATGTTAAAGCTGATCCAAGGGGTGGCATATTGGTCAGCTCGACCTCGGGGTAGATGTTGTTATCCTGCCCACAGCACTTGATGTGACACTGAACAAGTCTCTTAAATAATCTTTGCTCCAGATGGAAGGATAATTCTTTGGTGGTTTGTGAAATAAGCACAAATTGATATGACACCCCATACAGTGCAAGACTGTGAAATGCAGAGCTCTGAAACTTGAGACAAGTTTTTTATTTTTTTATTTGTATTGATGTAGCTTTGATGGCTTTAAACAAAGAAAACCTAAAAGTGGCAGAAAAGTCAGTGGATTGTTTTTGAAGACGTCTGAAAGGGACAAGAACTAAAGAGAAAGATTATGAGCAGCAGCTTTGGGAGGTTGACTGAACAACAGCGCTCACATGTCCATAGTCTAAGAGCACAGCTAGAGCCCCCTTGATGTGAGAAGATTAAAGTGTTCATTGGCAGTCACTCTTAGTTTGCACTGTGGAGAAAAAAAAAAACTTTTTGTCATATTTTCTGAAGGATCTTATGCATATACCCACCATTAGAAGGCCTCTCAAAAAAGGCACTCACAACATGTCTCCATAATCCTCACCTTTCATCCTACTTCAAACCTACTGAATCCAGTTTCGTCAAGTGCGGAGTTGGTGCTTACTCTAGCAGAAACAGGTAATAAGTAGGAACCAGCACTGGGTGGGGTGCCAACCTATCACAAGACAAAGTAACTGACACCCCCACACTCTCTCACACAAACTGAGTTTGCAATTGCCAATTAACCTATTGTCATTCAGATGTAGGAGTAAAACTGGAGTACCGAGTGTGAAGCGGCTAGGATCAGAATCAGCACCACTTAGTCCGAGTTTGTGGTTCTCAGCCATGAAAAAGTGTGGAGTGCCCACACCTGGTTGGGGAGGAGGTTCTGTTTCAAATGGAGTAGATTAAGTATATTAGGGACTTGCTCATCAGTGAGGGAAGAAGGGAGTGAGAGATCGACAGGAAGATCAAGAGTGGGGTCAGCAGTTATGACAACATTGTACCAGTCAACTATGCTGAAGAGAGAGCTAGGCTGAAAGACAAAGCTCTTGATTTGCCAGTAAATCTACATTCTTATTCTCACTTATGGCCACAAGTGTTGGGTAGTGACTGAAAGAACTAGATTATGGATACATGTGGTGGAAAAGAGCTTTCTTCATAGGGTGTCTGGGCTAGGCCTTAGAGATAGAGCAAGGAGTGCAGATATTTGGGAAGAGCTCAAAGTAGAGCTTCTGCTTCTTCATATGAAAAGGATCCAGATGGCATTTGAGTTTGATGTCTCCTGGAAGACTCCCAGTGGACTTTTTTTGATTATGTCACATCGGAAGGGGACTTCTCAGCCAACCTAGGGCACACTGGAGAGATTATATCTCACAGCTGGTCTGGGAACACCTTAGTGTCTTCCTGGAGGAGTTGGAGGAGGTGAGAAGAAAAAGGGACGTCTTGGCATCTTTGCTTGGACTGCTAACCTCACGATTCAGACTGTAAAAGTAGCAGAAAGGACATGGAGAGAACTTACAAACATCATATAGACAACATCAATGATGCATTCATCAATCAGTGACTCACACTTGGAAAATACAGTATCATGTAGAAAACGACAAAGTGCTACCCATGGACAAAGCTTGGCTTTTAGCTAAACAAATTAGCTTGATAGGCTGAGTGGTCTCCTCTCGTTTGTCAAATTTCTCATATTCTTATGTTATGATGACTACCTGTTTGCATCATTCTCTCTCTTTCTATCTCTCTCTGATTCTTAGCTGGTGACTGGAAGTGGTAGTTGACCACACAACAAATACACCACTGTAGGTGCTGTAGGGTTTCAGATGTTGTTCAAGGTGCCTTTTCATGGTTTACAGTCCATGGCAACTGTCCTTTTCTGATCGAGGTCAAGGCATTGGCTCTTCAAGTCTTGCAGTACATGCTTGATCCAAGTTTTCTTAGGTGCATGTCATTGTATTCTCCATTAGGTGTGGGATTTCCTCCTCAGGAGTCGATGTGGTGTGTGGTCTGGGCCCAATCGGCAGACATGACCAAACCCTCTGAGCTGATACTGCTGGATTTGCTCGTCTATAGTTGGTTGTTGCGCACGTGTTGTCCAGATGATTTTATTTGGGATACGACCACAAATTGAGATGTGTAGAATCAGTTGCAGGCATCAAATTCTAAATACCTTGAGATGGTTCGGGTCCAATTGAAGTAGTATCTACATTTCTGATCCATAGAGTAGAATCAGTAGGATGAGATGAATTTTGGTCTTTAGGGTGATGTTGCTCTTCTTCCAGAGGCACCACTTGAGTGAGACAAATGATGCAGTGACCTGTCCAATCCTACCATTTGCATCACTAACAAAGTGGGTTAAAAGTGACACCCAGGTGCACATCTTACCCCATTCTAGACATTATTTCTGCTCCTGTGATCACTTCTGTCTCATGTGTCACCTGCTTGGTACAATAATTTTCATGCGAATTACACTCCTTTTCCTTAATGCCAGTATCTTTTTTCACCCCCTTATGGCAGGTTAATCTTTATCCAGAGCACTTGGTCCCTACAGAGATGCCATTGTAGTAGTCCTGCTAAAACAAGCTTTGCTGTGGAGACCCTGCTGTGTCAGCACTACATTTAAATCTTGCTGAGCAAGCAAAACAGATGCTTCTTTTTTCCTCAGGCTTTGTGATGGTCTACTTCATCATGCCCTGACAGGGCACCCCTCCTGTAAATAACAATGCTGCCAATCTCCTATTTGACCAGGAAATTTGGTTTATTGATATACAGAAGACCAGAGTTCAACAGTCTGTGCTGGCTAGCAGAGGGCTACCAAATGGTATTCATTAGCCGCTCCACTGTGAGGTTCAAACCAAATCACTCAGTCATTTGGAATATAAAAGAAGCAGAACCTTCCATGGTTTGCTTTGTCTGTGTCAAGCATTGCACCTGTTTGGAGAAAATGAGATGACCAAGTTTTCCACATAAACGTATCTTTACTATTTTTACCTTTCTGCCAGTGTTTAGTCTCTCAAGCGTTGAAATTTGAAATGTTTTTCAATAGCTAGTCTAATGTAAAAGCCTACAAATTAAAGTAACAAAAGCGACAAACAAGAAGATGCAGATTAAAGCAGACTTGACTAAGCAAGGTTTCAACCAATAGACGGGGAGTGATAATGGCGCCATTAAAGAGTACACATCACATGAAGAACAACACAGTTTATGTGGAGTGGTGAATAGAGATAAACTTGGATCAGAACACGTCACTCCTCATGCGCAATACTATAGTGACTTTAAATTTAAATTAGATCAAAGATAAAAACAACATCCCTGAATGATGAAAACTCCCTGAATTTGTAGAGCTCATATTTAAAAAGTTAGTAAATCACTGGAGTTGCTCTTGGTCTTTTTCATGTGGCATTTTTAGATGCCTGTGACCACAAAGAAAGCCTTTTCATGAAAAGATAGAATCACTAAAAATTGGTGGTGGACCTTTTAAGTCAGCATAAATTGTCACCTTGAGATTGATTGATCGTGTAAACTTTCATTTAAGGGGCGATCCAGAAATCCTTAACAAAACTTACATTTTGAATGCTTTCTGTGGAGAGCCGTTGCTTCATTCTTAAGTAAAGTACAGACTGTTTCCTGCTGTCATTTTGTCTGACAAGTCATCAAATGATGCATGGATATCGACAATGCAACAGGAAAACATCTCTGGACACAATAAATGCAGAAGCACTCATGGACAGGTGGAAGCAACACTGGGTGCTCATACAAAGTACTGGGGTGCCAGCTTGGTCAGCCCCTTTAATCTCTTGGCAAATAAAGTAAACATGGTTGCTCGTTGGCACAATAATAAACATAAATCACCTCTGTGGCATCTTTCCAACACAGTTTCAGACTCTAAAAGTATTGCGAGCTTTTCCATTTTTCTCTCTACAGCAAATAATGTGCTGCCTGACAAATCCAACATTGTACGAATGCTTTCGAGGTACTGGAAGTCCTTGGCCCTTTTATTCCTTTTTTCCTTTCTGCTGCATTACATATAATATGAGACATCAGGCAGACAAGCTCTGAAACAGGCACCTTCATCATTTCTAGTAACTACATTATATGCATTGTGCTTCCAGCTGAGCGCTCATTGGCTGCCTGAGACCAACCTCTCTGACTTAAGGTTCTGTCACAGACGAGTCACAGACTGCTCTGACTGAGTCACCAAGGATGTCAGGCTACACAACTGGAACTCACTGGAGTGCACCGCAACTGACTCTGACTCACTTAGATTATATAAATGAAGTCTGTGACTGAAAATCACTGGATAAGTCATGTAATGTGACAGGGCCTTTGGAAAATGGATTGATGGATACTTTTCATGTCTTCTGTTCTTCTCAAATTGCTTTGAACACATTAAATGAAAAACTGTCTCCTTTTGTGAAGTTCAATATTTTGTCAAACAGTGTGTACTGGTAAACCAATATTTTTTAAATTTTATTTTAGGATTGGCATGACTTATTTGAAAACAAAACATTTATTGTCAACCGTATGGTATTGATAGTCTTGTTTACTGGGCTATAAAAGCTGAATCCTTCTTTTTAAAATTGTCATTAATTAACTGATTAAATGAGGAAATCCTGAAGGCATATGTAAAAGATGACAAAAAACATTTCTATTAAATGATGTAATTTAAGGAACTCATTACAAAACTATTCAAAACATGTTTTTTCCATCTTAAAACATTTTGCAGAAATGATTTTGTTTTACGTATGTACAGGACATTGAGAAATTAATTCATGCATTTATTTCTAGTAGGATTGACAACTACATTACAGTGTTCACTGGCTATTCAAATCATTCTTGTTACAGCTTTCAGTTAACTCAAAATGCTGCTGCAAGAATTAGTATAAGAACAAAAAATAGAAACATAAATTCAGGTCTTAAGTCCTTACACTGGCTCCCGGTTAACTTTAGAGAAGATTTCAAAATCCTCCATTTAACGTATAAAGCCTTAAATGGCCAAGGCCCTGCTTATTTATCTGAACTTATCATTACTTACAAACTAGAAAACACATGAAGATCTCTTCTAATTGCAAGGATTAATAAAAAAACAGTGGAAGGTTAAGATTTAAGTTACAGGGCCCCAAAGCTGTGGAATGGTCTGCCTGCTACTATAAGAGTTACCCCTTCAGTTTCAGCTTTTAAATCCTGCCTGAAGACTCACTATTTCAGCTTAGCATACCCTGACTAGAGCTGCTGATTAGCTTTGCATACTGCATCTCTATTAGTAGTCATTAGTACTAAAACATAAATAACATGTGTGAAGAAAAGAGACCAGAAAGACAGATTAAAGGTTGGGGAAGCTTCCACATATACTGTCGATGAACCAAAAATGGCTTGTTCTTTGTACAGCACAGTTAAAATGAGCATATACATTTGACGATGATGTGAGAAAGGCGGCTAGATTTATGGCGGATGAACCGGAAATTGGTGCAGGGAGGAGATGACATGAACAGAATGAGGCGGAGGTGATGTCATCAAAGGGCGACTGGGTTGAAGTCATCATGTGAGGACGGACGGAATGCAAATGTTTTTCCTCTGATGGGATCGCGTTTTGGCAGAGATTTCAAGTATCAGGATTCCTCTGGTCTTCGGTCTATCTGATGAAACAAGGAGAGAAGCATTAGTACGCCGTCTTAGATCCCCGTCCGGCGAGTTTTAACCCTCCGTCGGTTCCTCTTTCTGCCCCATAATCACGCGTGTGTGACACATGATATTTATAAACTGTTATTAACCCTTGCCTATTCTGTTTCTCTTCTTGGTATATCCTCATGTTGGCACTTGGTGCCACTGCTCTACTGCTAAGTTGTTTCGCTGCATATGGAAAAGTCATCTATGATAAAGGAGCACTGGAATCATCGGGTAGAAGGGTCCTTCATCAGATTGGCTGGTTCAGCATGGACGTGGCTGTAGTTAGTTGGCTGAGGTTCCCAGGACTCTGACTGTGTCTGGCTTGTCTCTAAATCCTTTTACACAATCTGGCTGTGGTCCTACAATTAGCTGATGGATAGATACTGTTATTTTTCTTTGATTTTAATTAGTTTCTACTTTGCTTTTGATGCATTTGAACAAATCTGTATCCTCGTACATGACAGATCTGTAGTTAGTCAGTGGTATAATCTTTTCTTTGCTTTTTGCCTTGACAGCTGTCATGGTGAGGAATGCTGGTAGTTTGTATTGTTGTGCTGTATTTCTGAGGTGGCAATGAAAGACTGTCCATCTAGCTCTGTGCTGAGGATTACTTGTGTTCAGTATTGTGTGTTGTATTGACCACATCATTTGACACTCATTGCAGGCCCAGCCAACCTGGAAGGGAGTCTCTCTCTGAATCACCTTTTCCAAGGTTTCTTCCTTTTTTTTAGGAGCTTTTTCTTCACTTCTTAGAGAATGAAGACTGGGACGGCTGTCAAAAACATAACCTGTTAAAGCCCATTGAGGCATTTCTTGTATGATTTTCGGCTATACAAAAAATAAATTGTTGTTTGTTGTTAAACTATAAATGTATTGAAAGTTTGGTTGATTTTCTCAGGACAGAGGCACCATTGCATTAAATAAATCTGTCTGTCATTAAAATCTTTCTGATGTGCTGTGTACTTCACTTGATTTATTCCACACACCTGTTTCAGTTGTATTGTGTACGATAATGAAGTAAAAGAGACTGGGGTGAAAGAGTCTAATTTCAAAGCCAAATCAATATGTCTTATGGGTACCGATATGCCGCCTACGCCCATAACATGGACAGATGGATGGAGGCTGAAAGCTGACCTTCCCTTTCAACATCCGAGTCTTGGGCTGATATATGTGTGCAGAACAATTGAGCACAAATTCAAAAGCTCATATGTTCAGGTGACATATTGTGCACTGCTGTTACTAAATCAATAATCAGTGTACATGAACGTTGGAAAAAAGATCAATACCTGAGACTCACAATACTGCCGAGAGAATGATGGAAGTAAAAAAAGCTCAGTGACAGCGATCTGCAGTTTGTATTTCTCACCTCTGCATTAATCCATTAGTTTTGAATTGTGAAGCAGAAGCTGAAAGGTTGCAATGAAGAAATCTATTGCTTCTTGTTTTAAATGAGAGCACTGGTGTTAGGAATGTATTCATAATATTTTGTTTCATTTTCTTTAACGTTTCTGATAATATTTTTGCTTTTAGTTTTTTATCACTATTTCTTTAACACAGTCTTATCACCATTTTGTAAACTTTTTTTTTTTTAATGGGCCACCACCATTTTGTGTGGCTGGTTGCTATGATGCTGTGTGGTTGCTAGGCACCTGATACACATTCCATGTGATCAGTGACATTGTGGTGGCCTTGATATATATATGACGGCCGGCACTTTAAGTAGTCTCTGAACTTTGTGCAAATAATGAAAGAGTTTGAGAAAGTTGTGTGCTCAAGCAATAAACAAAATTAGGCATAAATTCTGGTCAAAATGTAACTATAAAGACTATAAAGTGTATTCACTACCGAGGAGTTTGTTACAGTCGAGCTATAAAAAGTGCAGGCATGGATGGAGTTTGAATCTAGGGTGCCGGATCAGTGAGGCAGCTTTAGTATCTATTGTCCAACTGGGCCGCCCTTTTCCATATTTTTATCTCTTTAATTTTATACTTTGTTTCCAGTCTTTTATGTTTCACTGTCTTGATCACATCATATTTCACTTTGATGTCAGGTTTCACATCCTAGTTCGAGTGTACTACCATGCATGCATCAGTTGACGACATTACTAACATCACAGCATTGATCCTACATCAAAGCTAATCAAGTAGGCAGATGATACCAAAGTAGGTACAGCAGAATGGCAGATAATCTGAAATCAAATGAATCACCACACAGGGACCTGGACACAATACCGACCTGGGCAGATTTGGGACAAATGAAAAGGAATGCAAGCAAATGCAAAGTATTATACATACATGTAAGAAATAAAAATGTTAGATATTCACATACAATGGGTGCCTTGGACATTATATAACTGAAGCATAACCTCCTTTGACTTGTACACATATCATGCTATAAATCCTAACATCTTATTAGACTTCTTGATCGCTTCTGTGTACTGTCTGGATTTAGAAAGTGATGAATCCACTTTGGCTCCAGGTTCCTTCTCATAAGGTGTACTTCCAAGTTTAAAACTCCCATTGTGTTTTCAAATTTAACAGCTTTAGACAGAAATATTAAAAATAATGGAGACTTCATTTGTAGGTTGGGTTGGGTTAGAGGTCAAGGAATCTGGTCATCACATTGGTTTTTAAAATAGATGCATTTTGTGTCAAATATTAAATTTATTATCTTGTTGGCACAATCTTGTCTACATTATGGACACCACTATTTTGAGCACCTGCAGTTAGGGACGTGTTCATGGAATGTCACATGGATAGATAGATAGATAGATAGATAGATAGATAGATAGATAGATAGATAGATAGACAGATAGATAGATAGATAGATAGAAGGCCCTTTATGATAGATAGATAGATAGATAGAAGGCCCTTTATGATAGATAGATAGATAGATAGATAGATAGATAGATAGATAGATAGATAGATAGATAGATAGACAGAACTGAACAGCACTATATAATAAATAGATAGATAGATAGATAGATAGATAGATAGAAGGCCCTTTATGATAGATAGATAGATAGATAGATAGATAGATAGATAGATAGATAGATAGATAGATAGATAGAAGGCCCTTTATGATAGATAGATAGATAGATAGATAGATAGATAGATAGATAGATAGATAGATAGATAGATAAATAGATAGATA
>JANRMT010062827.1:25835574-25877469 GCA_026402145.1 Polypterus bichir lapradei | reverse complement strand
AGCACTATATAATAAATAGATAGATAGATAGATAGACAGAACTGAACAGCACTATATAATAGATAGATAGATAGATAGATAGATAGATAGATAGATAGATAGATAGATAGATAGATAGATAGATAGATAGATAGATAGATAGATAGAAACTTTATTAATTATGAAGGAAATTTCAGGATTACAATAGCAGGTATGCTAACAAGGTGCCACACATATACCATGAGGTATCTGTAAGTAGATTAACAAAGCATGGCTATTTACTAAGTGTAAAATGATTAGAGTTTAATATATTTCTAAGTACCAATTTCACAATGCCATACTATTTAGCACATGGCGTTATTGTCTGTTAAGATGCCTGTTGGACCAACTCAGTACTATTTAGAATACAGAAGGTACAAAACCAGTTTGGCCGAGGGGTTGACTCATTACAGAGCCTAATGACTGATGGTAGAAATGACCTCACATGGCGCTCCTTGGAGCAGCACATTTGTCTCCGTCTGTTACTGAATGTGCTCCTTGGTTTAGCCAAAACCTCATATAAGCGGTGAGGGTCATTCTCCAGGAAACACCTCTGTTGTACCACTTCCTCCAGTGAGTCCATCTTGACTACCAAGATTCAATTAGCCATTTTGATCACTTTATTTACTCTGTTGGCCTTCCATGTAAAACTTTACATGTGTTTACATTAGATTTCCTTTTCCACAAATAACAATTCGGCTGATTCTACATTATCTGTCCTCCCCTCTTGTTTGGTATCATCTAAAAGTTTAACCAGTTTTTGATTACATTCTTGTGCAGATCATTTATGTATATTAAAAAGAGCAGCAGGACCAGCACTGACCCCTAAGGGTCACCACTTTTAAGATCACCTAATTCTGAAAAATGTCCCTCTCAGCATAACCCTTTGCTTCCTGTGTTTGAGCTAAAGTTTTACCCATCTACACAGTCTGAATACCTACTTGACTAATTTTCCCACAGGCCTGATCAGTTAAAAAGCCTCCATTTCGAGAAATAACCCTTTCACAGTTTAACCTATTTGTCGAGATCATTAACGTTTTTCTGCACAAAAGTATAATATCTATATGGATTTAAAGTACCAGTGAAGAAGGTTATTTGAGGGTGATTTGAAACAGAATTGTTGTTTTACCAATGGTTGAAGGAGGCAGTATCCAGATCAAAGGGATCATAAGAAGCCAAAAATTCAAACCAAAGTCAAAAATGCTAAATGTCAAAGATAAAAAATCACTAAACAGTAGTTAAAATTTGAAAAGCAAAGATCAGTAACCAGAAACCTTAAATCATTAGGTAATTGGCCAGTAGTTTTGCTGCATCCGTAATCTTGGACAATCAGGACATTAACCTTTATACCATTATGATGTTGCAGCTTAGCAGCTGTGAACAAAAGGGGAGTCTAACAAAAAACAAAATGGCACTGTGGAAAGACATGGAAAATATTTCAATATAATCAAATGACCACAGAAGTGAAAGGAAATGAAGAAGCACGTATTTTATGGTGAAAAACCTAGAAATATATTTAAAATGTGCCACTTAGAAAATAGAAAAAAAACTCTAAATAATTCAAATCTTAACAATAAATGCTATAAAGAAAAAAAAGATTTGTAAACAAAATGAAGGAGCAAAGAAAACTTGTAAGCAACCCCAACCTATGTACCCTCTGTGCCACGTGGGTATGCATGGGTTTATTCCAGGAACTGTACAGAATTTGCTTTACTGCCACACAGCTGTTATTGCACCGCCCATTCCTCCTCGGGAACCACATGAACTAGTCTCTTAAACTTGAGTTTGGAGTGTCGTCTACCAGGTCCTGAGGAAGGAAAGAAAATTCTGAAATTCTGTTGACCGAAGACTTGATTGGATGTTAATGACTGGACACTTTTTCAGATGCAGTTTCCTGTTACTATTTAGCTTTGAATGTTTAAGTAATATACTGTATTTAAAATAACATCTTGCACAATTCTGACCACAAATCACTAAAGGCTTATTATTGGAAGCCATACAGCTCAAATGTCTAAAATTGTTCTGTTGGTTTTGTGGCAAATGTGTTTCAGTTACTTGTTTTAAATACACTCTGCTGTTTTTAGTAATTGTCAATACTGGATCAGGGTTTTTTAATGACATGGCCAGCTGTATATTAATAGTTCTGAAATAAGTTGGTTTATTTGCTATGTTATTATTATTATTTGTTTGATTGATTAGTATACCCAGTAGGGACTGGGTGGTGTTTTGGCCTTGGAACCCCTGCAGATTTTGGGTTTTTTTTCCAGCCTAACTGGAGTTTTGTTCTTTTTTTTGTTTGTCCTCCTGGCCATTCGACTATAACTTTTTCCTAGTTACATACTGTACACTATTATTGCCTAATCTTGTTTGTTTATGTTTTATATTAACTTCCTTTTATTTCATTTTGTTAAACACTTTGAGCTACTTTGTTTGTATGCATGTTGTTTTTGTAATATCTTGGTTTTCTGAGTCCTGTGTGTATTTCTGAATAAGATTTATCATTCTCTTTTAAAAACCCATCTCTCTTTGCCGTGGACACCTTGTTTCTTAAGGCATCTCACAACAATGGCCAGGAATTGACCACGCTGCCTTAAGGGACGTCATACACCCTTGACAAAGCACTATTCCTTTCTTGGTAGGGATCTCTTCTTATGTAGTTGGTTCTCTGTGCTTTGAAAAACTTCCTAATATGTTGAAACCCCCCCCCCGTAATTTATAATGTAAGGTAGGCTACCTAGCAGGACACAACAGATTAAGTAAACATGGACTTGACAACAACAACATTTATTTATATAGCACATTTTCATACAAAAGATGTAGCTCAAAGTGCTTTACAGGATGAAGAAAGAGCAAAAATACAAAATACAGAAGTAAAATTAGGCAATACTAATTAACATAGAATAAAAGTAAGGTCCGATAGCCAGGGAGGACAGCAAAAACAAAAAAAAAAAAAAAATCTGTGGGAGTTCCAGGGCACGAGATCACCCAGCCCCTCTAGGCATTCTACCTAACATAAATGACCTGTGTGATTGTATGCAGTGAGATTCCTTTTTAAAATCAGGACGCATTGGTATTTCACAAATCCGTCACCATCTATTTATGGCTATTTACTGTATGGAGTCTCTTATGGATCTAAATAAACAAAGGTTCTTTCTGGACCCTTCATGTGGATGGGTCTTTAATGGGGAATTAGAAATGGCTCCTCTGTGGCATTGCTCTGAAGAAGCCCTCTGGCACCTTCTTTTTAAACAGTGTATGCATGTAGGGAACGCCGTCTACTAGCAAGTGGCAATCAAATGCTTGATAACATCACCAATGAATAACAAATTAAATGAAATACTATGCTACAATGTCTTTGTAAAGCTAGACACTGTCTTGAGCTAGTGTTGCATGGTCATTTTACAATGGTAATTCCTTCTTTTAACATTTTTAATAGTCTCATTATCAAGTTCTTGAAGGAAAGATTTAAACTGATGGGTGTTTTAATTTTCAAAATACTAGAATATAGTCTGAGGCAGCAGCATCTAGGGCACACAATGCCTACATTTTTTCCTGCAAGCTTCACTAAGCAGTCAAGTGCTGTGTTCACGTTACAGAGTAGCCAGGGCATCCTATGGGCACAGTGAGCCAGTTCCTGTCATTGCCATCAGCTGCATTCCCCCCTTAACCCTGATCCCCTCAGCTCAAAGTAAATTTACTGTTCCTGATTCTGAATGACTATATCATTCGGAACACATTGCATTAAGCCTGAGGTTTTTCATAAGCCATGTAAATATAATGTTCATTTAATAAGAAAAAGACAGTGATCTCTGCATAAAGCTTCTGCAAAAACTCTCCTCTCTCATTGCGTCTTTATTCAGTGATTTGAAATGTTTACGTTGCTGTTGCTACACCACTCTTGTTTATTCATTTGATTGCTTTTTAATTATTGAAGATATAAAAAAGTCCCAAAAGTAAATTGCCACAGATTTAGATACAAGATTAGTGACTTTTAACTAATAACATTACTTCTAGACCCAAGGGCTCCCTAACATTAACAGGTTGTTATTTTCTGAGGATTATGAAACATTTAATTTGTTCGTTCTGAAATGCAGTCCTCTGAGACCTCACGCTCCAAGTGTGTGTTTTCCATTTGATTCCAATGAATGTAGCAGACGTACTTAACCATTGCTAGTCTTATGAAGGCTGCTGTTATGTGGAGGCTTTTTCAAGTACCTTTTCAATTTGGCAGAAATGGCATATCTCTTGTGGCAATTTTGTTTTTAATTTTGGACCCTAGTGAAGGTGGCCTGTTATCCCCTTCTATTTGCTCTAGAATCGTTAGCTTTGATAGGGAATAAACCAAAATATTAGCTACAAAATGTTAAAAATTCAAAATGCAGCTTGTGTTACTGGAGGTCACTGTGACTGTAGTGGTGTGACATTTTGTATTTAAGTTGATAAATATTTTGTATGTCTTTATTTGTAACTTAGACAAAGCAATGTAATATTAGTGTTATATCATTGATAAGAACAGCTATGGTTTGATGTTTAAGAAACCCCCCCAGTCTTTAGGACTGAATCTCTTTGTAATCTTACAACAGGGTTGGGGGACGTTCCTAAAGCCAGTTTGGCAAATGTTTCCCTGCAGGACTCTCTCAATCAACCCCACACTACCTAGCTGCCAAGCATTGGCTCAACAAATGGCTTTGGAGGAAGATGTGAAAGGTATTGTGTGCCCCCATTGGCTGAAGTATGGCAGTTTGGCATTGACCTGAATCAGAGGCCATTGTGGTGTAAGGATTTGGGCCAAGAATGCAAAAATACAGTTGATTTATCCCTCCCTCCCTCTCTCTCTCTCTCACCATCATGATGAAGGAGCACCTCACACACCATGAACTGAAATGAAGACCACACTGAGAAGCACAACTTGGCAGCCATATTGAGACAGGCATGCGGCCTGTCCTGTAGAAAGCCATAAAATGATGATTTACCTAGAAACATTTTAAATAACTAACAAGTCTGTGTGCCGCCAGAACACATCAGCATTTATCAGGTTGTATGGTTGCCAATATTCAAATGTACATTGCTTATTGTTGTTATTTTACGAATATCATCAATAATATATTATTTAAGTTGTAACTTAACTCCTGCTTGTCTTTTACTCTGTGTCATTGCCTGAGGTTTTAGATGTAGAAGGGAAGGTGGGGAGAAGTTATAAAGTACAATACCTTATACACAGTGGTAAGTCTATGGGATTTTAGACATTCTGACAGAGGCTACACATTAAAGAATGCAAAAGGGGAAAGTAGAGTAATATAGAGCTCTACTGAGACAAAACATCATCCATAACCCTAAAGTCAACAAAGGTTAGGTCAGGCTGCGGAGCATGCACTGGTACAGATGGTCCAGAAAAGCTGGTTGCACCCCAGCAAGCTAAAGCGTAATAACAAAGACCTAATTTAGTACAAGAAGAAATCATGAGACTCTGAAAAACTTATCTCCAAAATATAAGTCAACCTTGTGTGAAATTTAATGAGACATTACATGTCTGTTTTGATGTCTTCGTAAATTTTTAATAGTTTTTTATTATAAATTTCCACTGCCAGTCCTAAAGTTCCTTGGGCTCTGTTTATAACATCAGGTTAGATCAGGTTGGGGAGCGTGCACTGGTACAGCACTTTGCCGCACCCATCACACTATGAAATCGCCCAGGATCCCAGCTGGCAATGCCCCCAGGTAGACACGCAGTCAAAGCCCCAGCCTCCAGAAACGACCATCTATCTGCCTATCCCCTTGGCTTGGTCCAGCCAATCCAGTCCACAACAATGAGGATCCTGTGAGCTGGATCACCCTCGGGGAAATGCGCCACATGGCCATAGTGCTGTAACTGAAGCTCCCTCACAATGCAGGTAATGTTCCTCATTCAGGTCTTCATGAGCAACCGCTCATTCAACACAAAGTCAAACCAGCAGCACCCAAGGATCCTTCAAAGAGACACAGTACAAAAGGAGTCCAGTGTTCGGCTCAGGTCACTGGATAGCATCCATGTCTCGCAACCATATAGCAAGACAGGAAGCACCAGGACTGCAGAGACTTGCACCTTCGTCTTTTTTCCAAGATATCGGGAACATCACACACCTCTATCCAGCCACCTCATGACCCCCCATGTTTTCTCAATCCATCTACAGACTTCATAGGAAGAGTCACCAGAGACATGAATGTCACTGCTGAGGTAAGTAAACCTCTCAACAAGGTCGACACTCTCTCCACAAACAGACACACTGCTGATGGCTGTGGTCAAGAGGTCATTAAAGGCCTGGATCTTGGTTTTTATCAGGACGATCGCAAGCCCAGACATTCAGACTCCTCACTCAGTCTCTCGAGAGCCCTGATCAGAGCCTCTATTGAGTCCGTGAAGATCATAGCATCATCAGCAAAGTCAAGATCAGTGAATCTCTCGTCACAAACACAGATGGTTGAAAACAAGCAGGAGATTTGACCTACACATTTCAAGGACATCATTCTCTGACTGTGATGAGGCTCTGGTGGGCACTGATGTGTGTGGATGTGCCCTCTCAGAGAACATTGGCAACTCAGTAATCTGAAAGTAGATAAACAGTAGGATGATGGATATTGATAGATTTTTATGAATTCTATGAATATGTAAGAGCCAATCCGTACATCTACTGGTAAAAGGCATATCGCTCCTATTAAAAGTATTCACCCCCTTGCAAGCTTTCACAGTTTATTGTAATGTAGCATTGATTCACAGTGGATTTAATATGTCATTATAGACTCTGGTCAAGAGAAAAAGACTATTTAATGTCAAAGGGAAGTTGGTGCTCTCTGAAAAGTGGCCTAAATTAATTGCATAATAATTATGCATGGGGATCATGCATAAATGGCCTTTTTCAAGTCCAGGCACAAATTAAGATCTTGGCTCTAACTTTGCCACTTCAGGTTATTAACATTGCCATTTTGAAGCCATTTTTCTGTATCTTTGGCTTTAGACTTGGAGTTCTTGTCTTGCTAGAAAACAAATCTTCTTCTAAGGTGCTGGTTTCTTACAGACTGCATCAGGTTTTCTTCCAGGATTTCTCTGTATTTTACTGCATCCATGTTCTCCTCTATCTTCACAAGCCTTTTAGATCCTGCTGCAGAGAAGCATCCCCACATCATGATGCTACCACCCCCATGCTTCACAGATGGGGTGTTGTGTATTTGATAATGGACAGTGTTTGGCTTTTGCCAATCATGGCATTTAGTCTGATGGTTGAAAAGCTCCATTTTGTTCTCATCAGACCACAGAACCTTCTTCCAGCTGACTTGTCGTGTGTGTTTTGTCTCTTGGCCAGTCTCCTCTATAGCTGTGACACTTGAAACCCCTGGGACACATCTGTCATCTGCAGAGTGTTCACATAAGTCTCTGGGGGGGTCTTCCTCACTAGTCTTCTTCTTGCACAATCACTCAGATTATGTGGATGGCCCACTCTAGGAGGAATCCATAAAGTGAGTGATAAAAGGCATATCATTGCAAATAAAGCAAATGCAGACTCTTGCTCCTCTGAAACAGTTGTTTACACCTGAAGAAACAAAATGAAATCTATGTTAATTTCCTGAGACTCTTTCAATATGTGCCTGGAAAATATATAACATTATTAAGGTGTGGAAAAAAGTGCAATGAAAAGGTCACACTAAACTAATACACTAGAAAGATTGCAATGGCTTAATAATATGGTGATTTTCTTCCTAAAATGAAAATGCGCCTGATTAAAAATGCTTCTCATGAACATTCTCAGGTGCTGAATTTTGTTTGTCTGCAGTTTAAATAAAAAGCATGTGGGAGTTAGAGAGTGGTCCTTGCAGATACCGCAGTATAAATATACTGAAGTAATTGTGCATGTAAAGAAAAGCCTAGATTAAGAACAAAAACGGCAGTAGGATTGCTTCGGCCTGCCAAATGATCGCCTTCATCTTCGTTTGCATTCCTAGTCACACATTTGCCCTCTTGATCTGATGAACTCAAAGGCATAACGTAATGGAATCCAGTGGAAAGTCCCCCGGCTGGCTGCATGCCCTCAGATGTGCATGCGTGTGACACTCTTAACTTGTTAAATGTGACTGGCTCAGAATGTGTCGGGTCAATGCAGAAATTTTAAGGGTAACTTGGAAATTAACAGCCTCAAAAGGATTTTTCTTTGGTAGCCCACCTACCCCCCACCCCTCTTTTTGCCTTCCAGCATCATGCTCACTGGGTTTTCTTCCCTGGATCCAGTTGTTGTCGTGGTGATAGGGGCACAGCCAAACCTCAAAAGCCTCCTGCTGGGGGCCTGGGAATAGCTCAGGTTTTTCTGACAAGTCAACTGCCTGAGAAAGGGAAGCCGAGGGAAAATGGCTGATCAGCATGTTTCCCTATTTAACGGCTCCCCTCCTGCACCTGCACAGCAGCAGGCCAGGCTCCCACATTTTTCAACCCGTCTTCAGTTACAGCAGTCTGATGAGTGAAATGAGATGCGCTTTCTTTTCATTCAGTGACTGTGTGGAGAGGGAACGTGCGAGCGTGGCAGCTGGCCTGAATAGTGGCGTAGCGAGTGCGACTAGTTTGCCAGGCCAGAGTTTGGGGATCTTCCTGCTGCCGTCTCTCCTTGATGGACCTGTCACATATCCCTCTGCATTTCCCTGATTGTGCTGCATTTTTTTAAATGGGGCAATACATTATGATCAACATCATACCTGTCCACCCATCCATCTACAAAAGGGGAGTCAAGCTAAAGTTAGAAAATGGGATTTATTAGAAAACGGAATGAACGTTAACCAAATTGATAATGTCATTTCTTAATTTTAGTCTCCAATCTTCTCAATGCACTTGCGCCACCTGCATGAAAGTGCCGAGATTCCAGCAGAATAAAAGGTTTTTGTCTTCCCACCCATTTGTGCACCCGAGTTACTGTCGAACACTACATACCAAGGGGTACTACAGTCACTAGTGCAAGTTACTGTGACTTGTTGGACACCAATGTGAAACCTGCTATTCGATCCAAGTGGCGGGGACTGCTGTCTCAAGGAATCTTTTTGCTGCAAGACAATGCCCGCCCGGCCACATACTGCTAAGAACACCAAGGCTTGTCTGAAGAAAATGAAGTTTGAGGTATTGCCACATCTTTCTTATTCTCCAGATTCAGCACCGTATGATTTCCACCTTTTTGGACCACTAAATAAACATCAGGGTGGTCATCCATTCAGGACAGATGACGGCGTAAAGAAAGCGGTGCATGAGTGGTGGTGAGGACGAGACAAAACCTTTCATTCTGCTGGAATCCAGGCCCTTCCAAGCAGGTGGCGCAAGTGCATTGAGAAGGGTGGAAGACTACATTGAGAAATGACATTATCAGTTTTGTTAAGGTTCATTCCATTTTCTGATAAATCCCATTTTCTAACTTTAGCTTGACTCCCCCTCGTATTTTCCATGTTTAATACACATTCTTTTTGGAGCTGCAGCCAGTCATTGTAGAAAACAATGAAATTATTTTAGTGACAACCCCAAGGTGCATTTAAAATCCAAAAGACAAATACTTAAGGTAGATAATATTAAAGTAAATAAATACAAACAAAATCTAAAAACAGAGTAATAATACAACTTACGTTCAAAATATTAGCAAGATGCTATATCCATCCATCCATTATCCAACCCGCTATATCCTAACACTGGGTCACAAGGGTCTGCTAGAGCCAGTCCAAGCCAACACAGGGCTCAAGGCAGTAACAAACCCTGGCAGGGCACACACACACACACACACACACACAAAGCATACACTAGGGACAATTTAGGATCGCCAATGCACCTAACCTGCATATCTTTGGACTGTGGGAGGAAACCGGAGCACCCACAGGAAAACCACGCAGACATGGGGAGAACATGCAAACTCCATGCAGGGAGGACCCGGGAAGTGAACTCAGGCCTCCTTACTGCATGGCAACAGCACTACCAATGCGCCCCAAGATGCTATATACAATGTTAAATGTTCAAGTAAACCAAGATGGATTATTATTGCATTAAGGTATAATAGCATAGATTATTATTGCACGTGTTAGTAAACAGAGTATTACACATTACTTACATATGTAACTTATTATACATATTTAATGAAAAATTATCTCAGACTGAGGAGATATTAGAGTTCAACAAGTTTATAGCAGTTGGGAGGAAGCTGTCCTTTAGTCTATTTGTATGTGTATGGATTGATCTGAAGCACCAGCATAATGGGAAGAGCTTAAACAAGTTATGTCCAGAATGAGTGATGTTCTTGATGATGTTAATAGCCCTTTTCACACAGTGAGTCTTGTACAGATGTTTAAGTGATAGCAGTTCAGTGTCGATATTGTCCTGTGCTGTTTTTATGACCTGCTGCAGGGCTTTTTTGGCAGCTTTGGTGCAGCTGTTGTACCAAGCTGTCATGCAGTTACTCAAAATGCTCTCTATGGTGCATTTGTAAAAGCTGACCAACCGCTTCTGGGACAGGTTAGCTCTCCTTCTCAGAAAGTAAACGCATTGTTGTGCTTTGCCTACTACCACTGAAGTATTGTCAGCCAAGGAGAGGTCCTCTGTGATGGTGACTCCTAAAAACGTAAAGATGGAGGCTTCCTCCACAGCCTCTGCTTTAATAGCTACTGGAATGTAAATGCTCTTTTCAGTGGTCCATAAGTCCACAATGATCTCTTTGGTCTTTTTGGTATTGAAGACCAAGGTGTTGGTGTCAAGTCTCCCTGTCAGGTTCTGAACATCTTACTCATATGTATCTTCATCTTTGTTTGATATGAGCCCAATGACAGTCGTATTGTCCACAAATTTAACAATAATGTTTGATTCATCAATGGACTGACAGTCATAGGTTAAAAGTGCGTAGAGGAGGGGGCTTAGCACATAGCCCTGTGGCACACCAGTACTTAGGGTGTGGATGGAGGATGTGTGCTTGTTCAACCAGACAGACTGAGGATGGCTGGTGAGAAAATTCAGTAACTTGTTGCATATTGAGGGAGTTAGTCCTAGAGCGTGGCGTTTGTGATCAGCTGACTGGGTATGATGGCATTAAGCGCCGAGCTGTAAGGAATGAAGAGCATCCTAATGTAGTTGTCGGGGTTTCCAAGGTGTGAGCGGGCAGCATGCAGAGCCACACAGATGGCATCCTCAGTCAATCTGTTTGCCCGGTAGGCAAACTGGTGTTGGTCTAAATCAACTGTACTGATTACCAGTCATGGAAACACTTCACGATAACAGGGGTGACAGCGACTGGTTGATAGTTGTTAAGACAGGTTATCATAGGATTTTTGGAACAGGCATGACAGTCATGGATTTCATGCACGAGGGGACTGTACATAAGGAGAGAGAGTTGGTTGAATATGTGTGTAAATACCTCCACAAGTTGGTCAGCACAACCTGGAGCTCATGTCCTTACACACCATCAGGAACCTTTGCTTTCCTTATGTTGATATTACTGAATGCCTGTCGTAGCCAGTCTAGGCAATATTGGCATGAAGCTGGAATGCAATTCCATCGCAGGCACACACACTCAATCAAGCAAGTCTAGATTCTGGATAAGTCAATGTACAGAAAAAGTACAATATAGATATATAAACCACAGAATAAAACATAAAATCAATTAAGAAGACATTTTTAGATTTGTAACAAAAGAGGGAATAAATTGAAGTATAAGTGAAGGGTGACATCAGCTGGGATATCTCCCTGCACTTAAGCACCTTCTGGAAAACATTCATCTTAACGGATTCAGTTTCGTTAGTGTTTTTCAGCTGCAATAAAATACAGTTAAATGAATTATATTAAATATATTTTAAAAATACCTCATCTTCACTGTTGAATTATCACAGATTGCTCTACCAAGTGACATATTCAATTGACATCAGCACAACAATGAAGATAAAGAAATGGTGTCATAAGGCCACTTATGTTTATCACAGACAAGATCATTTATTCGCTGATGGCTAAGTTATCCCAACATCTCATGCAGTAACGTCTTAAAGGATGTTAAGATTTCTGCTTCAACTACATGTCTCTGTAGTTTGCTTCAGATTCCCACAATCCTTTGAGCTAGCTTCAGCCCTTAATGCACTGGTGATGATAATGGTGATCTGTAACACAAAGACAACTCCACTGTATGTCATCTACAGATGTTCTCAGGTGGCTCTTTCATTTTTGGCTGCAACCATAAAAAATTTCGAGAAGTAAAGGGAGGTGAGAAAGGACTTTGTCATGGGAAGCAAAGGCAACAACCTGGAAGTGAACATTACTAAGACAGAGAATTTAGTGCAGGATTTCTAGTGTGCCTAAAAGACTCTGAGGTCTTTCACCATAACAGGGAAAAAGGCGGAGTAGGTGCAGGCCTATAAATAGCTGGGTGACCATCTGAACAACACACTGCATCAGTGGATAACATTGACGTACTGTACAAAATGGCAAACACCTACACCTACACAGGGCCAAATTAGAATCAACAATTAACCTGACGTGCTCGTCTTTGGGAGGTGGGAGAGACTGGGATTTATTTAAGTGAAATAATAGTCCAAACAAGTTATTTTTTGCCTCTGTCGTGTGTATAGAGATGGTTCCTTTTTAACAGCACACTTTGCAGACAGCCAGGAAAGATTGACCTCTTTGTGCTTTCTTCAGACTTTCTTTTCCTAGTATTTAAGATTAGGAATCCTTTCTTCTGTTAAGCACCTAACACAACTAGGGATTGAGTTCCTCCCTGGCCTCTGACTGGAAGTGAACTGCTGACTGTCTGCTCTGGATTCCTTTAATTCTCTCTGGGTGCAGAGACCTGTCTCATGAAGACCTTATATGAAGGAGCATTTCATGGTCCACTTTCAGTGACCTGCAATGGCTTTATCTCGGGCCTGAAGCTTCCAATTCTCCCTAGCAAAAAATGCAAAACATTTTTGACACATCTGGAGTTCTTTGTTGTTCCCTAGTAAGTTCTATCCACACTTCTTTCTTGGATTTCACAAACAGTCACAGTAACCCTTGGCATTTCAATTAATTAATATTGTAAACAAAACAAAAAAACAATGATAAAGATTTGGGGAGTCCATCCTGTATATTGTAACTACCAGCACACAACTGTACGGAGTGATCATAAATGACTGAGTCAACCATATAAACTGATCTGGTGAGGGGTGGCTTTGCTTTTTATATTTTCTTGGGAGGAAGAAGCAGGTTAGGAAGGGAAGTGAGGTCAGTAGAAAGCCATGGACTGGAACTGGAAGTAGACAGGGCTTTAAGTGGTCTTCCCTTCTGAAGGTCTGCGAAAAAGGGAGAAAAGGCATTAGTGCAATTTGACAAGTCCTGTCACTGTTGCTTATCCTGAGCTAAGCCCTTAGACTGCCTCCCATGTGCACATGTGTGCCAATGTCTGTACTGTATATCGTATAATAAAAGAAGACCTTGACACCTAGTAAAAGAGTATAAGGTACAGAAGAGAGAAAAACACTATTCAGATCAAAAGATGAAAATCTCAGAAAGTTCACAGTTGCTCTCATTTCATTCATTCATTAATTACAAAGAAATAAGATTCCAAGAAGATGCTCAGAAAAGAAATGGGGCTTGTCCTTTTCCAAGGAAGGTCCATTTTTAGTTATCAGTTATGAGTAAGGTTTTCTCACAAATAAGGTGTTCTCTTCTACCTGTCTTATGATTCTTAATTTCACTGACAAAGCTCATCCAGCAGAATTGTTGTGATTAAATTATGAACCAAGTAATCTCAGACATGAGGGGGAAATTAAGGAGAAGTGTGTTTAAGATTAAAACCAGGAAGTAACTCTTCAGAAAAAGTCGTGGGAATCTATAATAAAATACCAAGTCCGGTAGTTGAAGTAGAAACCTTGTCAGGTTTTATCTGGATGAGGTATTGGAATAGCTTGGCTATTAGCTGACCAAATAAGTTTGATGGACTAAATGGTCTCTTCTACTCTGACAAACATCTTCTATCCTAATGCTCCCATTTTATTAATTTAATCAAAGTGAAAAAATACAGAGCTTCTCGCATGTTGCATGTCTATACATTGGGATCTTTTAGTTTCCCCTTCTGTAATCTGAAAGTCCCAAAGGCAACGAGGAGTCCCTCAGCAACATGCAGCTCCTCTTTATAAATAGCTATGAGTTTGCAGAGTTACGGAGGTCCTAACCCCATTAGTGCCTGATCGGTGAAAGGGCAGTCAAAAGAAATTAGTCCAAGACTTGACTGGGAGCCAGAGAAGATACATTAGAACTGGCTAATGGGATCATTTTTTAAGTATTAAATCTAGAGCAGTGTTTTTAACTAAACAATGACAAAAAAAAGAACACTTGGAACTCGCTAAGCATTGTATATTAAAATCATTGATCCAGATAGAGATGAACGCTTGGATGAATCGTTATAGATTCATCGTGGTGAGAAGCTTAACCTCATTGTAAAATATTTCTGAGCTCGTGCTAAATGGAATATATATCCATTAAATTACCAGACCTTCTTATTTAAATTTTACGGTTGTAGGCCCCTGAGCAAGTCACTTGCCAGTCATAAATTAAGGTGCTATGGGTGGGAGTATCTGTCAGCAAAGCAAATAAAACTGTAGTGTCACTTGCCTTTCTTGGGACACCATCTGAATTTGAATCTCTGGAGCTCTTCAGCTTGTCACCTCTTTGTCAGTTACGAAATGAAACATCAACTCAGTTTTTAAACAGTTATTCCATAGATGAAATAAAGATAACACTTTAGTTTACACATCTATTACTCATCACTCTTACGTATGTAACAAAACCTCAACAAAGGCTTCTTTTGGTCTTCATAACTGAATCCATCAGTAGATATGTTATTAATCTCTGTTCAGTGTGCCATATTGACATGATGGTAAAATTATGGTTTTATATGAAGGACCCACAGTTCTTATACTAAATCTCTCTCTATATATAAAATCCAATGTCTGTCTGTCTGTCCACTTTTCACGAGAGAACTAGTTAACGGATTTAGATCAGGTTTTTTATGTAATTTGCTTGAACATTCCGGTTAATTTTGCGACTTCTCTCATCGCACTAATTATTAGAGTTCGGTTGCGGCACCAGTTTATTCGCTCGAATCTGAGAGACGGGGGGAAGGCGGGACCTCAGTAGTAGGGAGCCGGGTGAGGCCCACCTCACTTACACATCAGTCTCCGTATGAGTCGCTCTACCTCTCTCCATGCGTTGGAACATACCTTGCATCCTTTTAGCTAGCGATACCTGTTTGTTCAGCAGAGGTTATCATCTAGAGATTGTTAAAGAGTAATGTTTGACATTTTTGAGGGAGAGATCCGAGCTATGTGTGTTTTAGAAGGTACCTGCTGATTGGCAGAGATATCACAGCCACATGCTCTTCTCCCCATGCGGGGGATGCTCTCCTGTCAGAGCTGAACACGATCAGATGCAGTGGCAACGTTTGACTTTGGAGCGTATCTGCCTTCTGCTTGGCCAGAGATACATTGGCAACTTTTTACATTTTGGGCTAAGAGATCACAGCTACATTCTCACCCCTGATAGCAAAACCAAAAATATTGTATATGAAGAGGCCCTCTAGCTATCAATATAAATTCTTCTCAATCCCTTTGGACAGCTAATATGTAATATAAAGAGAAATGTGTCTCTGTTAAGCCCCCTCAGACCACTCCAAAGTGAAATTTTGTCAGTAGGTCACATTACAGAGAAGAAAAAAGTTTACGTGTGCTTTGTAAGTGTTTTGAAGACCCAAAATAGCCTTTGTTAAGGACTTGTTACTTAAGAGTAAAAAAGTAATACCTGTAAATGTATTTTTTCTGTACCTATACTAGTGTTACTAAAATGTTTTTAATTTGGCTTGCAGCATTAAAGATACCAGGGAGAAAAACATGAAACAGTCAATCCTGCACCAAACAGGCCCACCACTTGGCTTCATTTCCAAGAGAAGCTTGGAAAGGCCACCAGCATTCTTTTTTAAATCAACCACCCAAAATTTCTCACTAGCATAATGTTTTATAATGCTGCCTAGAAAATGATGTTTACTTTTGATAGAAAATTAGAAAATGTCTTAATCTCGAAGACTAAGGAGTAAAATTCAAAAAACAAAAGATAACATTTTCAGAGTTCAAAAACCTCTGTGCAGATCGGAAAAGAGAGAATGAGATTTTTAATGAAAGGGTAGGAAAATGAGAAACCAACGTAGTTGGTTCCAAAATCTCTAATCAAAACACAAATAAAAAAGGTCATGAAAACAAAAGAATATCATATGCCAAAAATAAAAGAAATAGAAAAAAAGAGAGTCAGACACCAGCACTGGCATTATTCTAATCTCCAATACTAAAAGGATATGTGTGCCAACCTTTAGGCCAGTGGTTCTCAGTCTCAGTCCTGGGGTCCCATTGTGGCTGATGCTTTTTGTTCCAACCAACGTTTGTTTTTAATTGGACTGCTAGCCTAATGACGTGATCTGTTAATACCCAGGTTCTGTGTTTTGGAGTCAATGTAAAAATTACGAAGCTAAATTTGGTAAATTTTTATTCAAATGTACCAAGCAGTTATATTAGAAATGTGTTTCTTTACTTTTTAACAGTATTTTCATCCTGATTTTCATTGTACTTTTCCAGGTTCTCTGGTTATTTAATCCATTATTTACTAATTACTCTGCACAACATTTTTTTTGAAAAGTTTTTGCTGATTGTGACAGGTACCTACTGCACAAATATAGTTTTGGTTTTACTGTATCACGTAGGAGCTCTGAGAAACAGACATTTATATATTTACTGATAATAACGTATTTAGTCACGTTTATGTTTCACATAAGCTATTAAATTCAATAGAATTAAAAGTGTTTTGCTCCTGATTTTCTTTTGTATTCAATGTCTGGTGCATCACGTTGCAGTATCCAACAGTAGTCAGCAAGCATTGACGGATTCCAGTTGCACTGGTATCGTTTCTTCATCATAGCAATGTACTGGTGAAACCTTTCACCGTGTTCATCACTGACAGCACCGAAATTTGCAGGGAAGAAGTCCAAGTGTGAGTGGAGGACTTGTGACATGTTACACTTCATTGTCTTGTATGCTTTGAGAAGTTTGTCTACCAGCTGAATGTAGTTTGGGGCTCTGTAATTGCCCAGAAAATTGTCAACAATGTCTTTGAAGGCTTTACAGGCAATTTCTCTGGTCCAACTAATAGATCTTCAAACCGCTTGTCACTCATAACATGTCTGATCTGGGGGCCAACAAAAATGCCCTCTTTGATTTTGGCGTCAGTTATTCTTGGGAACATCTGTCTTAAATAACGAAAGCCTTCACCTTCCTTGTTTACTGCTTTCACAAAATTCTTCATGAGTCCCAGTTTTATGTGAAGAGGAGGCAAAAATATCTTTGCTGGGTCGACAAGCGATTCATGTGCCACATTTTTCTGTCCTGGAAATAACTTTTTAGTAAGTTCTGTCGAGAATAGTGTGACTCTTTTAAACTGCTTTCCCATTCACAGATGAAACAACAGTACTTTGTATAGCCGAGCTGCAGTCCTAGTAACAGAGCAACGACTTTAAGATCTCCACAGATATTCCAGTTGTACCTGCTATACTGCACGTGCTTCAGCATCGGTTCTCATACGTTTCTTTCATGTGTGCTGCACAGCCAACAGGTACTGAAGAATAAACGTTGCCATTGTGTAGCAGAACAGCTTTCAGGCTTAACATTGACAAATCAATGAAGAGACGCCACTCTTTCAGGTTGTGATCGCAACCCAAGGCCAAGAACAATCATTAGAATATTAGAACACTCTAGACGAGAACAGGCCATTCAGCCCAACAAAGCTCGCCAGTCCTATCCACTTATTTCTTCCAAGAAAACATCAAGTCGAGTTTTGAAAGTCCCTAACGTCTTACTTTCTACCACACTACTTGGTAGCTTATTCCAAGTGTCTATTGTTCTTTGTGTAAAGAAAAACTTCCTAATGTTTGTGCAAAATTTACTCTGAACAAATTTCCATCTCTGTCCCAGTGCTCTTGATGAACTCATTTTGAAATAACAGTCTCGATCCACTGTACTAATTCCCTTCATAATTTTAAACACTTCAATCATGTCACCTCTTAATCTTCTTTTGCTTAAACTGTATAGGCTCAGCTCTTTTAATCTTTCCTCAAATTGTCCTGTTGTGACAATCCTTCAATGTCACAACAGAAACAGAGACTGTCGACTTATGTAAAAAATTTGGTTATATCATGATGTCGGCCTAGAAACACACAAATTTTCGTACCTGGTGACAGCAAACAACATTCCTGCAATCTTGAACCCAGCAGCTCAGCTTTTGCTTTTGACAGACCCAAATCTCTGACCAAATTGTTCAATTCAGACTGTGTTTTCAGATGTGGATCGCCTGATAGGCACGGTTTAAAGTCCGGGTCAATGTCACTGTCAGTACCCTGCATTGCAGTTTCTTCATCTGGTTCATCTAAGATCCAATCCTCTGGTGGTTTCGGAATTGGAAGACTGTTGTCATGTGGCATGGGTCACATTGCTGAAGGCAGATTAAGATATTTAATTTAATTCTTGTTTTTGGCAGAGAAACCACACACATTAGTCAAACAGAAGTATCAGTCTGTCACGTGGTCTTTCTGTTCTCGCCATATCATCGGAACAGCAAACGGCATCGTCTTTCGAGTACCTCTGAGCCAGGCTCTCAGACTGACAGCACATGTCGCACAACAAATGTGAGGCACCCATACCTTGTCTTGATCACCAATTTGGCAGCCGAAATACAGATGATAAGCTTTCTTCACAAGAGCAGTCATCCAACGTCTCTGAGGCACAAGTGTATATTCACCACAGATATAGCAGAATGTATCGAGGCTGTTACGACAGACACCAAAATGTCTATAGCATCAAGCTTACCTACTGTTATATTGCTACAGATAATATACTTTACTATACTGATACTATACATACACACTGACTATCTATATAAACCAAATGAGCTGGACCTGTGTATGCAAGCCACCTTTATAGCATGCTGAGACAGTGACAAGCTCATTCAGACCTGCCCAGGCATGATGTCAACTTCCACAGAACAG
Source organism: Polypterus bichir lapradei (assembly GCA_026402145.1). Classification (NCBI taxonomy): domain Eukaryota; kingdom Metazoa; phylum Chordata; class Cladistia; order Polypteriformes; family Polypteridae; genus Polypterus; species Polypterus bichir. The sequence goes on along the minus strand of JANRMT010062827.1, from coordinate 25,858,366 downwards.
CTTCCAACCTGGCCTGATTCCACACCTGGACATACCCAGGCTGCACAAACCATTGTTGATAAGTCACTTACGGGAGCGAAAATGTTTGGATACAAATACAAGAAAAAATCAGGACAAAACTGAAACGGTACTTGGTGGGTAAATTTTGATGTGATATTCGTGATCAGCACCTAAAAATCTATAAGAAACACCCAACAGTGTTCAAGAAGCAAAAACTTTGTTGTGCAGGGTTAGTGGGTCCGACACTAAAGTAGTTGCAGCCTTTCATATTTCAGTGTTGTTTTCCCAGGTAATTGTCATTAATTGTCATTATTAGGACACAAAGGAAGAAGCAAACTACATAGAAAAAGGTCAAAATTACAGAAAGAAATTAGCTATGCGTTTGAAGATATTGGAAAAGTAAATAGAAATACTTCTAAATATTTTATAAATGTAAAAATCATACTATTGTGCTTTGCTGAATGTAGAATAAGAGAAGAGAATAAAGACTAGCTAATTAAATGAGATCAGTTATTATCAGTGATTGTCAATCTGGTTGGAACAAAAACCTGCAGCCACAGAGGGTCCGCAGTTCTGAGATTCAGACCCCCTGCTTTGAGTGTTCACTCCCAGTGCCTTCTTAGAATGATCCTCATGAAAACCATGACGCTAAGTGCAGTGCACAAGAATGTCGTCATGAGAAAAGGATGAAAAAATTATAATTCTTCCCAGCAGCCTTCTATGAACACATTAATATCAAAAATGAATTCTGTACATAGAAAAATTCTAAAATATATGAATAAAGGTAAAAAAAGGGGACTCTACAACTTATACAAAATACTAAAGTTAATTCTAGATCAAAATAGCTAGAGGGCTTAACCGTGATTGTACTCAGAACAGAGCAGCAAGAAAATCCTGTTTAAGAATCAGAGACAAACACTAACATGAAAACTGAGTCAAGATTCAAGAGCAAAAGTCAAAACCCAAATATCAAACTCTAAAGTTTCCATGAGCACTGCTTTACTAGTTGAATCCGTGCCAAGAACCGAAGGCAAACTGCCACGAGACAAAAACTTGAAAAGGCACAAAAGTCATGAGACAAGCTATCACCATAAAAACAACACTTCAAACAGCTCTGATGTTTATACTCTTAGCCATCGCAAAAGAACCAAAACTCTGAAAACTTTGGTGATTGAAGAATGAGCTTTCTCCACTCATAACTACCAGAAGCTGTGTTTCAATTAACAATAAGAAAATCATTCTCATTGTAACTGTCTATGATTTTCCTTCCATTTTATAAATTTTCTGTCCAAGCCTGGATTAAAACCCCCATAGGCTCCTGGGTAACTTAGCTCTTTAATGGAGAGTTGATCATTTCATCAAGGGAGGAATGTTGTCCCCTTGCCCATTTTGGCATGTGGAGATTCAGAGGGGACGGGTGAAAAGGGCCCTTATCTATCTATCTATCTATCTATCTATCTATCTATCTATCTATCTATCTATCTATCTATCCTCGACTAGACTGCAGAAATGTAACCTTTTTCAGTTTTAAGTAACTTCAACGTAGCTCTTTGATTTTATGACTTTTCTTCGTCAGAAGTCAAATCTCCCAAATCTGAGGTTATCCTTCAGACTGTAGAAGATTTTCCTCCAAAATGTCTCTCCTCTTCATGGTAAACATTTTACCTTCAACCATTTTGAGACACCCAAGCCTTAAAGCATCAAAGTATTCCTATTGCTTAACGTTACCATCATGCTGTCTCTGTCAGGCATTTGATGGTCAGCTGGATCTTTCAGTTGTGAAATAAGGTGTTTAGAGATAAAAAAAATATATATATAAAAACTGGTAATGAAGCCATGGAACAGCAGTGGTCAGAAGCCTGAACCTGTTCATTAGAATTTGGGGTTCCAAATGGCCTCTCTGTGCTCTACTGGATGTGCGGGACAGGAGTTAGCTCTCGATGGATAAGATAATGGAATGGAGTCACCTACATATCTATTTATCTTTACATCCATCCACTTTCTTTAATAATTTTAGCCAGAGGTGGACATAATGGAGAAGGGGCCCTAGGCTTGAACCATCATTCACATGAAATCTCTTTCTTTTTCACACACTTTAAGTTCTGACAGCCTATATTTCTGCTACAAACACCATTTCAACAAATACTTTTTGCAGGAGGTGAATACATTTGGAGATAACAGTGTGCATGTGACTCCCGGTGAATGAGTTACCTCAGGAACAACAGTAATTAGGCTAAAGAGGACATGATTGACCAGTCTAGGGAAAGGATTATTTATGTGAAAAAAAGAACAAATATTTTTCTTATAAGTTGATTAGCTCATGCAGGAGCCTGGCCAAGTCCTTTAGCCTGTTTCAAAGTTTTGGGGAGTATGAGCTATCTGAGTAACATCGGCACGCAACGCATGAACCCACCCTGGACTTGGTGCCAGCTGATCACAGAGCACATTTGCACACATGGCATACCAGGATCAATACCCAAACAGACACTGGGAAAAAGGGTTAACTCTACGTGGGCCAAGAATGTGGGAGCTGAGACAGCAGCAGTAATCATTTTGCTTTCATGCCGCCCATTTGATTTTGTTGAATTGATTCTGGCTTATTCGGATCAAGAAAGGAACCTTAGCATTGTGGTTAAGGGTTAGGACTTCAGACCCTGAGATTGTGGGTTCAAATCACACTGCAGACACTGCGTGACCACGAGCATCTCATTTCACCTGCCTGTGTGTCTATTGGAAATAACAAAAAGAAATGTAAGCAAGTGTAACTCACATGTTGTGCCTTGGATAACGTCATCAGCCAAGAAGTGTATTGTATAAAGAGAGAAAAAAAACGAATGCTGGGCAACGTTTAAAATTTTTAATCGAGATTAATCACGATTGTCTGTGATTAATCACGACTGATCCCAGACAATCACTGTGTTATGCGCAAAATTCAATAATGAACTCAAAAGTAGTGTATTGCAGTGGTTCTCAACCTGTGGGGCGGGCCCCCCTAGGGGGGCGCGAAGATGTGAAAAAAAGAAAACAAGAATCAAAAATATGAAAAAAAATCTGTTGAAACAAAAACAAATTAACTTAAACTACATTCTGATACTAGACCAATAAATATAGAGTTAGATAAATGTCGGTAAAAGTTAAGTAGGTATAATAAAATATGCATCTACATTTCAAAAAAATGTTAGGGGGGGGCACAATTAAAACTGTTATGAAAACCCGGGTCGCAAATATTTAAAGGCTGAGAAACGCTGGTGTATTGTGTGTATTTGGTTTGCAAACACTTTAAACAAATAAGGTGCTTTTTAACAGCAGTATTCCCTTTACATAGCAGTTAAAATATTTCTTGTAAATCCCAACTTAAACATTAATGTAATCAAGTTAAATATAAAATCAAAGTTATTTGCTACTGCTAGGGCATTAATGTTTTATCTAGTTTGTTATTGAGAAACAAGTTACCCTCAGATTTCAGAGCCACGATCATAACGTTATAAGAGGCACTTTCTGAGCAACAGCAAGTTAACATTTCTAAATCTGTTTACTTTTTATCTGAACAGTGTGAACGGAACCCGGTCACAGACAGGCAGACATGTTGTTTTTCCACCACCACACATTTATTTACAAATAAATGTTCAAAAGTGCACACACAAACCCCCAAAGTCCTGGCCACACACTATGCCTTTCTTCGAGCCGCCTCCACTCTTGCTTCTCCTGTTTTGTCCTACTTCCACCCAACTCCAGCCCAGAATGAAGGGAGGCGGCCCCTTTTATCCACACCCGGATGTGCTCCAGGTGCTTCCCAGCAATCTTCCCCCGACACGCCCCCGTGTGGCAGAAGTGCTGGCTGTACTCCCGGAAGCACTCCGGGTGTCCCTGCTTCTCTTCCCCCCAGCACTTCCTGGTGTGGCGGAAGTACTGAGGTCCAGGGTCTCCAAGGCCTTGGGGCGCCCCCGGCGGGGACCACAAGCCCCTACAGGGATGGGCTTCCAAGCCCTCTACCCGTGGCCCCCAAAAGCACCAGGGTGGCAGCCCCCACGTAATCCAAGGTGGGCGCACGCCCTCTTCCGGTCCTTCATGGCGTCCCGGCCGGGTCGTCACCCCTGGCATCCCTGACAACAGATACCAGCAGAAACGTTTTCTTTTATCAGAGAGCAGCATAAACAGTTGTATGTTTAGTAACAACTCCTTGAGGGCTAATATTTTTTTCCAAAAAACTCAGTTTTCTGAAAAGCACACAAAGCAATGGTTTCACACATAAATCAACATAAAACGCCTGTTGCTGCCTGTTGTGCCTGCTGTTGGCGCCTGTTTGAAGCAGCAGCGGCTCGACGGCCAGCAGGAATGCACGGTGGGCTGGCTGCTTGGCCATCTTTGTGAGACAGGTGCACAGGGGTGGCAGTTGCAGTGAGACACAATATGGTTTGTACCTCCTGTCATCGTAAGTGTGTGTCCTCCCAGGTGAACATTGCCATAGGTGCATCAGCTACACAAACATGTTCAGCACCACGATCAGCTGATGCCGGTACCTGACTTTCATTTTCGATCTTCATCTCCAGATCAGTTGCATCAAAATCAGAGTCCGACAAATCAGAGTCCGATTCAGCGATAATACGAAAAAAGTCATCCACGGATTATTTTGCTTTGAGCCTTCACTTTGGTATCTGTCCACAGGTCATTTTAGAAGGTGTTTGCTCTTCGCTACTCATGCACAAGCAGGGAATTGAAGTCAAATCAACAAAGGTAACTTTCCTTCTAGGAAAAGCGCTGTAACAAGAAGATCACTGAACTCTATTGATCGCTCGACAGACTGAAACTTTCAAAATAATAATAATAATAACAAAAACTGTGTTAACGTGTGATAAAATAATTGTCTGCATTAATTAATTAATGCGTTAACACAATAATAACGCATTAAATTGCCCAGCCCTAAAAAAACACATAATTAAATTGATAGATCTAGAAAAGGTTTATTTGGCACCTACTGTATGTTTTGGAGAGGGGAAGGGCAGGGCAGGACAGGACAAGATGGATATGTAATGGCTCATTTAGGCTCATCCATACATAACCTAATCAGGGCCACCAAGACCCAGAGGGCTCACTTTGTTTGACCTAAACTGTGAGCCTGGGAAATGGCACCTGAACACCAGGAGAACATGCAATCTTAATACTAAGGTCATCCTGTTTCAGAACTGAACTTATGAGGCAGCGACACTACAAACTGCAGTACATCAATTTACATCTGTTATCAAACCCAATAGTCCAAGTTTAGAGTTGTATGGGTCTATGTCTACTCTAGTAGGTTAGGGCACATTAGTGGGTCATAGGGCACTATATTCATATTAAAATCATTATTACGGCTATATGATAAATAATAATAAAACAAACACACTAAAAACAGCAAGTTTGTTTTATTTATTTATTTTTTTTAGAAATCCATACATATAGAATTTTTGTAATAAAAAAAGGATCTCATGTACAAGTGGCCTTGGCTCTTTTTAATAAGATGGTATAAAGGATGGGAGACCTGAGGTGAGAAGAGATGACACCAGAGAGCTTAAAATAATAAAAAATGGACTTTAAGGTGTAACATTGAAAATGCAGGGTAGGATGATTTGAACATGTAGGCCGTCCTCTTTGACATCCCAGAATATTTACGCTGATACAGAAAGGCTTTGGCAATACAATCATTTTTACTGCTTTTTCTTCTTTTTCTGCAGGCTTTTCTGCTTTCAGTTTATTGATGATTTTCTGTAGTGCTCAGGGTCAATGCATTCATCATATTTTAAGGAGGAATTTTCACGGTGTGACCAAGTGGAACGGTTGGCCTTGTTACCACCCCAATGTAACTTAATGATTCCAAGCACAAAATACAAAAACGGCGGTCCCTGCGTGTACTGGAGGTCAAAGGCAAGTTCATAAAACAAAGAAATACAAAATTCTGCCTGACATCCTGGCTTCACATGTTTCTTTCTCTAGCTCACTCACTCAGTCCTGAATAACAAAATACATTTGATATGCACTGCTTTGGATTTTGGGAAGCAGGATGGCACAGTGGTTAGTGCTGCAGCCACATGGATCCAGTGATCTGCATTTAAATCTCGGCCTGGTTGTTGTCTATATGGAATTTGCACATTCTCTCCATATTTGTTTTTTTTAATCTTCCTCCACATTCCCAAATGTATTTAAGTTAGGTTCCTCATGTTTATAAAATGGCCCAGTGTGGTTGTATGCAAGAGTGGATCCTGAAATGGACTGGTCTTGGTTAGCTGCAAGGACACCAGACTAGATCCTTCTGTGGGAGATCATGCAGAGTTCACTAAATTGTTGACAAACCAGGGTCTCTCTATTGATATTATATCTGAAAAAGAGAGAAGTACCCATCATTAACATATTTGGGTGATTGAATTTGAAATTGCTGGTTCCTTCTGGCCTTCTTCGCAATCCTCACAGTCTTCTGTGGACCCACATTGTCTTTCTCTCTTTGAGGAATGTCAGAGAGGTCCCTATGTGTATAATGTCAGAATGCCCATATTACAATCTTATGAATGTTCATTGCAGAAACAAAAGACAAAATTATTAACTTCTCTCTAATGGCCCTACTGAATGAACCTATGACAAGACCCCAATAGATAGACAGATAGATATGAATGACACTGTATAAAATAGCACAGCTGATGCCAAGTGCCAATGCATTCTTGTTCTTAACAGCATTTTTTCAGGTGTTTCGCTGTCCATAGGATGATGGCTTGCTGTTGTCACACTAGCTGGAATTCTTATGTAACTTTGACGGGTTTTCCATTTTATATAATCCTCTGTAGCTGGCTGTCATGAACTTGGGAGTACCATAGCATAACTTCCCAGTAAAGTGTAGCAATAAGACCCACTGGTGGAAGAATCCATCAATCTGTGGTTTGTATACATAAAGGGCAGACAAAGTATCTTTTTAAATAAACTAGAGGGCTTTGCCCCCTGCTCGCTTTGCTTACCTACTACCTCCCTCTTCCGGGGTGTGCTACACGCCAGCCACTTTGCGTGTTTGCCGCTCGTGTTCTGGGGGGGGGGCTTAACGGACGCTAAGGAGATGCAGTTGGATCAGCTGCTGGCTTGCTACTGCTGCCGGTGAGCTGCGTGTTCTGCTTGTCCCGCTGTGCGTTCACCATATAAAAGCCTGTACAGCAGCTGTCCTTTTATCTCACTGACTTGACTCGCGGGATGTTAAAGTGTCTCCAAGAAAATCACGTATTGTCTCCTTCCAAGCCTTCCAAGATATTTTTTTTATAATAGAGAGATATATTTATTACAAAAATGCTTTTCTTAACAAATTCTCCAAGAAGTGCAACAGACAATCCAAGGTAAACACATCCAAAAACACAAATCCAGAAAGATTGGTCAAAAACACAGCAGGAGGGGCACAAATCCAGGAAATTACAAAAGCATAATAAATCAAGAAGGCGGCACGTGGCGCAAATTGGGATCCCGAGTTGTTTCGTTGTGTAGTGGGTGCAGCAGCGCACTGTACCAGTGCATGCTCCCCAACTTGACTTGACTTGACAGCACTTGACAAATCGCTAACTCAGACTCTAGGTCTTCTCATCTTTCCACTACTGACACCAATGCACTGCTGTGCTGCTTTTTCTGTTCCTCTTTCCGGTAGCTCACTGTTCTTACAAGGACGGCTTGCTGTTGCTACACTACTTGGAATTCCATAATACTGCACTTTTTAATTGAAGACAGGATTCTTGACCAATGAATGACAGGGAATGGGAAATATTCAATTCAAAAGTGCAAAAGTGAAGAATTATGGGAATGTGTTTCTTGTTTATGATGTGCTTTGACGTTTTCGGAAGTGTGTGTTTAACAATACTTGAGCAAAAAAAATGCATGTTTTAAATATTTTGAGCATACGACTAGATAACTGATATGTGGATTATGTGGTATAAATAATAAAAGACTCTTTTTTTTTCTTTTTGCCATGGATGTTTTTCTTATTATTTGCCGTTGTACAGGATTGGTCGCCATTTGGTTCAATTATATTATAATTTTTTTCTTTTCTGTATGAAAACATGAGATAATTTTTTTTTCTCTGCCATCACAACAAACTACATGGGGTAAGTAACATGCAGTAAAAAAATCATTTTTGGATGGAGTATTCCTTTAAAAATTAATGTCAACTCGAAGTCACAGGTAAGTGAGAGAAGGCTGCTAAGTCCTCGTGCCCGAGGGCCTTGTCATCTGAAGTAATCTGAATATGAAATGTATATTCCTTGTAATGCCCTTATTAAAATATGTTTTAACATATTTTGCTTAATCCTCCATCCATTGTGCCTTGGCAGCATTGTTTTGTTTTTGTTGTGTTTTGTTATTTTTTTTTTTTGTCTCCTATATATTTCCGAACATTGGACAGATGACTTTTCTCAGTGAAAGAAGAATTGGATTGAAGGGATTTGGCTTCCGAAAGGGATTTTAGAAGACTTTTAGAAGATTCTGCAGATTAAAGGCTGCACAGATGTGGCACAAACAGTGACAGCTGTAGCCTGCTTTTTAAGAAGACAACCCTCCACTATATTTGCCCACTGGATGCCCCTTCAAGTGTTTGCACTACCTTCCACTGGCACAAAGGCCACATTTATTTTACGCTCTCGTCCCGTTTTTATTTAATCATTTATTTTTAATAAAGAGGGTTTACTTGGGACACCTTTACATGTCACATGTCCAACAAACTATGTTATTAAAAAATGTTATTTTCTAAGCTTGGAAATCTGATGAAAAGCTTACTTTTCTTTGGCCTCAATCACAGCAGCTATGCACTGTTCTCAGGAAGGCATTGATTGTAATTTACTTTATTAAGATGCTTATACAACATCCACCATAATGTTTGGGACAAGGTTATCTGAGTACATTTCAGTCACACTATAGAAGTGACAACACTTTTTCTATGTGGTCCCCCCATTTCAGGACAACATAATGTTAAGGACAATTGGTTTGTGATTCGTCAGGTGTGCTTCTTCATAAGATTCTTCAGTTTGCTTTTACCCTTTGGAGTCTATAAATGCTATTGTTCAACTTGAGGTTGAGAGCTGTAGAATTGAAAATAAAATAAGCCTTTATGAGGCTGAAAAACAGGAATAATGCTGTTAGAGACAATGGCAAAACCTTAAGATTGCCTAAATCAACTATCTGGAATTTTATTAAGTAGAAAGAACGCACTGGTGAACTCCATAATAGTAAAGGGATTGATTGACCAAGGAAGACCTCCACTGTTGATGGCAGACTATGATAAAGAAAAACCCACAGACTCCTGTCCAATAGATCAAAAACAGTCTTCAGGAGGCAGATGTGGATGTGTCAGTGACGACTATCCGCAGGAGACTTCATGAACAGAAATACAGGGGCAAAACTGCAAGATATAAACCACTAGTTAGTGACAAAAACAAGATGGCCAGATTGTAGTTAACAAAAAGTGACTTAAAAGAACCTGCAGAGTTCTGGAAAAAGGTTTTGTGAATAAATGAAAGAAAGATAAACCTGATGTAAGTGATGGCAAAGTGTGGAGGTGAAAAGGAACTACCCAAGATAAGACTTTAGGGATTTTTCAAAACTCGACTTGATGTTTTTTTGGAAGAAATAAGTGGATGGTACTGGTGAGCTTTGTTGGGCTGAATGGCCTGTTCTTGTCTAGATTGTGCTAATTGTTCTACTTGCTCTAATCCAAATTATACCACCTCATCTGTTAAACATGGAGGGGGGTGGGGGGTTGTAATGGCTTGGGCATGTACGGCTGCCGCAGGTCCTGGCACACTTCTCTTCATGGATGATGGAACTGCTAATGTCAGGGGCACTGTGAATTCTGATGTTGTGGAAGCCAGCCTGGACACAGACAGGCGGACACATTCATGTCACCCATAACACGTTTTATTACCATTCCTAATATTTATAAGTGCAGCACACGACCCCAAAGTCCCCAAAAGTCCAGGCCACCAAATCAATGCCTTCTCTCTCTTCAGGCCACCTCCTTACCTCCTCCAGAGACCTCATCCTCTTCCACCTGACTCAAGTCATCCTATGAAGGGAGGCGGCCCCTTTTATATTCACCCAGATCTGCTCCAAGTGTTTCCCGGCAATCTTCCACCGACACTCCCCAGTGTTGCGAGGAAGTGCCAGCTGCATCCCCAGAAGCACTCTGGGTGTCCCTGCTCCTCTTCCCCCCAGCACTTCCGGGTATGGCGGAAATGCTGAGGTTCAGGGCTCCACAGGCATTGGGGTGCCTCCGGGTGGTGACCATAGGCACCATGGCGGTTGCCCCCACATAGTCTGGGAAAGGAGTGAACCCTTCTCTGGTCCTCCTGGGTGTCCCGGCCAGGTCGCCCCCCCCAGCCATCTCCAACAACGTGTATAGAAACATCTGATCTGGTCAAGTTCCAGTAATTGCCTCCGAACTCATTGGACAGTGCTTCATCCTACAACACAATAATTATCCCAGACATGCTGCTAGTTCAACATAGGAGTTTTTCAAAGCTAAAAGATTGGAAACAGCTTGAATGGTCAAGCCAGTCTCCCAATTTAAATCCAATTGAGCACACCTTCCATATGCTGAAGAGAAAACATGAGGGGACAAGCCCCTAAAACAAGCAGGAGCTGAAGATGGCTACATTAGAGAGTTGGCAGAGCATCACCAGAGAAAATCCTCAGCAACTGGTGATGTCTATGAAAGGGTACTAAATATGATGGCTTTAACAGACCTGCCATTGCCATGTCGCAAACATTATGGTGACCTGAAATGGGGGACCGTGTAGAAAAGGTCTTGTCATTTCTACATGATGACAATGAAATGTATGCAACTACCCTTAAATAAAAGTCTGCAATGTACACTTTAAGTATGAACTATTTGATTTGTAATTTTAAATTGTGAAGCAGAGGGGGGAATCAAGGAAAAATATCTTTTTGTCCCCAAACATTATGGAGGGCACTGTATGTCATGGTAAGAGAAGATGTATGATTTTTCCATAGGTGTGTCTTTGGAAAGCTGTTCCACTTTTTTGTCTAGGAAATAACAAGTTGCCATATCCTGTAAGGGTTTTTCAAAAATAATCCAGAAAACAATTCAGGTCTCACCTCATCCCCTCATCCTGACCAACTGTAAACTTAGAAGGGCAAGTGGTTGCTCACGTCTTATTTGAATCTGTACACCTCTGGCCTCCACATGGGGTTGTTGTGATGCTGCACACTGCAGGAGTACATCTTTTAAAGGCAGAGATCTTTAACAGGAGATGAATAATAAACAAACTAAAATTAACATGATGGATTTGTGGACACAACAAGCTGCGTTTGCTCCATTTCAAACATCAATGCTATTATATAAACACCTGCAGTATAACTGAGCAGATCTGGCCACGTCTTACTGCCACCTGTCACAAGTCTGTGATCGACAGCAGCAGCTCTCTTATTCAAATTTAAGACAGACATTACGGGCAATGTCTCCAAATGTATATCTTATTTTTCAGGTAGTTAGAAACTGGCTTTGTTCATCTGACAAAAAAAAACAAAAAAAACAAAACTTTGATTTATGCAAAGATTCAACATGCCAATGCCCAATACATAGATTCTGACCTTGGCCAGTCTTCTGTTAATCATTTCATCCTTCATCTTCTGATTCTATTCTTAAAATGCTCTTGTGGCCTGTCAGTTTTCATTTGTGGCATAACACTTGAATCGCGTTGTCTAATCATAACAATGGCTAAACAAAATGGCAGCACCCATTAAAACAAATTGACATCACTGGGCTTGCAAAACAACATTTACTCTATGCCGAGCCAAGACAGAGCAAACAGAAGATTGATTAAGGATCAGGAACAGGATAAGCCAAAATTCATGGTCAGAAAATTCCATGGTCAAAACTGAAAGGATCAAATTAAGCCGTGTGCCAAAACCAGAACAAAAACTTAAGCCAAAACCAAAGAAAAACTAGATAGTCTTAAACTAAAAATATAAAAACATGCAATACTTTTATCATCAAGAAGGTTATCTGTAAACTTGGCTGCTGACAAACCTAACGTTACAGGGATGACATCGCATGTGCAACTAACAACGAAGAATTGCAACATGCCAGTGGAGTATGCCATAAAACAAAATAATGTCATGGTAGCTTTCCAAATAAATAAATTAAAAATAAAAACTCTCCAAAATAAAAGCTAAACAGGAACTATCCAGAATGTTTTTTAATAACTCGAATCTATACTAATAAAAGGCAAAGCCCTCACTGCCTCATTCACTCACTCACTCACTCACTCATCACTAATTCTCCAACTTCCCATGTAGGTAGAAGGCTGAAATTTGGCAGGCTCATTCCTTACAGCTTACTTACAAAAGTTAAGCAGGTTTCATTTCGAAATTCTACGCATAATGGTCATAACGGTCGACAACGTCAGCCATGTTAAACTTTGTTATTTATGGCCCCATCTTCACGAAATTTGGCAGGCAGCTTCGCTGCGCTAACTGAAACCAATGTGTGTACTTATTTCGGTGGTATGACGCCACTGTCGGCCACAATATTTTACTTTCCAACGGTCTTTGTTGCCCTCACTGACTCACTCATCACTGATTCTCCAACTTCCCGTGTAGGTAGAAGGCTGAAATTTGGCAGGCTCATTCCTTACAGCTTACTTACAAAAGTTAAGCAGGTTTCATTTAGAAATTCTACCCATAACGGTCATAACGGTTGACAACGCCCGCCATTTTAAACTTTCTTATTTATGGCCCCATCTTCACGAAATTTGGTAGGCGGCTTCGCTGCGCTAACCGAAACTGATGTACGTACTTATTTTGGTGGTATGACTCCATTGTCGGCCACAATATTGAACTTTCCAATGGTCTTTGTTACCTATGGGCTCATTTTCAAGAAATTTGGTACATGGGCTCCCAATGCTAACTGAATCCTACTTACGTTCATATATATGTCCATAGCCTGCAGCTCGGTCGCCGTGTGAGGCGGCGTTGGGTCCCCCATCCCCACGCCTCCCACGTTGTTGGCTGCCTGCCTATATAAGGCCGTCCGTCACTCCAGTCTCTTCATTACCTTCCTTGCTTTGCCACGGTATTCACGTCTCCCTGCTGATAACTGCAGCCTTTTTATTTAATCCACGGCTTCTCCGCTGTTTTATTGTTCGTTTATTATGATTATAGTTATTCTATAGGTATTTTAGACTTACTTTACATTGTTCAGGTACCCATTTCCTTTATCATTCCAACCGTACTCCCATTAACATGTCTATCGAGTTGATCACTATCGATCAAAGAACTGTCACTTACCGAGTGGTTTCCATTTCCGGAGATGGCACCTGCCTTTTCCATTCTCTTTGTTACATATTGCATGGACTAATCAGGCTCACTCTTGATATCCGGAGGAACATTGTGTCTTATGTATTGAATGACTGGGACAGGTTCAAGGTGTGGACTGCTGACAGTACAGGAGATAATTATAATACACACAAGCACTATAAGAGTAAAATGCTTAAGCCCTTCACCTATGGTTCTGCACGTGAGTTGATGGCTGCCGCTGAATTGTTCAGTTGTCGCTTTCAAATGTACCGAAATGGCCAAATATTTTACACCTTTGGACAACCGCCAATGCCTCTTAAACAACTTAGATTCACAGGTGACGATCTGAGTAATGGACACTTTGATGTTTATGAATGTTTAAACTCTCAAAAGCTGGATGCAAAGTTATCGATGAAACCAGTTGTATGCTTACAACGCTTGACAGATGCCGAATGTCTCTTCAACACAAGTCCTACAAATACTGTCGTAATTGAAACAAACCATGAAACTCAAACCGATTATGACAGCAGCAATCCAAGCTGTGAGATTTGAAACAAGATTACTGTTCACATGGCCAACTGTACGTTGCATGCTCAAGAGTAAGCTCAGCGCACAACTTGGTCATATTACAACTGGAGAGCCGAACTGACAACGTGGTATACAAAGAGATCCTTAACAAATAATTATTGGTATATTTTTCCTCATTTTAAAAAGGTTTACTTTTCTTCTTAATAAAAATTTTAAGGCAGTACTTCGCCGCTGTGAAGCGCGGGTATTTTGCTAGTAAAGAATAAACCTTAAGTAGAGTGCTGACAAAGTTCATTGAAAGAGAAACATTTTTTAATAAATATCAACCGTTACACTAAAATTAAAATGAAAAACCTTCAAAATAAAACATAAAATGCAAATAATAATTTGAAGAGATTGCTTGGCATTCAAAACTTTACACAAGGTTAAATAAAAGTCTGAAAAAAATATATTCAGAGTGTAAATAAATGAGTACAGATTAAAAATATTGAACACAAGCCAAGCAATGATAAACAACATGGCTGCACCTGCAAAGATGACAATAACCCAAAATGGCAGTGTAATAATTTAATAGTCATAACTATAATAAAAAATAACAAAACCCGAAACTAGTATATACAAAATGTATATATACAAAAAGTAAAAGTCTGGAATGGGAAAACATTGAATCATAGCAGAGGTTTAGTCTTACAAAAATCTCAAAGTATTCCCTTGGAAACAACCCACCACTTGTTTCTCCTCAAATGAAAGTAATCTGGAAGGCACATTAATTAATTCTATAGTGTCTGTGTTAGAAATTTAAGAAAAAAACGACTCCTTCAGACACTTCAGATCACTGCATTTGGAGAATCAATTATAGTCTCTTTACTGAATCATTAGTTCTAGGCCATTTTGATGTAACAAAAAAATCCTAAAGCGACTGTGTCATCTATTGGCATTTGGCAGTGCTGTGGCGCAGTGATTAGGGTTGCTGTTTCACAGATGCAAGGCATTGTGCCCAATGATTGTGTTTTCTGAGTTTTCAGGGTACTGGAGATTTTTCAATACTTTTAAAAACTTTTTAAGTGATTTCACCTCCTCCTGAACTACCCTTACATGCTGGATGAGACCTCTTGGAATTGTTCATTTTGGATCCAACTATTATTCCCAGAGGACAAGAGAGTTTGAAGACAAAGGCATAATCAGAAGACAAAGCAAGGATCAGAACCAGAAGATCAAAATAACAAAGAACAAGTCCGAAACATGAGACAAAATCACAGTAAAAAAAAAGGAAAATTTGTAAACCAGAAAATCAAAATGAAATCCAGAATTTAATGGCAAAGAAGGTCTTTGGAATCTGTTTAGTCAGATGAGGAAGTGATCCTTATGCTGTGATCAACAGGATCACAACCTCAAAGGACAAACCCCTACTGGGAACGTCATGTCAAAAGGAATCAACATGACACTGTCAGAAGAAAACAAAATGGTGTCGGCAAAAACCACCCAAATCAAAAATGCCATCCTAAATGGAGCATATACAGAAAAAAAAGAAGTTACTCCTATTCCTCAGGTTAAAAAAAAAAACAAATGCATAAAGCTTGAGACCCAATCCAGCCAAGAAGCTGTAATAAAGTTAGAAGATCCCCAGCACTCTTACAGTAGTCTGCATGTCATCTTGTGGCAGACGGCTGGAACCCCCTCACGCCCCTGTGATGGAAGGACTGGGAGAGGGGACAGGTGCACGGCAATACCTTCCCAGGAACACGAGGGAATGATTGCATTGGGGCCATGGACTTGGAGCTTGGAAGCTCAACCATGCAAGGGCCCGTGCCAGAGCCCTGGACTGCAGCACTTCCACCACACGCGGAAGTGCCGCCAGAAGAGGATCCGGGTACGCCTGGAGTACTTCCAGGTGCCCATGCAGCACTTCCGCCACACCCGAGAGTGCTGCCAGAAGAGAATCAGAGTGCATCTGGAGCACTTCTGGGTGCACTATAAAGAAGGCAACCTCACTTCGTTCGGGGGACCAGAGTCGGGAGGTAGAAGACAGAGGAGGGGAGGCAGCAGAAGAGAAAGAAAGAAAGAAAGAAAGAAAGAAAGAAAGAAAGAAAGAAAGAAAGAAAGAAAGAAAGAAAGAAAGAAAGAATATCCTGTAGCCTTTTTTTCATTTGACATGTCTAACTTGACCAAGTGTCAGTGTTTGTAGACAGCAGTAATTTTGAACAGAGATTGAATCAGAAGATGGATCATAAAAAAAAAAAAAAAAAAATAGCTAAGGTCAAAACTGGAAAGACAAGATTTAGTAAACACAGCCCTGGACGACAAGCAAGGAATTTTAGGTAGCGAATCATAGTGAGAAACCAGAGGAGTGAAAAAAATCCAAAACGTTACATGTATATCTTAGCTGAAAAGAGTTCGAAAGCAGATATTCTTTTAAAAGTTTAAATAATAGCACTAGATATTAGGGTTGTATCTACAAACTTTATGGATGAGCTCTCTGTACCAGTTCCTAAGATAGTGCAGCCAAAAGTCAAGTACCAACCAGTGGCTCTGACCTCATACATTAGGTAGACCTTGGAAAGGCTAGCATTGGCTTACTTGTGATCCCGGGTGAGAACAGAACTGGACCCTCTACAGTTTGCCTATCAGGACCACATAAGGTTGGACGATGCTGTCAACTGTCTGCTGAACAGAGCCTACACACATCTGGAAAAATAAGGGGGTAGCATGGTGAGGATGCCATACAGCCCAGACTTCCAAGGGAGAAGTTCAGGTCAATGAGGATTATTGATACCACTGTTTCCTGGTTAATGATCTACCTAAGTGGTGGACCACAGTTTGTGCAGTTTAAGAATGCTGTATCTGACATGGTCACGTGTAGCACAGGTAACTGCACTCCCTCCCTTCCTGTTTAACCTGTACACCTCAAACTTTGGATACAATGCTGAATCATGACATCTGCAGAACTTTCCAATGTCACAGCCATAGTTGGTAGTAACAGTGGTGGGCAGAAGAATGAATAAGGACATTCACTACAGGAAAGTCATGCCCACACTCGTTCACGTTGATGGTGAGAAGGTGGAGGTGGTGAAGACACATAAATGGCCTGATTCCATGACCTCTAAAACCCCCCAATTAAGTTTTCATTATTTTTACAGGCAAAAAATTAAAAATAAATGGCAAATCATGACATTTT
This sequence comes from Polypterus bichir lapradei, assembly GCA_026402145.1. Classification (NCBI taxonomy): domain Eukaryota; kingdom Metazoa; phylum Chordata; class Cladistia; order Polypteriformes; family Polypteridae; genus Polypterus; species Polypterus bichir. The sequence goes on along the minus strand of JANRMT010062827.1, from coordinate 25,841,355 downwards.
GTGTGAATGGTGTCCAGGGCTGGTTACATTGTACCCGCTGGTGCCAGGGTGACCTCCGGCATCTCCTAACCCTGAAGTGGATTAAGTAGGTTTCACACTGTTATGTTATGTTATCAGTTGGCATTGTCCAGGCACCTTCGATTTAATCTTCCAAATGCCATACATGCCTCTGTTTGCTTCTAATCAGACTTCTGAGACAGTATCTTGTGTCTTGGTGTGCTGCTAAGATGTCATCTCAACTATTTTTGGATCGAATCTGGCATTTGATCTTGGTGTTTTGTCAATCTCTCGGTTTTCACAAGTAATAATCTTCTTAATCCATCTGCCCATGTTGAACATGACCCAGAGATAAAGAAGCTTTAATCTCAAGGGCTGTCGACCCTGCATACTTTACAAAAATGTTCCTGCTGGTCAGGCAGCCGTTCAGTAGAAAAATGCATCTTCCTCCTTCATCCCCCCAGTTATGGACATCTGTTTTACCCGGATACACAGATGGCTCCTTACCCACCAATTGCAAGAGTTCAATCAGGGGACATTCAAGTGTCCATTGTCAAACATGCATATACAACAACAAATTCTGAATATATTTCATCAGCAATCCATCATGACCTTCCAAACTCCTGGTGATACGGACATCTATTTACCACCAGTGAATGTGTGCCATAAAAATGCATAAATTGTGACTAGGATGAAAGAAAATCTATACTTATGAATGAAAAAGCCTTTCTAGACACGAAAACCTTATCATGATCTGTCAGCTACCTTCCCCTCACTGCTTACGACCGTTCCTTTTTTTGGATGGATTACCGCTTTTAAACTGATAGCACACAGCTAGCGGAATATAACTGAATGGGGAATAAAAAGCAGTACAGCAAAGTAAATCAAACAGAAGGGAACTGCATCCCCCACCCACCATGACCACTAAGTGTTATATACACTTAGATGAGCTGCAAATAGCTGCACCAAATAAACAAGATTACAGCTCTGTACTTGGCCTAGTAATCTTAGCTCAGGGACTCTAAGGAGATTGGTTAACACAGTCTCAGAGAATTACTTTGGCTCATTTTCCACTCCCTCTCCCTCAGTGTGCAGCAGCTTGTCCATCACAAGGAGGGCTGCCCATTCTAGCACACAGACTCCATTATTCTTTTATGTCCTCATCAGAATCCCTCAGCCTGTGAATTGACTCTTGAATGAGGTAAAAGGACTGGTAATCAGGCCACAAGTTTTAAGTACCATTTTAATGGGCCAGCACTTCAGATGAAAAATGGGGAAACCACAAGCAACTAATGTCATAAAAACGAAGGGGGAACACAGAAAGGTCAGGCCAACAAGCAAAGAAAAATGATTGATCTTGTCTTCAATACATGGATTTAGATGAAAACCCTCAGTCCTGGGGTTAAACACCAAAATGTAACACGTGTGTAGCAAACTACTGGAAACTAATGGATTACTTTCATTTTTTTTACTGTATCATATTGCTGTATATTACAATAAACAAACAAAACATTTGACAAACGAGAGGAGACCATTCAGTCCATCAAACCCCTTTGTTTAGCTAATAGCTAAGCTGTCCCAATATCTCATCCATATTCCTCTTAAAGCTTGTCAAGGTTTGAGCTCCAACTCCATATCTTGGTAGCTTGTTCCAGAGTCCCACAACTCTTTGCATAAATGAGTGTTTCCTGTTTTAAATGTACTGCCCCCAAATGTCCTAAGATGATACTTGAGTACATGATTCACCCTTAAGCTGAAAGAATGCTGCTGGGTCTACTAAGTTAAGACCTTTGAGGATCTTAAATACCTGGATTAGGTCCCCACGCAGTCTCCTCTGCTCCAGACTAAACAGCTTTAACTCTCTGAGTCTGTCACAGTAGGACATTTCCTTAAGTCCTGGGATGCGCTTGGTTGTTCTCCTCCGCACAGCTTCAAGTGCTGCTATGTCTAACTTGTAATGTGGTGATCAGAACTGCACATAATACACCAGATGTGTTCTTACGAGTGCATTATATAGTCTGAGCATAACGTCCCTTGTGTTAAATTCAACAGTTTTTATGATATAACCTAACATTTTATTTGCCTTTTTAACTGCTTCTGTGAATTGCGAGACTAAGTGAGGAGTCTGAGTATCTGGGCCTGCAAGTGTCCTGGATAAAAACCAAGATCCAGGCCTTTAATGATGTCTTAGGCACAGCCATCAGCTGTGTGTTTGTCTGCGGAGAGAGTGTCAACCTTGTCGATAGGTTTACTTACCTCAGCAGTGACATTCATGTCTCTGGTGACTCTTCATATGAAGTCAGTAGATGTATTGGGAGAGCGTAGGGGGTCATCAGGTCACTGGAAAGGAGTGTGTGGCCTTCCTGATATCTCTGCAAAAGGATGAAGGTACAGGTCTTTAAAGTCCTGGTGCTTCCTGTCTTGCTATATTGTTGAGAGACATGGATGCTATCCAGTGACCTGAGACAAAGACTGGACTCCTTTAGTACTGTGTCTCTTCGGAGAATCCTTGGATACTACTGGTTTGACTTTGTGTCGAAAGAGCATTTGCACACAGAGTCCCGAATGAGGCACTTACCTGCATTGTGAGGGAGTGTCAGTTACAGCACTACTGCCATGTATTGCGATTGCCAAAGGGTAATCCGGCTTGCAGGATCCTCATTGTTGAGGACTCTCGCAGCTGGACCAGGCCCAGGAGACACCCATGTAACACCTGGCTGCGACAGATGGATGTTCATTTTCAGAGGGTGGGACGGGACCGCGTGTCTGCCTGAGGGGTTGCCAACCAGGATCCCGAGCAGTCTGTAACCTGAATTGCCTATTCGATGTATATGTTGTGCCAACATATACTCCTAAATGCTTTTCAGAGGTTGCTTCCTGTATGGTAGTGTCTCCCATCTTGCATCTCTCTCGGATTCGTGCAAATAAATCGGTACCATAAGCGAACTATAATACTTAGTGCGCTGACAATCAACCGGAATGTTCAACCAAGTTATAGAAAAAAACGCAATCTAAATCTGCTAAGTAGTTCTCTCATGAAAAGCGGACAGACATACAGACAGACAGAAGTTGGATTCTATACATATAGGGATGTTCCTTTGACCACGTTTAACACTTTTTTACATTAAACTGCATTTTTCAGGTGTTCGCCCAGTTCTGGAGGTTGTCCAGGTCATTTTGAATTCTTTTTGCTGCCTCCTCAATGTCTATTATTCCTCCAATTCTAGTATCACAAAAGGCCATGCAATTTCTATGATACTGTTGAATACAGTAATTAACCATTTCTACTTTACATTAATTTTAGGGAGCCTTTTGGCTCCTTCCTCTGTTTGGTCAACTTGTAGTTTGTAGATCAAGGATGGACTAGGGCAAGTGAGGAGACTACAACGGGATTAAAGTGTGTATAAATGTGCAAAATAATTTAAGAACTTATGTAAACTGTTGGGACTCTGTCATATTTCCAAGTTGTTTGTGTACCATGCAACAAACCCACAAGTTAATCAAAGGCAATAACCAACAGTGTCTTCTATCAAATAAATCATAAGTATATTGACTGCTCTCTTTTATTATTAAAATATGAGATTTGCACATATTTACCCTGAGGTGAGCAGTGAGTCACAGCTGAGTTAGTCTGCTTTTATCAAATATCCCTCCTACATCGAGCCACATACAGTGGAAGGCTCATTAACATTCGATAGCTGAAGTTCAAAGCATTCTAACGATGTACAAGTGTCTGTGATTGGTCATTTGCATTACATGTCACAGTATTAAATATAACTCCTATGTAACTGCTCGTCTTTACGCATGGTTACACATTGTTATGCTCAAATCTTGTGTCAGACTTTGAAGAATTTTTGATTTGATCGAGAACAACAATTTTGAAGAAGAACTCAAGGCTACGCTTGATTTGTAGAAACTATGAAGCTTCAAAACGCGCAGTTATACAGTTCAAGCGTCATGAGTTCAATTACCATACCCAGGCTGTGTCTGCTGCACGTTCTCCCTTGCTGATCAGTGCTCTTCCAATTTCAACTTACAGTACACCGGTAGTGTTTCTTAGTGTATCAATGAATAATTATGTTGCACTTCCATGCGAGGAACATCCGAATTAATGTCACTGTGTCACGCCACTTGCATCATGAGCATATGAGGAAAAAATGTGTCAGCTATTGATTTGTTTACAGTTTAATCCCCCCAACACCTCCACCAAAGGAATAGATAGCACTATGCTGTATTTATTCTATTTCCTGGAGTATTTTTTATCTCGTTTCACCCTGACTCCCTCACCAACACCACCACAACCTTACCAGGAGGGGGGAGAAACGAGCACAAACACAAAACAACAATAAAATCAAACAGTGCTGGGGCTTCAGGGAATTTGAAGGGGGTGCAATTAGAAATGGGATAAAAAGTTTTGCAAGATTATGTCCGTCCTTTCGGGGGTGTCTTGGGGAAAAAGTGGGGGGCGGATTATTACTGTGGACAAATCTTATATGCTTGTGAGTTGGCAACGTCCTCCAGCAACTTAAAACTGGCTGAGAAACACTGGATTAGGTATATGTGTCGGTGAGACAAGCTCTGTGCTCGGATCGACCCGTTCACTGCCCTGTTCCCAGGGCTACCAGCAAAGGCATTGTCCCCAACCCCGTAACCCAGCACTGGAAGAAGCTGATAAGGAAATGTATGTGCTTAGTTTATTTCAGATATGAAATGGAAGAGAAAAGCAACAACAAGAAAAATAAATAAACCTTTGTGATGGGGGAATTGCAGCTCAGAAACTTTAATCTAGTGAACAGAATGTAAGCATCCTCAGTGGTAAACAAAATTGTTCCAAGGACTGGATTGAAAAATAACTTTGAAAGTAAAGGTTTGGATGAGTATATAATTATATGTATTGTATATAGTTACAAATTGTTTACTTGTTATTTCAGAATGATAGAAGCTGCATTTCTCCTAAAAACAACTGCACCTGCAACACTTTTTTTTGAGGGATTGTTCGGGTACCAGAGACTAAATATTTCTAAAAAGGGACACTGTATTTTCAAACAGGGGTCACCTTGTGCCAAATAGTATAACTTTGAAAGGTCAGGAGGAGAGGTTTCTACAATGCAGGGACAATTCATTCCTGTAGCTCCTCCTGGCAGTGTCCATGACAAAGACCAGGGCTGTCTTATGGGATAACAATTCCCAGCATGCCCTTCAGGCAGGTAAAAGTGTGTAACAACACAGGACCGCTGCCCTCTGGTGTGTTGGTAGAGTACATACTCTGAAAAGGCTAACTAGTCATTTCATTATTCTGGTCTCCCTTCAATTCCTGCTTAGGGATCAATTCCCAACCTGGTCAGGATGCCAGTCCATTCTTGTCCTTCTACTCCATCCTCCCTTCCTGGCAAAGGACCACCTTTCCTCCTGGACAAGATGCATGGATAATTCTGCATGGAACTTACACTGGATAAATGGCTAAAAAAATAGATAGACCAAGAAACTTTATATTTCTTAAGGGTAAGTTTACAAGGATGTTTCAATTAACAATAAGAAAATTATTCTCATTATAACTGTCTATGATTTTCTTTCCATTTTATAAATTTTCTGTCCAAGCCTGGATTAAAACCCCCATAGACTCCTGGGTAACTTAGATCTTTAATGGAGAGTTGATCATTTCATCAAGGGAGGAATGTTGTCCCCTTGCCCATTTTGGCATGCGGAGACTCTGAGGGGACAGGTGAAAAGGGTCCTTATCTATCTATCTATCTATCTATCTATCTATCTATCTATCTATCTATC
>JANRMT010062827.1:25800909-25835564 GCA_026402145.1 Polypterus bichir lapradei | reverse complement strand
ATCTATCTATCTATCTATCTATCTATCTATCTATCTATCTATCTATCAGAAAATGTGATAGCTTAGGTTGGCAGGTGCCTATGGTAATAATGGCCAGACACAGGCAGTAGGTTATCAGACACCGTGTGTGAGCCATGAATGAGCCAAATATGGTGGACTATGAAACCTGACATCGGTGTAATGTTATAAAGATTGAGAAAAAAAAGATTGAAAATTGTCGTAAAAGGAAAATCCATTATATGAAAAGGTAAGATCTAAGTCACAAGGGCAAAGGGAAATCATTGTTATAAAACAAACCACAAGGCCATAAATACCATCCAAAAAATGGTACATGAGCAGAACAAAATGACAGTCCATAGAGAGAAGAGCTTAGCTTGATTAATATTGACTAAGTGTCAGGAAGCAGTGCTCACAAAAGTGGGAACAAGAGCAAAAGCAGGCAGAAGGAACATTGTGTGGAGCGCTGCTCTGAAAAGACAAAGAAATCCAGTTAAATCGCAGACTGGATTGAGCCACCGGAGAAGAAGCAAATTGTTGTGTTTGTTCCCTCTTTATTTTGTTTATTTTTTAAAATTGACTTTTTAAGAGTGTGGACAGCAGATTGACAAAGTGGTAATACTTTAAGGTGAGACAAATGGATTGTTGAAAAACAAAACATCACTTTTTAAGAGCTGGGCTGAAGAAAATGAAAGACTGGCTACGTAAACACACATGAGCAAAGCTTGGGCACAATTTGGACTCAGCCAAGTCACATCCTACCTATCTTCCCCTAAGTTAATTTCTCCACTCACAGATCCTCAAACAACAATAAATAAAAATAGTGTAATAAAGAATGAAAGGGATATGTAAACATTACATTTTATAAAATAAATTACCGTAAATATCAATTGTCACATATTTGTACATTATATGCTGTAATATAACAATACTAAACTACCTGTTCTCTTTTGTCTTTACTATGATACATTTATATTTACAAAACGAATAACAACAATATGCATACACAAAGTCCAACAGAGAGTGCAATTACTAGAGGAAACATAAAATGAATAAAAGCTGGCATGTCCACGTAATGTAAATGAAAGTGGATGAGGCCTTTCTGACAGGCATGTTCGAAAAAAGTAATCCAAAATAATCTTACAAATGAGTCCAGAAAGCAAATCTACAGGCAGGGAAGTGAATGGGGACATTTTCAAAACACCTGACTGCTAAGGGCCACCAGATGAGAAGCGCTGAGGGGATTTTCTTTGTCAGTGGACGACAGTGACATTTGTGAAGACAACCATAGTGCATGAAGTGGGACAAGACTCACTGGTATGCATTAATCTTTCTTAAGCTCTGTGAAGTGCCTTGAGCATGGGAATTGCGCTATATAAATAAAATGTATTATTATTATTATTATTAAGTCTGGAATTGTCGTACAAAGAAAATCAAAAAGGTCATGAAATGCAACCCTTAAACAATAGGACAAATAGGTTTAGAATTTCACGTAGCCTTGCTACAAGTTAACTGCCCTTGTTTATCAAAGCAAAAACAGCATAGAAACTTTGTAAAACGAAAACAGTGAATAACTTCTTTTTACTGTCATTACCAAATGAAGCCTTTTAAGTCTTTTGCTTTTCTAATATTGCTTCACCAAAAGTAACATATAACACTAATTTTTTTGTCAAAATCCTTCCCAAGTTATTACCTTATTAAACCTTTTTACTTTTGAGTTTTCTTCAGTTTATTTAATACTATGCTTTCACTCATCCCTATATATATAAAATCCATCATCTGTCTGTCTGTCCGCTTTTCATGCGAGAACTACTTAATGGATTTAGATCAGGTTTTTTTCTATAATTTGCTTGAACATTCTGGTTAATTCTCATCATACTAAGTATTATGGTTTGGTTGTGGCACTGATTTATTTGTGCGAACCCAAGAGACAGGCTGTGGGCCGAGGGGAGGGGGAGGCGGGAAATAAGGGGTAGTGAGCCAGGCCATCCTTACTCACGGATCACCCTTCATTGGAATTGCTCGACCTCTTGCCACGTGTTGGAGCATCCTTTGCCTCCGCTTAGCTAGTGATACCTGTTTGTTCAGCAGACATTATCATCTAGAGATTGTAAAGACTAACATTTGACATTTTTATGAGAGAGATCATGACTACGTGTGTTTTAGAGGGTACCTGCTCATTGGCAGAGATATCACAGCCACATGCACTTCTCCTAACATGGGGGACACTCACCCATCAGAGCTGAGGCAACATTTGAAATTGGAGCACATCTACCTACGCTTAGCCAGAGAAACCTCTCCAACTTTTTACATTTTTGGCTCACAGCTACATTCTCACCCCGATAGCAAAACCAAAAATATTGTATTTCAAGAGGCCCTTGGATATGAAAGCTATCAATATAAATTCTTCTCAATATAAATTATTACATTTACTTACCTTTTTTTTATTGATTATCAAAATTTGTCCTGTTTCACTACTACATGGGCAGAGCCACGGGGGACAGCTAGTATTATATATAACTAGCTGAGCTGTAACGTCAAAGACAGGTAACAGAGTAATTTTAAAAATATAGCTCTTGCCTTGTGCCTTTCCTTGGTGTCCGTGTGTGTCTCAACCTCTTCGGCTGGCTGGCACTTCCTCTCTTGATTGCATTGTCATAAAACCTGCTTCTCAGACTCTGTCATTTCAAGACGCTTTGCTCACCTCCACTTTTTTGAGTACCTCCATTGGTACATGGGCACCAGTTACCTGCTGTGAAAACATCACCATTGTTATTCTTGAGAATACTTCCCATATTTGAAGGTGACATGGTTTGTGCCTCGTTAGTATTTAGTGATGCAGTTGCATTCCTCTAACACATTTCCTCAGTATCTCCATATGTCTCAGTGTTTCTTCTCTTGGTTGTATTATCATCCCTACCACTGAGCCACCACAGCAAAATGGACCAGTCAGACCAAAGCCAAACTGACCAATCAGATTGCTTAGATGGACTGATCAAACACATCAACAGTTTTATTATGTACGAATTTGATCCAAAAGCATGATGCTGTCTTTTATAGCAGGAGCACAATTACGTTAAGAATCTAGCAAAGAGTGTCACTGCTGATGACAGCATGGGGGCAGCCATTACATTAATGTGGAAAATACTGGTGCCTGCAATGAGGTGATGCATTCACATCATGAAATTAAAAATACAAAATTATAACTAGCAAAATAAGAACAGTAAAACATCCAAGTGTATTAATAAGAATGCAGACATTCCAAATTATTCAAATAAGAACAACTGTAACTACGGTAGAAAGGAATAACTTGAATCCGAACACATTCTTCTAAGATTCTGATGCACATATATTGATAAAGATAAAATGATTTACATAAACAAGTCCATAATCTGACTGCTGTGAGTTAACAGCTATGACCACTGGCAAGAAAGCAGTTGGGAGCAGAAAGAAATGTTGCATCTGGGCTGTGAAAAAAGGAGAAGATTCCGTTAGTGACAGCGTACGCTCTCACCCCAGAGTGGTAATGCTTATCTTAGTCAAGCTTGTCAGGGGCCCCCTGAGTGCCTATGCATGACACAGGGCAAGAGAGCAACCTATACAAAAAGACTCTGATGTATTCAAGATGGTGTTGCAGTGGACATGACATCCTAATGTAGGAATTTTTAATGTAAAATTAAACTTATTGTTTTGTAATTTTTGTGTTTTCATTTCTGCCTTTTTCATCTTTTGCAAGTTTTGCATTCTATAATTTTACTCTCTTTACAATTTTATTATAACAATTTGAGATGCAAAATTCACTGACAAATCTGAATGCTTTACATGACAATCTGAGGTTCATGTGAAAGCCTTACTGTAGAACTCACATGGGTTTGCAATGCTCACACAGTCCTGCAAAACTTAACATGAGTGACTGCCTTTATGAACTATCTCCTAAATGACCAAACACATCACAGTGCTAAAAAGGATCAACCAACATTTACAGATGGAGAAATCTGTTTGTACAGGGTGACATAATGTCCAGTGAAGGTACATACTGACCTTGCTGTGATGTTCAAGATATTCATCCAAACAGAGAAATGTGACCAGAATGAGCTGTCTTGGCTGTTTGAGGAATGTATATAAGAGCAAAAGCAAAAACAACAGCCTAAGCTGACTGTAAGATTATTAAAGCCTTTCTTAAATACATGTTTTTGTTTTCAAAGATTTCATTTTCTGCCATATTGAAAAGTTTAGATGTATTGCTTAGGATGTGAAGGCAGTGTGATGATATCATTAATCACATGGCATCTGATTTGTGTAATTAGCATCAGGCACCATTAATATGAATAATTTGGTGGTGGCCATGTAGGTCAACCCATAACATTCACAAAGAATGCATTTTTAAAGAATTGTAGGTTTCTGTTCATTGTCTTGTGCTTTCACTAACATTTCACATCAGACTTTGCCTTTCACTAGTCTTTTGGTTTAGACATCTGGTTTATGCGTTTGGCCTCTGCCTCTCTTATAAAGTAGAACATAACTGTTACAAACATTTTTGTTTTCAGAAAAACAACCTAAAAATACTCCTAATCAGCTGATACCCTGACACTAATCATGTGCTATTCAGCTAGGCTCTCATATGTTGCAGTTTCATTGCAAACTGAGCATTGACACATTGAAGCTGAGGATCACTTCATTCAAGTGCTTTGAGCAGTACTGCACTACTAGGCTCTGAAGCACAAGGAGGTTATTTTTCAGAGTGATTGGGTGGTAAACACAGAGAAACATGTATGTCTGCAGCTCAAAGGTGGGAACAAAGTTCAGTGGGACTGACAAATCTGGATGTAAATTTCAAAGCATCCTCTTATCAGGTAATTTCATTCCTTCCAGTAGTGATGTGGAATTTGGTTCTTGTTCCCCTTGCAGTTCCCCTCATAATGTTGGAAATCGAGGAGCTGGGAGTGAAGTTCAGTATGGCCATTGCTTAACAATGCTTAGCAACCAAGTGTGTCTGGCAGTCAAACACTGACAAGTGTACGGACAAATCAAAACCAATGCTGCCATATGGTAAAAGTATACGTCATGGTTGGTCTTGCACTGGTTTACCTTGGTAATGTCTAATGATGCATATCTGTTTTTTTTATTGAAAACTAGCTGTCTCCCACGTCTCTGCCCATGTAGTAGTGAAACAGAACAAACTTTAAAAATCAGTAAAAAAAAAAAATTATAATTTGTATTCAGAAGAACTTATATTGATAGCTTTCGTATCCGAGGGCCTCTTGATATACTGTACAATATTTTTGGTTTTGTTATCGGGGGCGAGAAAGTAGCTGTGATCACTTTGCCAAAAATGTAAAAAGTTGGCAAGGTATCTCTGGCCATGCAGAAAGTAGGTACGCTCCAATGTGAAACGGTGCCACTGTATCTGATCGTGTTCAGCTCTGACGGGAGAGCGTCCTCAGTGTATGGAGAAGAGCACGTGGCTGTGATATCTCTGGCAATGAGCAGGTACCCTCTAAAACACATATAGCTCTGAACTCTCTCTCAAAAACGTCAAACATTACTCTTTAACAATCTCTAGATGCTAATGTCTGTTGAACAAACAGGTATCGCTACCTAAGCGGAGGCAAGGCACGTTCTAACACATACCTTGTGAGAGGCAGAGTAATTCGAGCAAAGGCTGGTGTGTAAGTGAGGATGACCCAGTCCAGATCCCTACTCCTGAGGTCCTGCCCCCCTCCTTCGGCCCTCAGCCTGTCTCTCTCGGATTCACATAAATAAATTGGTGCCGCAAGTGAACTGTGATACTTAGCACAATGAGAGAAGTTGAAAAATCAACCGAATGGAATGTTCAAGCAAATTATAGAAAAAACCTGATCTAAATCCATTAAGTAGTTCTCTTATGAGAAGCAGACATACAGACAGGCAGACGCTGGATTTTATATATATAGAGATGAATGAATCACAACGCACAAATGAAGAAGGTAAAGCAACCCCTTTCATAGCCCCACCAAAACACCTTCAGGTAAATCCTGAAGCTTTAAAAGCCACAATAGGTTCTGTACACTGCAAACATTCACATTCACTGCTGTTAATGGACACTCATTCATAAAAATGCTTTATAGCTTAGATGCGCACAAGGCTCTGTTAATATATTTTGCCTACTTACTCATTAGCTCAGGGCCAATAAAACATTCACCCATTTGGAAGTTTTCACATTTTACTGTTATACAATATTGTATCACAGAAGATTGAATTTTACTTTTTTTGACATTGATCAAATGAAAAGATCCTCTAATGGCAAGCAGACAACAAATCTCTGCAAAGGGGTCTAAATGAATTACAAATATAAAGTACAAAGTAATTGGTCATATAATTATTCACCCCCTTCATGTTTCTGTTTAGTAGATGCACCTTTGGCAGCCATGACAGCCTTGAGTCTGTGTGCTCAGGTCTCTTTCTCTATAAGCTTTGCACATCTGGACACTGCCATTTCCCCCATTCTTCAAATCTGCTCTGTCAGGTTGCAAGGGTATTAAGGGAACAGTCTTTGTCAACAAAAACATTTATTTCTATAGCATATTTTCATACAAAAGGATGCATAACAGGATGAAGAAAGAGAAAAAAGACAAAATACAGAAATAAAATTATGCAATACTAATTAAAATAGAATAAAAGTAAGGTCTGATGGCCAGGGAGGATAGAAAAAAAAAAAAACTCCAGACGGCTGGAGAAAAAAAATAAAAACAAAATCTGCAGGGGTTCTGAGGCCACGAGACCACCAAGCCCTCACTAGGCATTCTACCTAACATAAATGATCTCAATCAGTCCTCATTTTTTTCAGGCTCACGTGGAGCCATGTGGTCATGTGGACCGCTGGCCTTCAATCCATCAATGTAAGAACATCACGGTGCTTTGATCAGGTGGTGGTGGTGCAGATCGCCACCATAGAAAATGGGAAAAAGAACAGAAGAGAAAGTAGGGGTTAGAACAGATTACAGAGCCACCAGGAATGATAATGATAATTAAATGCATATATAGAATATCAGGGTTAAACTAAAACAAAGTTATGAGAAAGCCATGTTAAAATAATGAGTTTTTAGCAGTTTTTTAAAGTGCTCCACTGTATTAGCCTGGCGAATTTCTATCGGTAAGCTATTCCAGATTTTAGGTGCATAACGACAGAAGGCTGCCTCACCACTTTTCTAAGTTTAGCTCTTGGAATTTGAAGATCTAAGGTTACAATTTGGAGTGGAAGGTGAGAGGCATTCCAAAATATAGGATGGAGTGAGATTATTTAATGCTTATCAAGGTTAGCATGTTTTTTGAGGTGGTCATTTAGCTGTATAATGACTGCCTTTTCTAGGATTTAACTTAAGAAAGGCAGGTTAGAAATGGGTCGAAAATTTTCAAAAGCAGAGGAGTCAAGATTATTTTTCTTGAGCAGGGGTTTAACAACAGCAGTCTTAAGACAGTCTGGGAAGACCCCCGCATCTAAGGTAGAATTTACTATGTGAAGAATACTATCAATTAGCACGCCGGATACTTCTTTAAAAAAACTTGTTGGTATTGGATCAAGGACGCAGGTGGAGGGTTGTCAGTTGAGAAATTATTTTATATAAATCAGGTAAATCTATGTCAAGCCCAGACTCAAATTTTTCAGTTAGATCTGAACTCCAGAACTATTCACATTGTTGTTTTGAAGCCATTTCTGTGTAGCTTTGGCTTCATGCTTGGGGTCAACAAATGTTCTCCTAAGGAGCAGTTTTCTTGCTGATGGCATCAGGTTTTCTTCCAGCATGTTTCTGTATTTGGCTGCCATTATTTGGTCCTCTTCCCTCACAAACCTTCTAGGTACTGCTGCAGAGAGGGACCCCCACAACATGATGCTGTCCCACCATGCTTCATGGTGAAGATATTGTGTTTTGATAACATGGCACTGAGTCTGAGGGTCACAAAGCTCAGTTTTACTCGGCAGATAATAGAACCTTCTTCCAGCTGACTTCAGAGTCTCCCATGTGCCACCTGGCAAGATGTCATGTGATTTTTTTTTGCCACTGCCCACAGTCACTCTAATCTTAAGCACTGTAGCTTGCAATTCCTTTAGCAGTATCATAGGTCTCTTGATGGCCTTCCTTACTAGCCTTCTTCTTGCACAGTCGCTCAGCTTTTGTGGACAGCCTTCTCCAGGCACATATCCAGCAACCATTTCTTAATAGTTGATTAACTGGACTCCAAGGGATATTCCGTGGCTCAAATATTTTTTTGTCTCCATTCCTCTTTTCACAGAGTTCCTTGGAATGACTTTTTGTCTTCACCAGCTGGACCTTTAACTAGCAGGTGCATTTTTACTGCAATTCACTGCAACTCCAGACAGATGATCTCCATTGAATTAATTGTGTGACCTCCAAAAACAATTGGCAGCACTAGTGATGATTTAGGTATTTCATTTTAAAGGTGGTAAATACTTATGAGAGCAATTATTTTATGTTTTATCTTTGTGAATGAAGGCAAATTAAATCCATTGCAATCCAGTGTTGTGTTATAACAAAATATGAGAATCTCCAAGGTGGTGAATTCTTTTTATAGGTACTGTATGGTTGAAACTGGGATCCCTTGTGGAAACTCCCATGAAAACAAGGGATGAATACTTGTGCGTTCATTTGCCTTGTGTTTTATAGTTGTAATTCATTTAGACCACTTTGCAGAGATCTGTTTTCACTTTGACTTTAAAGAGTTGTTTTTCTGTTGTTCAATGTCAAAAACGACAAATTAAATCCACCGTGATTTAATGTTGTATAACAATAAAATGTGAAGACTTCCAAGGGAGTGAATAATTTTTATACACACTATATACAGCTAGCTATTTGCAGAACTGAGACTTCTTATGCAATAAGTTTCAATATTACAAGTTCATTTTTCTCTGAAAAGTTCTTACAGTATAAAGTTGTGATCACTCTGACTTAAAGCGATTATGTACAGGTAAGATGGAGTGTGACACCATTGTATGTCTATCCAGTCAACCCTTAACGGAATTACTAAAAGCACAACACTCAAAGGTAAAAGGAAAATATCCAAACAGAAAATAATGTATTGCAAAAAGAATATCAGAAATATATCCAAAACACCTTTAATTTAATTAAAAAGCTACAGGGGGCCACAGTCTATCACAGCATGAACCAGCCCTGGAAAGTGCTATTCCACTGCCAGGCCCACTCCTAAACATATCTATGCCGGGCCACATAAATCATTGGGATCTTACAGGGACACTGGAATACTCCAAAAAAAAATGTATGCAAATGTGTGAAGACAACACACAAACAGATGTGACAGTTAAACCCATGAGACAGCAGTGCCTAACACTTCACCACCCTAATGCAAGTCAATTAGTTAAAAACATAACACATTTGAATTAGAGGTGTGGACCTGATTAAACATTAAGAAAGTAAGTATTAACAATTACATAAAATTCTCAAACCTGATTAATCCATTTCAGGGTCTTGGAGGCCTGGAGTCCATCCTGGCACCTTTGGAATCAAGGAATAAAACAGCCATGGACAGGGCACCAGTTCATAATAGTCACCTCCATTTATATAGATGTAACACAAAATAGGAGTACATTACCCTTCACTCTTGGTTGTGCCATAACTATGTAAAACTGAATGAAGACAGGACAAAGGTGTTGTAGAGAGGTGCCAAAATTCTTCCTTAAACCATTAGAAACTTTAGGATTGATATTAACGGTTACATCGTCTCTTCTTCCTCAGAAGTTAGGAATCAGGGCATTGCTTTACATTCCAATCTGTCGTTTGAGCCTCATGTTAGAAATGAGACCAGATCTGCGATCTATTTTCATCTGAAGAACATTTCACAAATCAGTACTTCTCTCATTGATCATGCCGCTCAAAAACTTACTCATACTTTTGTCACCTCTCAGCTTCATTATTGTAATTCTCTCTGTTATTTGCTGCTTTGGGCAAAGTTCTTATTAGATTACAACATGTACAGAATTCTGCAGCCAACATTATAACACATGCTAAACCTCGGGAACACATAACCACATCACTGATTTCCTTTCACTGGCTGCCTGTTAGATTTTGGATCTCTTACAAGGTCTTATTTATTGCCTTAACTTTATGTTTTTGTTTTAACTTATTTATGTACAGTGTCCTTGAATGTCACTTATTAAAAAACTGTAATTTTATTATTATTATTATTATCATTATTATTATACCTTTCTCTCAGTGCTCTACAGTACGTTGGTGCATTCGCCAGGGGTCAATCAAATCACTCAGGCTTTGAATTCTGTTTTTTGCTCATCTGAGGACTCATCAAAGAATGAAGGCCGTGCCAAGGAGTGCGACCTTCTGGATCTCTTTCATGCTGACTCTACATGAGAGTTTTTCTAGCTGCTCTTGGAACCCGCTCTTGATGGTTCGTAGGGCAGCTACAACTTATCAGAGTCACTCTTATCCTCATGTTCCATATATGCATCTGACTTTGATCACTTAGTCTTTATATTTGATGATCTTCTCTGCCTCCTTGTTCAGGATGTTGTTGTCATTTGGAATTGTCACATTGATGAAGATGCTCTTCTTGTCATGGAACACAATGTCAAGGCAGTGGTGGTACGGTCTGTGGGAATAGTCTTGTCCCACATGATAACAGAGTCTCTGGTGCCAATGACCACATTTGGTGTATGCTTATGCCACTTGTTGTCCACAACTTAATGTCCTGTGCAGGTACATACCGACTTTGTTGTGACGTTCAAAATATTCATCCAAAATCAAATGTGTAATGAACTATAAAAGGTAGCACAGCTGTAGTAAAAGAACTTGGAAATGATCTTTTGCTACAGAATAACAGAAGACAACACTGCAAATAGAAGGTGTTCATAGCAATGGACCAGACTGTGTTACCTCTGCCTTTTCACACCATAGAACTGGACCTCTCTAATTTTAATTTAGTTGGGCCACTGAAGGATAGCATTCTTTGTGAAAGTTTTACAGTCCTGCGAGATATAAAGACCCTTCTTTCAAGTTGTAGAAAACCCATTGAAATGGATGGAATTATGGAAAAGGACAATAACAGAAAATGACGTTCTGCCAAGGCTGGAATTAGAGTGAAAAGCAGGAAGGAAATGGGGGCAGAGGAAACCATGCAATAGGTGGAGGCAGATGAGGTTGGTGAGCACACAAGGTCAAGCTGCAATGAGTTTCTTAGAGGCCCCCCCAACACACACACATACACAACAGAACCACTGTGGAGAAGAAGGAGTGTCAACTAGTTCATCAAGAAATGAGAGCATCGGTGGAGGACGAAAGATCATGAAAGGCAGTCACAATGAGACAACAAGGAGTGTGGACTAGATGGGAGAATGTGGTGAGAGGAAAGTGACCTGGGCAAAGTTATGGAACTCACACCGCATGCAATTCTTTATCCAGGCAGTTCATAATACACTGCTCCCTCCATTGAACCTGCACATACTGTATGTAGTAAAGTAGATTCTCCAATTCTGGCCATTGTGCTCTAAGTGAGGCACCTTAGAACATATCCTAAATAGAAAATTCCAAAGTAGTTGGGGAGGGATGCTACTGATGTTGGCATGACCAAGGCTGGAAATGATCAGAGTTGGAATTACTGCAGCCAAGTGTTCCTGCCCCTCTAAGCAAAAAACACACAGAAAATCTCTGCAGACATCTTGGCCTCAGCAAGGGATTGACAATTGTTGGTGGAACTCAAATGACAGCTGAAATTCCCAGCCACACTGCTGTCACTAACTTACAACCAGTCATTGTCCATTTGTCTGAAGCCACCACGCATGTGGTGATATTGGGGCAGACAGTCCTGTGGGGCAAACATCTGAAAGAGGCCTCTGAGAGGAAGCTGACTAAATACTCAGGACTGGTCAGGCAAGTATCAGCAAATGGCATAGAGAGACTGATAGGCTGTAGGGGCTTTGCAGCCCACTGCCTAATCAAAACTCTCAGTTTTCTGAGCATAGAACGGTAGGTGGTGGGATGAGGAAAACCATCCACAAGACCACCAATGTGGCGGAAAGAGCTCCTTGATAGCTGTGGCACAAAAGAGGAGAGAGTTGGAGTTTAAGAAGATAGTGTACCAACTTACCACAAGATGGATTTTGATCAGCCCCATCTGAATCAGCTGGATAAAAATTTATGATTGAAAGACCTAAAACACCTGGGGCCTCATGCATAACGCCGTGCGTAGAATTCGCACTATAACATGACGTAAGCACAAAAGCCGAAATGTGCTTACGCACAGAAAAATCCAGATGCAGGAATCTGTGCGTGCTCCAACTTCCGCGTTCTTCCGCTCCATAAATCCCGGTCAGCGTGAAAAGTAATGCTTGTGCAAGCGCCTTCTGTCCCGCCCCAACTCCTCCCAGAATTACGCCTCTTGGAATATGCAAATCAATATAAATCACCCTTAAGGTCAGCCTTCTGTGAAAAGACAATGGAAAAAGCACGGGGGAAAATATAACAATTTCAGCGAATACCAAGTGGAGGGAAGGAAAAACGTACTATTTGTTGGTTTAAACAGTGGTGTAATCAACAAAAGGAAGCTGTTCGAGTGACATAGAGTGTCGGAGAAACTCGAAAGCTCAAGTTCACAAAGTCGCACAGTTCCCGAAATAAAAATGAAGTTGTCACATATCAAAGTCGCCGTGAAAAGTCGAGTCGTAGCCCACCGTCTGAGTGTCATATAAAAGCTTTTTAGGGTACAGAGAAAAAAAGGCACACAGTGGGGAAAAAGCATAAAATGCCAACTTCAATCTCGGAATTTCCACTTTAATCACGTAGTTTATTTTGTCATTAAAGTAGAACATCATAAAATTCATCTTAAAATCGTTTAATTAACTAGTTTCTCAAATCACATCGTAAGTAAAGTAGCATGTTAAATGCTTTGTTTTGTATGTGTTCTTCTATGTGCTCTATGTGTGTGAATCACTACTTGCTTCTTAAACTGGCTTTCTCTTCCTCCGACAGGACACAGAATCCATTACATTCGTGATATTACATCTCTCTGAATAACTAAAATACTGAGATGTATACGTGATATCATTTTCATGATGACAGGATTTAAAGCATGTTATTAAACATGGAAACACGGTGGCGCAGTGATTGTGCGCGACCTTCGATGAAATAATTTATTGCAGCAGTACTCAGGGGCAGCTCTAGGCTTGTGGCGGCCCAGGGCAGAGAAAGAATCGGTGGCTCCTTCGCCCACCAATGTCAATATGGTATCTTATGCACGGCAGATGGCCACGTCTGTTGCGGACACTGCATAGCCACCTTGTGCTCATGACACAAGTGTTTAACTTTTGTCGAAATTTGCCACTGCGTTTTTAGCTGTGTCGTTATTTTCCCTTTCTGTGTTATATTCAATATATATTGCCGTGGCAGTCCCTGGGATTTGATGGCCCTGCAGTACTGTCTCTTTCATATGTCCTAACCTCCAATTCCTGTCCATCCTTTTCTTTCTCCAAGTAACCGATTGCAACACAATCAGCTCTTTAATAGACGTTAAGCCATCTGTAAGCTTAGAACGCCGATTCTTCAAAACTTTTAAGGATCATTGAAATATCTTCGTAGTACATGTTTAATTATTCTATCCTTCACGCCAGTCCCAGTGAAGCATACAGTGTGAGGCAGGAACAACCTTTAACTATTAACAATATAGATTATTTAAATGAAGTTAAAGTTTTATCTGTATAATATAATAAACTTATTTTGCTGCATTTCATCTTTAAAATGATATCATCATCATATGTAAATATGCGCTTTATAAAGTAGCTCAGCTTGTGCAATATTATAACTGTAGTGCAAGCTTACAGTGAGGTAATTGTACTTATAAGTACAAACAGTTCTACAAGGAGCACTTGATTGAGTGCGTTTAGAGCTCTTGGGATGAAACTCTTTCTGAACCGTGAGGTCCATACAGGAAAGGTTTGAAGCGTTTGCCATGTGAGAAACAGTTCAAATAGGAAGCATGGCTGAGGCAGCGTGTGCTTGATGGTGTATACCGATAATTCTGTTTCCGATCAGCTGCTCCGAGTGGTGCAGTGAGAGTAATATGGAAAAAGATGATCTGCTGTGGCAACCCTAACGGGAGCAGCTGAAAGAAGTAAAATAAGGTGCAGTGAGAGTAACAACGCTAAAGCAGCTATGGTATTTGCAATAGTTTGACCATTCCATGGACCATTATATTGTTACAGGTTAGTTACAATCAGATGCATTAAACTAATAAAAAATATGCGGTTAGTTTCAGTGTATTTATAAAGCCGCGTCAGGAAAAGAAAGGAAAACCACACAGGAACAGCAGCACTGCTTTGACACTGGGTGCCGCCAGTCTGCAAAACTGAGCGGAGAACTTGTGTACGACAGGGTATGAGGTACCGTGGAAATGTGTGTGGCTTTACAGCAAGTTTAGGTTTTATAGATCGCAATTTGAACGTGGAAACGTTCTAACGCAACATTTCTGTGCGTACGCACCATTTATACATGAGGACCCTGATGATTCCAGGAACCTCACTGGTAATGGGTCCAAGTGGCAGCAGTAAGTGTATTTGACTAGTACGTTAAAACCTGACTGCAAAACTGAAGAGCAGATTTTCTAAACATACTTAATCCTCCCAGCTTACTTTTGAAAAAATAAGATTTCATGTTTTGTTAAATGAGTTTTGTAAATTATCATGAATTCGGAATGAGTCTCCAACTGCAGATTTTCATTCAAGCCACTCATTTTTTTTTATGAGCTGCCAATTACTACTGCTAATGGAACACACACCGCACTGCCAAACCTTATAATTAAATAATGTCATATTTTTCGTTATCCAGAAGAAGGTATTTTTGAATTATAAAATTGGTTGCAGCAAAAATCTGAAAGTATTGCAGCCCTCCAGAAAGTGAGTTTGGGACCCTCGCATTAGAGCTTGGCAGTGCACTTGTGCTGGTCAATCAGACATTTCTAATGTTGTTTATTTTCTTTTTCTGAGCGAATCATCCAAATTGTATCTGACCTGGCAGCTGGTTAAGATAAAAATAAGCAAACTTAAAAGCGAGTCAATTAAAATCAAAGCAACAAAGTCTGTTCCATTAGCAACACTAATTGGCTACTAATTAAAAAAGTGGCTGGAATGTAAACCAGCAGCCAATGCAGCCCTCTAGGAATTGCATCTAAGACCCCGGTGTTAAAATATAGATGTACAATCTTTTAATTTGGCTTAATATCATTTAAACATACATTCACATATTTTTAACCTGTTTTGTCAAATCCATGGTCTTGTCAGCCAGATAATACACCAGCAGCATAAGAAGAAAAGCAGGAATCACCCCATAACAGGGTGGTAGTACATCATAAGTCACACTCCTGCAAAAACAAACACTTATAGCCAGGCAGTTTCCTGTCATTAATTACACACACACACATACACATACTTGAAACATAGAAGAGATGTAGAGCAAACTTGGCAACAGTATGCTTTAGCAGTCGATGGAAAGCTGTGCAACAGTTACCTCCTGCTTCAAATTCTGGTCCAGTTATCGTCTGTGTAAAGTTTACACCTTCCCCTAGCATCTGTAGATTTTTCTCCAGGCAGTCCTGGTTTCCTTCCACATTCCAAACAAATCTGCCAGGTTAACTGACAATTCTCAGACTGACATTGTATACTTGAGTGTACGCTATACCGTACTGCCTTATATGTACCCTTCAGGGTTCATCCTACTCTTTTCTTCGGTATCCTCATGTGCCTCAAAGAGTCTTGGTTGACGCTTTCTCTCTCAACTGTGTTCCCGTAAAGCCTTTTTCTCAGACTTTGTCATTTGCTCGCCTCTTGTCCACTTTTTGACTAGGTAGACAGGTCCCCATAACTGGCTGTGAAAACATTATTTGTATTCTTGCAAATACAGTAATCCCTCCTAGATCGCGGGGCTTGCGTTCCAGAACCCTCCGCGATAGATGAAAATCCGCGAAGTAGAAACCATATGTTTGTATGGTTATTTTAAAATATTTTAAGCCCTTATAAACTCTTCCACACTGTTAACATTATTAGAGCCCTCTAGACATGAAATAACACCCTTTAGTCAAAAGTTTAAACTGTGCTCCATGACAAGACAGAGATGACAGTTCTTTCTCACAATTAAAAGAATGCAAACATATCTTCTCTTCAAAGGAGCGCCGTCAGGAGCAGAGAATGTCAGAGAGAGAGAGCGAGATAAGAAAAGCAATCAATCAAAAAATCAATATGTGCTTTTAAGTATACAGAAGCACTGCGATAAAGCGACATTTTGTAGAGGAGTGTCCGTATCCACTAGGCAAACAGCCTCTGTGCAAACAGCCCCTCTGCTCACACCCCCTCCGTCAGGCGCAGAGAATGTCAGAGAGGGTGAGAGAGAACGAGAAAAGCAAACAATCAAGCACCGCGCGGGAATCATATCTTATATCATTGAGGAGTTTTAGTTAACATGTAATACATGCTCTGATTGGGTAGCTTCTAAGCCAACCGCCAATAGCATCCCTTGTATGAAATCAACTGGGCAAACAAACTGAGGAAGCATGTACCATAAATTAAAAGACCCATTGTCTGCAGAAATCCACGAACCAGCGAAAAATCCTTGATATATATTTAGATATGCATACATTTAAAATCCGCGATAAAGTGAAGCCGCGAAAGTCGAAGCGCGATATAGCGAGGGATTACTGTAGTTCCCACCTTTATAAGCAACTTTCAGCGTTCCTCCTCTGCCTTTCCTCAGTATCCTCATGTGTTAACCTCCCTTGCCCAGCACTTCCTGTCTTGACCACATTTGAGCAAGAAACCACAGTCAAACTGACCAATCAGATTGTTCAGAGGGACAGAACAGACACACACAAATTTGTGTTTTATTATATAGATAGATTAGCTGTCCCCTGCAGCTCCACCTGCATAGAAGTGAAACAGGACAAACTTTAAAAATAAAAAAAAATAATAATTTATATTGAGAAGAATTTATATTGATCATGTTCAGCTCTGATGGGAGAGTGTCACCCACGTGGACAAAAGAGCATGTGGCCGTGATATCTCTGCCAATGAGCAGGTATCCTCTAAAACACATGTAGCTGTGATCTCTCTCTCAAAAACGTCAAACATTACCCTTTATCAATCTGTAGATGATAATGTCTGCTGAACAAACAGGTATCGCTAGCTAAGCGGAGGCAAGGTACGCTCCAACATTTGGCAAGTGGTAGAGCAACTCGAATGGAGGCTCCCTACTCCTGAGGTCCCGCCTCCCCCTCCCCTTAGCCAGCAGCCTCTATCTCGGATGAGTGCAAATAAATCACTTCTGTAACCAAACTATGATTCTTAGCGTGATGAGAGAAGTCGCAAAATCAACCGGAATGTTCAAAAAAATTATAGAAAAAAAATCTGATCTAAATCCATTAAAGTAGTTCTCTCATGAAAAGCGGACAGACATACAGACGAACTGACAGATAGACATTGGATTTTATATATATACTGTAGAGACAGGCGCCACCTTGCTGAGTTGCCATCATTACGATACAGCGTTAATTGCTACAGACCGCACCTCTGGAAATGTAATTGTGTGTTTAGTTCTTGTTCTTTAGGTTTCCTGGTTTCTGCCTTTTTGCTCTTGTGTTCTTACTATGAATCTATGATTAGCATTTTCATAGAAGGTAATGATAGATCAGATCTGTAGTTTCAACTTTGGCTTTGGTTACCGTTTCCTTTCCCAGTCATCCCCATATCTCAGTGTTTCTCAACCTTTAAGTATTTGTGACCCGAGTTTTCATAAGTTTTAATCGTTTAATGTTTTTTTGAAAGGAGCTCACTAATATCAATTTGTTCTTTTTTAATTAATGATATATCATAGATGCATATTTTATTATACCTACTTAACTTTT
Source organism: Polypterus bichir lapradei (assembly GCA_026402145.1). NCBI lineage: Eukaryota > Metazoa > Chordata > Cladistia > Polypteriformes > Polypteridae > Polypterus > Polypterus bichir. The sequence goes on along the minus strand of JANRMT010062827.1, from coordinate 25,817,660 downwards.
ATCGACATTTATCTAACTCTAATCTAATTTATCTAATCTATAATTTATTTTTCTAGTATCAAAATGTAGTTTAAATTAATTTGTTTTGGTTTCAATAGATATATTTTTCATATTTTTGATTCTTGTTTTCTTTTTTTCACATCTTCGCGCCCCCCTGTTTGTTACTTCGCACCCCCCTAAGGGGGCCCGTCCCACAGTTTGAGAACCACTGCCATATCTAAATCAACCTTTGTTTGTGTAAAGCACAACATCTATAAGATAATCCACTACTAAAATAACCTAATAAAATGTTCTCCTGCACCTTGCTGTAGACAGTTTCAGTCCAACAGCTTCATTAATATATGATTAATTGTTTGACTGACTAATTGATTTATTGATTGATTGCCTTATGATTGATTGGCTAATTGTTCTGCTTCCTCTGACATCCAAAAGACATGATGGCTAAGTTAACTGGTGACTCCAAACAGGAGCAGTATGAATGTGCACCCTGGGATGAGCTGGTGCCCTACCAAGGTTTGGTTTCCACTTTTCATGTAACGCTGCCACAGTTAGGCTCTGGCTCCCATGATTCTGTGCTGAATTACCTGAGTTGCATAATGAATGGATGGATTATTGCTTTGTCCTGCATGATCATTTGCTGGGACTGTTATGTTTCAGGCAGAGTTTCAAATTTCCCGTTTTGTCAGTTTTTAAGTTAATGTGGTTGATTATTTAGTTTCTAAATGTCAGTGTGTTGCTATTTATGTGCAATGTGTTTTATGGGAGGACCCCCAAGAGATGTGCCCACTTGCCCATCATCATCAGGGGCCTGCCCTCAGCCATGTAAAGATAGATAAAAAAAAAAAAAAAAAAACACAGTCCCTTGCGGTTCACTGAATGCGCTTGTGGTGTTGGTGAGTCCTCTAGTGTTAATGGCTTTTGAGTTTTGATTTATTGTTAGATTTTGACCCTTTGCTTTTTAACATTGATTTTGATTTTTGTATCAGGACTTTGTTTGCTATAGGATTGCCTGCCTTGTGCTCTTTGTGGTTTCATAGTTAATATTTTTTTGATTAATATATATTTATATATTTAAAGGTTCTACATTTGCCCTGTCATTACTACCTGGGTTTGATGGATTCTGTAAGCAGAGTATTTGGCGCACAAAAGAACAGCTTGAGAAGAGATTGGCAGGACTTCATGAAAAAGATTACAAGAGGGGAGGACAGATTTCTGAGTCCGCACAAGCAGAGGTTGCCATGTTCTGCTGTGTGGTAGTGTAATCTGAGGGTTAGCTGTTATATATTGTTTAATTTGTGTACTAAAACTCTAACCTCCTTGACAGAGTGGCACATGCAGGCACAAAGAAATGAATGTTGCTTTATCTGCAGCCCCTTCTCAGCCTGTGAGGATGTGCCTGGGGCTGAGTGAATGCCACCTTATCACAATAATAATAAAAATAAGGTAATGCGTATTTACAGGTGGTCTCAGATATGCGAAAAGCCTCTGGCTTTCCATTAGATTTTTGCTCGTGGGAGTGAAAGCCATCTCCCAGTTCCCCGCTTTTTGGTTCAATTGTAATGAATTAGATTTCCTGGCAACAAATTTCTGTCATACTGCACAGTCACGGATAAAGAGCCCAGGGTAAAACACATACGGCAATCAGGAACACCTTGTTCCCTCTGATTCATTCACAAGGTGTTACCAAATTAATGCATTTATTAATTAGCCTTCTGCTCTAATAAAGATAATGCTACTTTGCCACCTCAACATTACTGCTGGGGCAAAAAAAAAACAAATAATTCCTGAACATAATCAGTCCTGATAGAAAATCCATGGAGTCACCTTCTGCATGCATTTTTTAGCACCTATCATCTATCACAATTAATTTACTTTTTCTTTATAATGTGTTGCTTGTATCTTTTGTTCTTGGTCTATTGCCTATTTTATTTAACCTTGGATTTCAATAACTTAGTTAAAATGAGCATCTTTATGGTAGTTTGGCGATGTGAAAACTCCTTTCTGTTTATGAGTTCAGTCCAATTTACTTCTCAGTTTGTTTTCTTCACTTGTTTTGGTCCACTTTCACAATCAATTGGCCAGCATCAGTTTGATAATTAACTTTGAAAATCTGTTTCTTTCTTTTTTTTAAAAAAAAATAATAATGATTTTTAGATGATCGACATGCTTTGAATAAAGCACAAAACAGAAATGCCATCTGTTTTGTAAAATTGGAAAAGCTGAAATTTAAAAAGCCTCATTAAATTGTCAGATAATTATTTTTCCTCTTTGCTTTTTCCCGTTTAATTCATACCGATCTTTTATTCTTTTAACACTGAAAAAGATAGTTAAAGTATTACATATTGATTGATTTGATGAATATTCTTACAAGATCATATCTAATCAGGAGTATTGCATCAGTGCTAAGCAGAGCAGGCATTGTGGCTCATTGGCCAAGGAAATGGCTGGCAGTTCAGTCTCTATGGCCGACTAATTGACTCACAGGTGCTCATCTGCCCTGACACAGCAACAGTGGGGCTTAAATTCAGTGAATAAAGAGCACCCTACTCAGCCAGAGGACCTAAAGGAAAACTCTGGTCAGTGCCATGGCCACTGTAAGCGTACCTCTAACATAGTGGAAGGATCTCATTCTCCTTCTTTCAGGCTTGCCACACTCGCTCTTCCCCTTAACTAATTCAAATGACAACACCATTTGTCTTTGCTCAGGTCAAAGCCCTCCTGACAGCTATGACTGGACTTGATCTCAGAGCCCTGAGATTATGCAGCATCCGTCACAGCCTTTGGAGCTAAAGTACAACTCCTTTGAGTATGGTGGCTGATTAATGGTCTTTAACTGAAAGGGTGTCTCTTACATCGGAGTTTGTTCTCTCTTTCTCAAAGCCTTACTGCACTCGTCCCTAACATTACAGGACAATAACCCACTGCAATTCCAGCTCGAAAGGTGATGTATGTGACCTGTTCCATCCAAGCTCTCATCGTGTAAATCATTATGGAGGAAACTATTCTGTTGTGCTAGGACATGATAAGTGTTTAATAGAATCTTCCGTTAAAGTGCACAACATTAGTACTGTAATAAGCAATCTCAATGCACGTAGAAAATCTAGGAAATACGGCATAAACTCCAATAATCTAATTAAAATTACCATTTTAGAGGAACAATGTATCAAAACTATTAAAACAGATCACAGATTAAACAAAAAATACACACAGAGCGGCGCTAATAAAAATAATTTAGTCCCTATTCCAAATATCAATAACGCACATAGTATTCATCTCTGCACCTCCGAAACATTAAATATGGCACTATTAAATGTTAGAGCTTTAACTAACAAAACGTTTTTTATCAACGATCTTATTAGTAATAAAAAAATAGATTTTATTGCACTAAGTGAAACGTGGCTTAACTCAAACGGCGCGGCTGTTTTAATCGAATCTGCGCCTCCGGATTACAGTTTTACTCGTGCAGACCGCCAGGGGAAAAAGGGAGGCGGATTGGCTAACATTTACTCGAGCCGATTAAAATATAAAGATGTCAGTTTTGGTAAATTCAAGTCCTTTGAATATCTCGCCGTTCTTATCCAAGGAGATGCTCAAGTTCTAGTATTATCCGTGTATAGACCTCCAAAATGCAACGCGTCTTTTATTGAGGAATTCTCTGACTTAATGTCAATTTTAATTACTAACTATGACACACTCCTAATAGTTGGCGACTTTAATTTTCATATAGATAATCAGTGTGATCTAAAAGTAAAAGAATTTATGAACCTCCTGGATTCTTTTGATTTGAGGCAGCTCGTAAATCAGCCTACACATAAAGCAGGTCATACGTTAGACTTAGTGATTACTAAAGGACTGAAAGTTGATGTAAAGCAGATCATTGATATTGGTCTATCGGACCATTTTCTTCTACTTTTTAATATAGAAATAATGATAAAAAACACTCATGAGAAGCATATTGTTAAAAAACGCTTCTTTGACTCAGCAGCAGCTTTAAAACTTACAAACATTCTAAGCAATCAGTCCGTTTATAGTGCCAACTATAATAGTGAGGATAATGTAAATAGTAAGGTGGAAAGATTTAATACTAAAGTGAGAGCTGCTGTTGACATAGTTGCACCTGAAAAGACAGTTAAAAAATCTTCTAGCATTGTTATACCATGGAAAACCCAAAGAGTGTCTGATTTAAAGAGAACATGCCGCAGAGCTGAGCGTAAATGGAGGAAGACTAAACTAACTATCCACTATGAAATATTAAAAGTCAAAATAACAGAATACAATAACACTGTCCATCTTGAGAGACGCTGTTATTTCTCCAAGATTATAAATGACAATGCTAGTAATCCCAGAGTCTTATTCTCTACAATTGATCGCCTACTAAACCCAGGTAACTCAAAGGAATGCCTCCTAAGTACTTCCAGTAAAACCTGTGAGGCTATCGCTGTATTTTTCAATCAAAAAATTAATGATATTAGAAATAACATAGTATATCCCTCCAACACTAAGGATCCTCCTAAACCCCAGCATTCTGTTATAAACAAATTAAACTCTTTCACTAGGATAGATTTACCTGATTTACAAAAAATAATATCTCAATTAAAATCCTCCACCTGCGTCCTTGATCCAGTACCAACAAGGCTTTTCAAAGAAGTATCGGGCGTGCTGATTGATAATGTTCTGGACATAGTAAATTCGTCATTAGATACGGGGGTCTTCCCAGACTGTCTTAAGACTGCTGTAGTTAAACCCCTTCTTAAGAAACATAATCTTGACCCCTCGGCTCTTGAAAATTTTAGACCCATCTCTAACCTGCCTTTCTTAAGCAAAGTTCTGGAGAAAGCAGTCATTATGCAGTTAAATGACCACCTCAATAAACATGCTATTCTTGATAAATTTCAGTCGGGTTTTAGAATAAATCACAGCACAGAAACTGGACTCGTTAAAGTAGTAAATGATTTGCGAATGAACGCAGACAGAGGCCATATATCTGTTCTCATCCTCTTAGATCTGAGTGCTGCATTTGACACTATTGATCATAATATTCTTAGAAATCGCCTTAGTCAATGGGTGGGCCTCTCTGGCACGGTCTTAAATTGGTTTGAATCCTACCTGACAGGGAGAAAATTTTTTGTTAGTTGTGGTAATTACAACTCAAAGACACATGATATCCGATATGGTGTTCCACAAGGCTCTATCCTGGGTTCGCTGTTATTCTCAATCTACATGCTTCCGTTAGGTCAGATTATCTCAGGGCACAACGTGAGCTACCACAGCTATGCTGATGACACACAGCTGTACTTATCAATAGCACCTGATGACCCTGATTCTCTTGATTCGCTAACACAATGTCTGACTTGTATCTCAGAATGGATGAATAGTAACTTTCTCAAGTTAAATAAAGAGAAAACTGAAATCTTAGTGATTGTCAATAATGGATACAATGAGGCTATTAGAAATAAACTGGATACATTAGGATTAAAAGTCAAGACGGAGGTAAAAAGCTTAGGGGTAATTGTTGACTGTAATCTGAATTTTAAATCGCATATTAATCAGATCACTAGGACAGCATTTTTTCACTTAAGAAACATAAGTAAAGTTAGACCTCTTATATCATTGAAAGATGCTGAGAAATTAGTTCACGCGTTTGTTTTCAGTCGACTAGATTACTGTAACGCACTCCTCTCAGGACTACCCAAAAAAGACACAAATCGTTTGCAACTAGTGCAGAATGCAGCTGCTAGAATCCTAACTAGGAAAAGAAAATCCGAACACATTTCTCCAGTTTTGATGTCACTACACTGGTTACCTGTGTCATTCAGGATTGACTTTAAAATTCTGCTTATGGTTTATAAAGCCTTAAATAATCTCGCCCCTTCTTATATATTGGAGTGTCTGACACCTTATATTCCAAATCGTAACCTCAGATCCTCAAATGAGTGTCTCCTTAGAATTCCAAGAACAAAACTTAAAAGAAGTGGTGAGGTGGCCTTCTGCTGCTATGCACCTAAAATCTGGAATAGCCTGCCAATAGGAATTCGCCAGGCTAATACAGTGGAGCACTTTAAAACACTGCTGAAAACATATTACTTTAACATGGCCTTCTCATAACTTCAATTTAACTTAATCCTGATACTCTGTATGTTCAATTTCCTCATAATAACTATTCATGGTGGCTCTAAAATCCGTACTGACCCCTACTCTCTTTTCTGTTTCTTTTTCCGGTTTCTTTGTGGTGGTGGCCTATGCCACCTCCACCTACTCAAAGCTTCATGATGCTCCAACAATGATGGATGGACTAAAAGGCAGAATTCTACGTGACCATCATCATCAAGCTTTTCTGTGAGAACCCTAAATCCAAAGAGGACTGTTTCATTTATGTTAGGTAGAATGCCCAGAGGGGACTGGGCGGTCTCATGGTCTGGAATCCCTACAGATTTTATTTTTTTTTTCTCCAGCCGTCTGGAGTTTTTTTTTTTTTTTTTTTTCTGTCCCCCCTGGCCATTGGACCTTACTCTTATTCGATGTTAATTAATGCTGATTTATTTTGTTTTCTTATTGTGTTTTTTATTTTTCTATTCTTTATTATGTAAAGCACTTTGAGTTACTGTTTGTATGAATATGTACTATATAAATAAATGTTGTTGTTGTTGTTGGTGGGTGCAGGAATCAATTGGGTTGAGTGTGCAAGCTCCATACGGAGAACATTTAAATCCAACAGCATCATTAACCAATGTACTGCTCAAATCGTATCTCTCTATACATAAAATCCAACGTCTGTCTGTCTGTCTGTTCAGTTTTCATGAGAGAACTACTTAACGGATTTAGATTGGGTTTTTTTCTAAAATTTGCTTGAACGTTCCCGTTGATTTTGCGACTTCTCTCATTACGCTATGTATCATAGTTCACTTGCGGTGCCGATTTATTTACGAGAATTTGAGAGACACACAGTGGGCCGAGGGGAGGGGGCCAGGGCCGTCCTCACTCATGCGTCTGCCTCGGGGCATATCTTACATCCGCTTAGCTAGCGAACGAGAGAACTACTTAACAGATTTAGATCGGGTTTTTTTCTATGATTTGCTTGAATATTCCGGTTGATTTTGCGACTTCTCTCATCATGCTAAGAATCACAGTTTGCTTTGAGGAGTGATTTATTTGCGCTAATCCAAGACAGAGGCTGCGGGCCGAGGGAAGGGGAAAGCGTGATGTCAGGAGTGGGGAGCCAGGCGAAGCCCTTCTCACTATCCTGTTTCACTACTATGCGGGCAGTGCCGCGGGCGACAGTTAGAATATAATTTATAAATGTCTTGATGAAAGGTGGAAATGTAAGAACGAGTAACAATAGAAGAATAACACACGTATAGGTGTCACACACGTGCGCATGGGAGGCAGCTAAAGGGCTTGAATGAGGGCAATGTGGCAGAGTGCACTGATTCTTTTTCTCGCTTCTGTGCAGACCATTCACAGGAAATCCAGCCCGGCCCTTTTGACGTCACTTCCGGGTCCGAACCTATAGATGAAGACCTTTCCGGTTCCGGCCCCCTTATTGTCATGTCCGGGCCCAAACCTATGGTTGAAGACCCTTCCGGTCCCAGCCACTTTGACGTCACTTCCTATACTGACCTTTAAAAGCCTCCACCTTTTCCCTATTCCCTCAGTTCTGTTTCGACTCTGGTTTGTACACATCAATGCTATCATCTGTTTTGCAATTTAACAGCCAGGAAAACAATATACAGGTGGCTGCCCCAAACTTTGCTATGGCTGTTGTGCGAGTTTCTGACTTAGGCTTTTAAGTTCAAGAAATGGTGCATGTACATAGCACAATGTTCTTCCTTGTGAGTTTCCTCATACAAGTGACTTAGTACAGTGCCAACAAATACACAAAAAAAACAAATGCAACATGGGTGTCCCTATCCTGAAAATGTTACGCAGACTCACAGATATGTCCTCCACCCCAACTCTTGTTCTCTCATCCTTGCATAGTCCACAACCACAACACACTTGCACAAGGGATTAATGGATCCGTTCTGCCCATAGAAGTGGCTGCTACTGTACTTCTCTTTTCCTGTTAGAGGATGCCTTCTCTTTATTCATTTATACCCTTGGAGGCCAGAGCAAGCAACTACTAAAAGCAAGAAAGGGAAGCAGTCGATAAAGTTTTATACAGTCATTATTGTTTTTTATATCTTTAAATATTCTGAATGTGCCAAAAAACAAAAGCAAATAAAAGTAAATGGTATGACAAATCACCAATAATACATCCTGGTTATTTCAAAAGCTGTCATAGACAATGCTGGCTGATACACCCAATGTGTGTGGCATTCTGTCTCTCGTGGTTTATATTGCTGCATTCCATGGCACGGATCTTCATGGTGACCATGCTCTTCCTTGTTGTTCCTTACTTCAATACATTTACTTTAAGCGGATACTTTTTAACGCTTGTCACGACCAAGGTGAGCATCCCTAGTTGCTCTCTGGAAATTAATTTTGACAAACCATATATGTACAAGTTAGCCTTCTTCTCAATTAACACTTCCTCATTCTGTGTTTAGAACTTGCTGTTTTTACAGATGAATGGAGCTGAAGTCCAGGGAGGAAGCCTGGCGTTACTTCTGCCTTACTGCCACTAATCCCACCTCTTCTGGCTCTACAGTTATATAAATCAATTCTGCACTGAATGTCAGAGTTCATTGTGGAGCCAGCTTCAAGGAAGGACAGAGTTCCAAGAAATGAAGCTTAAAAGAATATTCATCAGACGACCTTTCGCTTACTTTTTCTGCCTTACATTCTTGAAAATTAAATGAGGTTGCTATAGAGCTCCAAACCCCTTTCAGTTTTTTGTGCCTTCTATACTATACTTAAAGGACAGTTTGAGTGCCACAGACTACTCGATTTCACTGAAATGTAAATAAGCAAATATCCTGTATGGTTTTTATGTTATAACATTGCTCGAGTGCTTGCTGAAACAGTTGTGTTAGAACCCCTCACTGATCCATCCTATCATCCTGCATCTGCTGCTCTCTGTACGGTACAGTAGCGTGGAACTGTGAGACATGAGTAGGGAGACTGGGCTTGGCTGTCATGGCTCACAGGTTTGGTCCTCATCTTCTTGAATGGAAGTGGAAGTAGGAAATTATTAGTTTGTCATGCTGCGGAGTGTCACATGGGAGGCAGCTAGAAGGACCAATCAAAGGTAATTCCACGCCAGGCCAGTGAGCGGAGGGATGTACTAATTTATTTTTCTCTGATATTCCTGCAGGTCAAAAATGGGGAAATTCTGCCTGAGTCTGATCATGAAGTTGTCACTTCTAGTTCTGGCCCCCAGATGGCGTCACTTCCGCCGACCTACTATAAAAGCCAGACTACCTCCATATTTACTCAGTTTCTGCTTGGAAACTGACATTGTGGCGGGCAGCCGGAACTCTTACCCACCCGGGACACCTTGAGTGTGGAAGGACTTGGGGAGAGAGTATTTTCAGGACAGTTTCTCCCTTGAGCCGACAGAGGGCAGCCCTCTTGGTTTCCAGTTTACACCACCAGGGGGTGTATGGACCTTTCCTGGGCCTTATTTGGCCACACTTCCGTCACACCCAGAAGTTTGGTTGGAAGAAGCTCGTTGGACACTTGGAGTCTTTCCAGGTGCCCTATAAAAAGGGGCCAGTCCCCAGCATTCATTATCTAGAGTCGGGAGGAGAAGGACGAAGCCTGAGGAGAAGTGGAGGGAGAAGGACTGGCGGCAAGAAAGGAATGGGTGTTGGTGTTTTGCCCTGTGCATTGTGCTGTGGGGAGCAATTGTGAAAGACTCCCCGTTTGTAAATAAACTGTGTTTTGTGTGGCAAATTGGTGTCCTGCCTGTCTGTGTCTGGGTTGGCTTCACAACTTGTACACTTCTGTGTTGCCAAAGCTCCATTATTGCAGCCTTATTCAAGTATACATGTGGCTGCCCCAGACCTCTTTCTGGTGTCAAGGTCTATTCATTTTACAGGAGATATACTGTACATACACAGTGTATAGTGTGTGTGTGTGTTACGTTATATCTGTTCTTATTCAATGACCTTAGGACAGGTCTCACCATACTTCAATCTACTTTAGTTTCACTAGCAAATTTAAAGCCAGTTGGTGTACTCTGTGCATTTTTACCATAAATTTTTCCACAAAAGGCTGATCCAATAGTTTGGAGTTTGTAAGTCTTAAGAAAATATCAGCAATGTTATTTTTGGAGATTAGTGATTCATCTCTGGTGATCTCACAATAACATCACAAGTTAGAAGATCACAAATACTGAGCTGTCACCTTTTCTCACTGTTGGCTCTTTGCAGTGGCCTTTGCTGGACAGGTCATCCAGTACTACTGTATTTCTTTCATTTATGCAATGTCAGTTTGACGGTGGGATGATTGGTGTCCCAGTTTTTTAGAAATGCTTTACGAGGTGCATGTAATCTGTAGAACTCCTGTAAAATCAATTCTATGTATTCCTGTCATTAACATCATTGCTGAGGAGGACAATATTTTTTTTTTAATTCAACATATTGTATATTTTCAACATGAAGTCACACAATTGTTCAAATTATTTAATTTTCACCATAGCAAATCTCACTACACAGTCAAGTTAAGTCAAGTGGCTTTATTGTGTCACACACGTGTGCATGGGAGGCAGCTAAAGGGCTTGAGTAAGGGCAGTTCCGAGACATACTGGGATATGGCAGAGTGCACTGACTCCCATTCACATTTCTCCCTTGCCTGCAGACCATTCACGGGAGATTCCACCTGGTCCTCTTGACGTCACTTCCAGGACCGAGCCAATGGAAGGAGACCTTGCCGGCTCCGGCCCCTGTGATGTCACGTCCAGGCTCGCACCAATGGCAGAAGACCTTCATGAGCCCTACCCCTTTGACTTCACTTCCTGTCTTCTCCTTTAGAAGCCTCCACCTTTTCCCTATTCCCTCAGTTCTGTTTTGGACTCGGTTTTGTGCACATCAGTGCGGTATACATTTGATTGACTTTGCAGCCAGGAATTCAATTATGCGGGTGGCTGCCCCAAACCTTTTTACGACTCTTATGTCTGGTTCTTGTGACAATTGTCATATCATCCATACACCATATTGCATCATACTGTGGCACAAAATAACATTCCCCTTTACCCTGTTGCATCATATACATAAACACAGGACAAATTTAAAACAAGTAAAGAACTAAGCTATAACATAAATACATAAAGAAATAAATAATAGGTAAGTGAATCAATAGTAATAAATAAATGCATAATAAGAACAACTAATAATAATAATAACACAGCAATAGTAACAAGTGTAGCACATATACTGCATAAAAATAAGCTAGTAGGAGCAGATCTGAGAGCAGGGGGGCAGCACAGAGTACAAAGTCAGGACAGCCACGGGGTAGAAGCGTTGCAGAACCTGACAGAACTACTACAGTACCTTCTGCCAGATGGAAGTTTGACGAAGAGACGGTGGGAGGAGTGGGAGTGGTCCTTCACAGTGCTATTGGCTTTGCAGATGCAACACTTTATAAAGTTGCCTTTAATGGAGGGCAGAGAGGTCCAATGATCTTTTCTGCTGGGTCCACTATCCTTTGTAGGGCCTTATGGACAGAGACAGTGCAGTTCCTAAACCAGATCGTGATGCAGCTGATCAGAACGCTTTCAGTGGTGTCCTTGTAGAATATGGTGAGAATGGGGGGAGGTAGGCCTGACTTCTTTAGCCGCTGAAGGAAGTGGAGATGCTGCTGCACTTTCTTGGTGATGAAGGTGGTGTTAAGCCGTTTCTCCAAGTTTCTGTTCCTGTTTCTTGATTTCTGCAGAAGAGGTTGAAGATATGCACCCTACAAGTGTTCTGAAGCGTCAAATTTCATATTTATCTTCTATGCATCTTTAGGATTGCAGTTGCACAGATCATCATTGTAACTGGCATATTTGGGGACTGTAGTTCCAGAACACGCTAGGCAGCTCAATAAAATGTCTATAGTTGACATTTAAATACCATGTAGCATCCCAGCCAAGTTGAAGCCTTTTCTTTTTTTGTGTGTGAGACTGTTAGTTCCAATTGAGGGAGGGAAGAGTACAGCATGGAAGACTGACAGCGGGGTATTGATTGATGCAGGGGGGTGGGGGGGGGGGAGGTGTGGGACCCGGGATCAGAGGAGGGGTTGAAGAAGGTGCTAGAAGGTTGTGTTTTGAGGTTTTCGAGGTTGGCGTTTTTTTCTTGACTGTTCAAATAAATCTTTTGAGAGACTTTACTACGTCTGTCTGATTTTTTTTTTACTTCGTCTTTTTTCGAGCCTGGTGCGGAGGTCACTACAACTAATAATGGGCAAGACTCATGGAAAATTAAAATATGTAAATTCTTCAAGACTAGACTAAACATCTTCTTGTGTCAAGAGCATGAATTTCACCTAAGGCCAAATGTAATTTTGTTGCAATTTTTTTTTTTTTTTTTGTGAAATTAAACAATAGGTTTCACGAGAATCATTTAGTTAATCACTAATTATGAGCTGGGCAAAGATAAAATCACATTTTAGGAGCCATTTTTAGAGAAATCTCAGAAACTCCAAAGGGTTTTTGCCACAACTGAAACATGTCTCTGCTCCAGTTGTACAATTCTGATGCTTTCAGCTCATTACTTTCCCTACTTGAAGCTGTGATATACGTAGAAGTTGTGACCTCACTGTAATACGTCCCTGACATATACTGTGGTATGCGTTTTTATCTCTTTACAGCAAAATCTACAGAAGCCATCCTCATCAAAATTAGTCAGCTTCTGATAGAAATTCGCCAGCCTAATACAGTGGAGGACTTTAAAAAAAACTGCTAAAAACCCATAACTTTAACATGGTTTTCTCATGGCTTCATTTTAGTGTAACACTAATATTCTATATATGCATTTAATTACTTTGTTTTCATGTCTCCGAAATCCATTCTAACCCCTACTTTCTCTGCTGTTCTTTTTCCAGTTTTCTGTGGTGGTGATCTACGGCCCCACCACCTGATCAAAGCACCGTGCAGTCCCTACATTGATGGATTGAAGGCCAGAGGTCCACATGACCATCATCGTCTAATTCTTTTACGTGAGGCCTGAAAACCATTAGGGCTGATTGAGATCATTTATGTTAGGTAGAATTTCCAGTTAGGGCTGGCTGGTCTTGTGGCCTCGGAACCCCTGCAGATTTTGTTTTTTTCTCCAGCCGTCTGGATTTTTTTTTTTTCTGTCTTCCTTGGCCATCGGACCTTACTTCTTTGTTAATGAGTATTGTCTAATTTTACTTACTTTTACTAATTTTACTTACTTCTTTGTTAATTAGTATTACCTAATTTTATTATATATTTTTTTCTTTCTTCATCCTGTAAAGCACTTTGAGCTACATCGTTAGTATGAAAACGTGCTATAGAAATAAATGTTGTTGTTGTTGTTGTTGTTCTCGTATTTTACAGTGCTAAATAACCCATATTGACTGATTTGGTTTTGGGTTATTGTGGCCATAGACTAAAATCCTGACATACAGACATCACTCTGAAAGTAGTCATATGATGTTCACGGATGTCAAAAATTATACATTCATTGAAAACTCAATATTTACATTTTAGCCCATTAGATTATTTTTCCCTACATTATGAATACTGTGGTATACAAATCAAAAAGTAATAATATGTGGAAATTAAACTAAAGCTGTAAAGTTGTGAAGCAGGTATGCAAGGTATTCACAACCAAAGAGCATTGTGTAAAGTAAAGTTTACAGGCTTCATTTTTTCACATTTCCACCATCACAAAAAATGCTATCTAAAAAATGTACAGCAGCTTTTCCTTGTCAGCCAGGTCCCAGTTTAAATGGGTTTCGACGTCATGAATGATAGGTACATCAGCTTGGCAATTTCCAATTGGAAATAAGTGAAGCACACTTGGGAAATACAAATGAAGCAGCTTAGTGGTTAAACCAGGAAGAGATACATCACCAGAACATTCATCCAGCCATGTTTCGAGTCTGCCTTATTGCTTTCAAGGTCACGGATTTCATGAGTACCTTAGTTACAACATAATTTTAATTAACAAGAACAAACACATAAAGATTCAATTATACAATGTTTCAATAAACACCAAATCATTTGGATAATTAGCCTGACATTCAGCAGGTGACCAAGTGATTAACCTTACGTCATCATTTCCAAGACTTCACGCTCTTTGAATTACAAGCTTGTGCTACAGAAATTGCTAAGCAATGGAGTTTTTGGTTAGCATTCATTTTTAGCTGCTAAGATCAGGCAGACACCATATTGCACTTGAGTTACTCTTTCACCTTTATAGATTATATTGGGCTTCTTTTCAGTTCTGTCTGTTAAACCATTCAAGAGTGGGGACTGATGCTTTGTAAGACACATATTTCTTCCAACAAATTAACATAATTGCATATCATTTTGAACATAATGTGCATCAGCTGAAGCCAGACACACTGGCCAATTGGCTAAGGCATTGAAGTGTTAAGCACAGAGCTATTGATTCAGACCTCACCATTAAGTCTCTGCAGTGCTGAGAAAGTCACTTCTTATTGGAGTTTGTAAATATTTGTCATATGTGATACTGGTAAAGTGGTCCCAGCTGTATTACTGGAAATGGTAGAATACACCCACATACTTGTATTTTGGTTTTCCTTGCATGTCCCAAAGATGCACAAATCATATTGGGTGGTAGCTATTAATTAGACCTATGATAGACTGGTGTCCCATTCTGTGCTAGGTGGTCCCTGCCTTGCGTGCAGTGCAGCTGGCATAGGCCTCAGCACCCTGCAAGTCAGAAATGGATAAAACGAGTTTGAAAGCAGATAGATAGATAATATCAAAAAACATCCTGGGTTTAGATGACAATGGAAAGAGGCTCTATGTTTTATTAATTGAATATCAGATCAACTTAAATTGCAGCCCTCATTAATTGGTCTTTGGAATTTTAATAGCAATGTTTAAGAATCAATAAATGAAAAATGTGTTTAATATCGCACCTTCTAAATAGCAATCACAAAGTTGACTACAAAGCTTGCAAGATTATTAGTACAAAGTAAAGAGATAAAAGTTTAGTTCAAGATCATTTAAGCCAAAAAAGCAAACAGCAAAAATGAACTGAATGTGTGAAAGTCTAGAATGACACAATTAGGGTAGCAGACAGCAACAGTACGGTGAGTCCGTGAGAGTCAGCTGAGAGACAAAATTACACACAAAAGCACAGCTGGTCTGAAATGAAGAGGAATAAAGGTGGGCTTTCAGGTGCGGTGTGAACACCTGACTGAGCCTTGAGAGTAGATCTAAAAGTGAATGTGCAAATAATAATAATAATAATAATAATAATAGCATACATTTGTTAATCCTCCTTCTCCATGAGAGGTTGAGGCAGCATGAGGCACACGGCTGGGAAAGCTCTGTGTGAGATGTTATCCTAATGCATGTTACACATGCCACAATCATGAACATTCATTCTGTGCCAATTTACCACAACCTGTACACCTGATATACACATTCTTGGGATGTGGTGTGGAATAATATGCCTTGACACACAAAAAAAGGTTTGGGGCAGCTAATAAGGCTGCACAATTAGTGAATTGCAGAGTAGTGTGCAGATTCGAGTTCAAAACAGAACTGATTAACAGAAGGAAGATGGCGGGCTTTTAAGGTCAGTCGGGGAAAGTGATGTCATTGGGCCCAGAACTGGAAGTGACGTCATCCAGCCTAGAACAGGAAATGGCGTCATCGGATCCAGGCAGAATTTCCAGTGTTTGGTGTACAGGGATAAAAGAGAAATGATTATTGCGCTCTGCCACCCCCTGGCCCTGGCGTGGAATTACCTTCTTTTGAGCCCTTTAGCTGCCTCCCTTGTGCATGTGTGTGACAGTGGGCAGAAACTGAAGGTCTCGGAGAAAACCCCTAATGGCTCAAAGTGAAATGTACAGGATCTTCACAAATAGAAACCAAACTGGAAAATTAAAGATCCTACTGCAATAAATAACAACAGCAATAATAATAATAATAATAATAATAATAATAATAATAATAATAGAGCATTTGTGGACCAAAGTGCAATGGTGTCATGGCTGAACAGCCCTGGGTTTAAGAGAGAGACTGAAAGTTTCATCATCATAATTCAGGAACCGGACATTCAACAGCAGGTACCACCAACAAAACATCTTGAAGGAGCAGGTTGACAGTAAGGGCTGAATGTGCAGTAATGCTAAAGAGATAATCAACCACATTATCGCTGGGTGTACAATGCTGTCTTCTACCGAATACATAAACTGGCACAACACGGCTTGTCAGCTACCTGCACTGGTCAGTCTGCAGTGAGCTAGGTGGACAAGAAGAAGAAGCAATATGTGCTGAGAAGCACAGCAAATATAAAGATCTAGAGATACAAATCAGAGAAAAGCGGGGCACTGAGACTGGAGTTGTGCCTAGGGTGGTCGTGGCTCTAGGTATCATCTAGTATCTCCAGCAGCTGCCAGAACACCACAGAGCCCAAGAAGTGCAGGACATCACACTGGTTAGACCTCTGGACTAGACATGAGCACCTCAGCAGCCACCAGATAATTTCTGTGATAAACAAATAATAATAATAATAAAAATAATAATAAGCCTTATTTCCCCAAAAATACAGTTTTATATACTGTATCTATCTATCATATAGTGCTCACTCTTCTTATCTATCTATCTATCTATCTATCTATCTATCTATCTATCTATCTATCTATCTATCTATCTATCTATC
>JANRMT010062827.1:25789176-25800899 GCA_026402145.1 Polypterus bichir lapradei | reverse complement strand
ATCTATCTATCTATCTATCTATCTATCTATCTATCTATCTATCTATCCATTTGACATTCCATGAACACATTCCTAACTGCAGGTGCTCAAAATAGTGGTGTCCATAATGTAGACAAGGTTGTGCCACAAGATAATGAATTTAATTTTTGACACAAAATGCATCTAATTTAAAAAAACAATGTGATGACCAGATTCCTTGACCTCTAACCCAACCCAACCCAACCCACAAATAAAGTCTCCATTATTTTAAATATTTCTGTCTAAAGCTGTTAGATTTGAAAACACAATGCGAGTTTTAAACTTGGAAGTACACCTTATGAGAAGGACCCTGGAGACATAGTGGATTCATCACTTTCTAAATCCAGGCAGTACACAGACGCGATCAAGAAGTCTAATATGTTAGGTTAGGTCGTTAGGTTTTATAGCATGATATGTGTACAAGTCAAAGGAGGTTATGCTTCAGTTATATAATGTCCAAGGCACCCATTGTATATGTATATCTAACATTTTTATTTCTTACATGTATGTATAATACTTTGCATTTGCTTGCATCTCTTCAGGTAGATTTATAAATCTTTCCTTTCCACCATAAAAGTACTTTGTTGGTGAAATGGAGGAGGAGGGTCCACATTAAGCATAAAATTGAAAATTTTTAGGTGCATGATTGACATTTCCTGCATTGAGCTTGGATTTGAAACTTCCAATCAAATTTGATCAGCCTTTATCATTGTCCTATGTTTAAAACATGATTTGTGATGAGCAAAGCATCTAAATAGAAGTGTGAAACTGAGAAAGAAGTGACTTGGGACAGAACCTTAACTAATACTAGCAGGCATTTTATCATGTTTCCTTAACTACAATATGGATTGTTTGTTGTCATACTGGTAAATTAGAAGCTAGCTGAGTTTGCTATGCTATTTGCTAATGTTATTGTAACAGGGAATCTGATAGCTTGTCTGTGTTGTTTATCCATTCACTTTAAGTATACATCTGTGGTACAAAATCAACAGCGGACCAGACATCTTTTCCACATTGCATTATTTGGTGACATTTTTACAAATCCATGCTCAGTGTTTCAGCCATCTGAATATCCATCCATCCATCCATTTTCCAACCCGTTGAATCCGAACACTGGGTCACGGGGGTCTACTGGAGCCAATCCCAGCCAACACAGGGCGCAAGGCAGGAACCAATCCTGGGCAGGGCGCCAACCCACAGCAGGCCATCTGAATATCACCTCTAAATTTTGTGAGTACTTGGCCCAGTGACTGCCTCAGTCACAAGCACTCAGTCCTCTCCTCATAATGAATTTTTTAAGATTTCTGGAGGATTGCATGAAGGTCTAAACAGCATTTTCACTAAATAAACTCTTAAAAGACAAATAAAATACCAGATGACTAGCACACAGCTGTGCCTGATTCTTGAAGCTCTGAATATAAAGCTAAGTCAATTTTAATACTGTTAGTGCTATTCCAGTCACTTTTGATACTAGATGTTTTTTCAGGGATTTTTTTTCCTCTGTC
This sequence comes from Polypterus bichir lapradei, assembly GCA_026402145.1. Lineage (NCBI taxonomy): Eukaryota > Metazoa > Chordata > Cladistia > Polypteriformes > Polypteridae > Polypterus > Polypterus bichir. Next base: position 25,799,376 of record JANRMT010062827.1, on the reverse strand, counting down.
ATTTATACAGTAAATTAGTCAAAACTAGTTCAAGTAGATATTATTATAGCTGGACCCCTTGGCACAGCCATCAGCAGTGTGTATGTCTTCAGAGAGAGTGTCAACCTTGTTGAGAGGTTTACTTACCTCAGCAGCGACATTCGTGTCTCTGGTGACTCTTCCTATGAAGTTAGTAGACGAATTAGGAGAGCACAGGGGGTCATGAGGTTTCTGGAAAGGCATGTGTGGCACTCCTGAGTACCTGAGTAGGACCTGAGTAGCTGGACCAGGCCAAGGAGACATCCACGTAACACTTGGCTGCTGCAGATAGATGGTTATTTCAGGAGGGTGAGACTGGACAATGTGTCTGCCAGAGGGGATGCCAACCAGGATACTGAGCTGTTTTGTCATGTGGTGGGTGCAGCAACGCACTCCACCTGTGCATGCTCCCCAACCTGACCTGAACCTGATGTTATAAACAGAACCCCAGAAACTTAAGGACTGGCATTGGAAATTAACAATATAAACTATTAAAAGATTACCAAGACATCAAAACAGACATGTAATGTCTCATTAAATTTCACAGAAGGTTGACATATTTTATAGATAAGGTGTGCAAAGTCTCATGATTTCATCTTGTACTAAATTAGGTCTTTGTTACGAAGGTATGGCTTGCTGAGGTGAAGTCTGCTTTTCTGGACCATTTGCATTTTTTGTGAGCTTTTTAATATTTAATGTTATTGATGTGGTGAAGCCATTTTGCTGTCCGTTTGATGCCACCATTTTGTAATATTTTTTGCAATTGTTACAGTTGTGACACAAAGCCTATGTAAGATGGTGGTACATAGATTCTAGCACCCTAGCTTTCAGATCTGTAATAAAAACTTTTTACTTATTTATAAGATAGGTAAGATAGATCCAAACAAGTTAGTGTTAGGACATTGGGAAATTATTTCTTTCTTTCGATTTTGGTTTGGTGTTTGTGGTTTTGAAGTTTATTTCAGGCTGGCTCTCTCATGGGTTTCACACCTGCCTACTCTTTGACTTTGATTTCATCCTCCTTCCTTTTCTGCTTTCATTCATTGAACATTTTCAGCCTCTTAGTTTTCCTCTGGTCACCCTCCAGTATGCAAGGTCTTGTTGTCCTCTTGGCATGACTCTACAGAGTGTATTACGATCCGACTTATGTTTTCCATTTTTATTAGTCATTTTTGGCTTTTTAAAATCACCAAGTGATTGTTTTAGGGGTTTGGGAAGCCAACAAATTCACCCGTTAAATGTCATTTTTATTTAGGGGTGTTTTTTTATAAGGTTAAAACTGAAATACATTCTTCCACACCACCACTTTGTTTGCATTGTGGGCACCCCCATTTTGTGTATTTTGTTTGACCTTAGTGACGTTAATCTGTATGTAGCCGTGCAAGCAGGTCCTCCAACTTGCAGGGAAAACTTGGGGGTTGGTGGCAGAACTGGCACTCCAGCCACCATAAAAAAAAACCTGACACTGTATTCCAGTGTGGTGCTGAGTTTTCACCCGCTGCACTTGGGTCCTGAGTGTGGTCCTCCTCCTCCTCCTTAGGACTAGTAGTAGCAAATAAGGAGAAGAAACTGTTAACAGCTGTTTAAGTAAGGTCAACAAAAGTGTGCAGCATGTAACATCATCAGGTCTGAGTATAAAAGTACTACCTGGTTGTCCAAATTTGTGGATAAAAGAAAAAATTCTAATGTTACTTCAATCGTTTTCCCTGATTTTCTGTCTATGATTTCTCTTCTGTTATTGATTACAACTTTTTTGTTCATTTTGGCACAGGTCATTCTCAATAATTATTGGCTTCTGACCCTTCTCTCTTTGTTTATTTTGCTCAATTTTGGTTTAACTTCTTGCTTAATAGATTTATTAGACTCCTGTGACGGACAGCCGGGGATCTTGCCCGGACAGGACGCCATTTTTAGGAGAAGACCGGGGGAATGGGCATACTGACAGGAATACCTCCCACGAGAGGGCATCCCCCTTGGTTTACATCAGGGCCATGGAATTGGAGCTTAGAATCTCAACCCGGTGCGGGTCTGTGGCCACCGCCAGGGGGCATCTGGATAGCTCCAGAGTCTGGACATGCAGTACTTCCGCCACACCTGGAAGTGCCGCCAGAAGAGGAGCGGGGTTCCGGTGCAGCACTTCTGCCACACACAGAAGTGCTGCCGGATGTTAATCAAGGGGCACCTGGAGCACTTCCGGGTGCACTATAAAGAAGGCCGTCTCACTCCACTCAGAAGCCAAAGTCAGGAGGAGGAGGACAAAGCTTGGGAAAAAAGGAGTAGAGGAGAGAGAAAACAGAGAAGGACTGAGTGCTGTGGTTGGAGCACTGTGTTGTGTGCAGGACTTAAGTAAAATAAACGTGTGTGTTTTGGACATACGGTGTCTGTCTGTCTGTGCCAGGGGCTCGTCTTCTACACTCCCAATTTTCGACCATTGTTACATTTCTGACTTTGACTATATAGTCTCACAGAGCCAGATGTATAATGTCTTGAGGCAACCATGAGGGAATTTCAAACATCTTAATATCTTTTTTGATTTCTCCCAGACAACAATGAGATCAAAAAGAAATAAACCGGAGACATTTTTTTTTGCCTCGTGCTTTTCAGATTTTTCTCCTGAGGAAGAATACACCACAAGTGTCTCCTCTTGAGTTTCAGTAGAGATCTCAGCAAAGCCACACAATGGGCTTAGATTTTCCAATTAGCATCTTGATATTTTTTTCTGTAATTTGAAATTTTTTGCATTCTGTGCTCAGTAATATCTGGAGAAATGTGTGGACAGTTGTTTGTTGTAATAAAACACGTTACCGCGATTAAAAACCTGTAGTCCTTGCTTCTGAAGAATATTATAAGTTGCTTTAATGTTTACTCTTTGTGGAAGAAAATCATGCAATGTAGCATTATGGTTAAGACTTTGGACTTTAAACCCTTTGGGTGAGTGTTCAGATCTCACTACTAACACTGTGTGTCCATGAGAAAGTCAATTCATCTGCCTATTCTCCAAATGGAAATAACAAAAAAAATTCAACCGATTGTATCTCAGATGTTGTAAGTCACCTTGAATAAAGGCATCAGTCCAGTAATAAGTGACAAATATGAAGTCATGAAAAAGATTAAAACAAGACTAGAAAGAGATCTCACAAAATACAACATACTTTGCAAACCAAATTCTTAGTTTTAACTCCTTTTACCTCAGTTGTATCTCATGTTTCCTTTTTATCTAAAGCAATTTCTCCTACGGAATTTTAGGAGAAACAACTGTGAAAAGAAATGGCCTTCCTCCAGGCAGCCAGCATCTAACCACCACAGGAAAGGCTTTGGCCAGCACAGGTCTAAAAGGGAGCCCTGGTTTTTAAAGTTCAAAAATATGTAAAATAGTCCCAAAGTGTATGACAATACTGCTCAAGGGAGAGGAACCATGAAACAACTGGCTAGATGAGACAGACTCCAACAATCTTTTGTAAAAGAACACGTAAAACAAAGAGAAAGGTTTGGGGGTCCACCCCATATACTTGGAAATAAGGTTTGGTTGATATGTCTTAACAGACTTGAGTTCAAAACAGAAATGAAGTAAATAAAAGATGGCTGCCATATAATATATATATATATATATATATATATATATATATATATATATATATATATATATATATATATGATAAACGGAAAGTGATGTAATGTGATGCTGGAATTGAATAACCTTAGAATTATTATTGAACTGAACCATTCATCAAACATTGAAGCACACACATCGATCTGCAGCACAAGCAACGAGCCACTGTGCCATTCAAAGGAAAAGCAATACTCATAAGAACATTTCAACACCTCTTTATGATCCACGGCAAGTGGCTTTCTGTCACATATAGATAGTAAACAGACTTTGACGTCACATTCCAACTTTTATCAAACTGTGCCCCCCAACTTTTTGCTGGTACTGCAACTCGCGCACGCGTCACGTTAATTTCTGAGGACCTGCTCAGAGGATGCTGCCAAATGAATGGTGGGAACGCGTGGCAGCCATGATGTGTGCCCGTTCTGAGTGTGAAGTATAAACGAGCCCTAAGGAGAAGCATGAGTTGACCCTAGAGAGGTGGAGATATGCTCTAGAGAGGAGAGGAATGAATGTCAGTAGGAACAAGACAGAATACATGTATGTGAATGATAGGGAGGTCAGTGGAATGGTGAGGATACAAGGAGTAGAGTTGGCGAAGGTGGAGGGATTTAAATGCTTGGGATCACCAGTAGAGAGTAACGGGGATCGTGGAAGAGAGGTGAAGAAGAGAGTGCAGGCAGGGTTGAGTGAGTGGAGAAGAGTGACAGGAGTGATTTGTGACAAATGGGTATCAACAAGAGTAAAAGGGAAGGTCTACAGGATGGTAGTGAGACCAGCTATGTTATATGGATTGGAGACAGTGGTACTGACCAAAAACAGGAGAAAGAGCTGGAGGTGACTGAGTAAAAGATGCTAAGATTTGCAATGGGTGTGACGAGGATGGACAGAATTAGAAATGAGGACATTTGAGAGTCAGCTCAGGTCGGACGGTTTGGAGACAAAGCTAGAGAGGCGAGATTACGTTGATTTGGACAAGGAGAGATGCTGGGTATATTGGGAAAAGGATGTTAAAGATAGAGCTGCCAGGCAAGAGCAAAAGAGGAAGGCCTAAGAGAAGGTTTATGGATGTGGTGAGAGAGAACCTGCAGGTGATGGGTGTAACAAAGCAAGATGCAGAGGACAGGAAGATATGGAAAAAGATAATCCGCTGTGGCAATCCCTAATGGGAGCAGCCAAAAGAAAAAAAATATATATATATTTTAGTACTAATGACTAACAACAGAGATGCAGTATGCACAGCTAATCAGCAGCTCTAATCAGGGTATGCAAAACGGAAGTAGTGAGTCTTCAGCTGAGATTTAAAGGCTGAGACTGAAGGGACACCTCTTATAGTAGCAGGCAGATCATTTCACTGCTTCAGAGCCCTGTAACTGTAACTAAAGCAAAATCAAACAAAACAAAAAGGTTGTCCTGGGCTGGTGGCCAGTCCACAGTCATTGATTAAGCTAGCATTATTGGACTGTGAAGAAAACCCTAAGCTTCTGTAGAAAATCCCAAATGTATGGAGGAACTCTGCATCATGTTACCTGAGATGGGAACTAAAATGAAGCCCTAAAGCAGCAGCAAAGTTTCAGCACTATAAGTTGACAGACCTGAAGATAATCAATAAAATAAATTCTAAGCACTCTAATTGCTTGAAAATGCCAGAGATCTGGATTTTCTATGAAATGACACAGAAGTTGTTCTTTAAATCCCTGATCAGTCTGGCCAGACACCATAAAAAAGAATGCCTGACTAGAGAGAGATACAGCGAAAAGATTAGCAGCCCACAACAGCATGAGATAATGGGTCCATTAATGTTTGTGGAGTTTTATGTTTACTCTTCCTCAAACTTGACCTTAATGTGTATTAAAAAAAAAGATTTCAGTTGGACTCTTCCTAAACGGCTTCTGATCTCACAAATCCCTGTGTATCTCCTGTTAAGTCGCAGTAATGTGGGATTAAAACCTGTTGAAACATATCTCTATAACAACAGATTGAAGCAGCCAAATGCAACAGTGTCTTCTGCCGGCCAGCTCACATGTCTGTGGCGCTAAAGCGTGGCACACATGGAGGTCAGGGATATTTGCACTAAGCTTTATTACTGAGGTGTGTTGTTTCTGTGTGCTTGGTTGAGTTTTTCCTTTCTTATTAAGAAAAGCATCCATATATGATGTAGTAGACACAACTTTTAATTTTTACAAGCAAGTGAGGGCATTGAATGTGATTTCTTTTTGATGATTTGCTGCAGATATTAGTCACTCATGTAATCAGGAAACAAAAGACATTTTTTTCTCTACAGCTACACCAGCCTAACAATGCAATAATGTACAAAGGATAAAACTGGAATTGTCAGTGTTCAATTTACACAATGTTTTCTACACCATGCCCTAATACTTGCATATAGGTCAAATAAAATTAGAGCATAAGATAAATACAAAAATGTGTATATGCATAATATAGGATTAAGTAGTGGAGCCTAAGGACAGCATTAGTGACCAAGTAAGTTACAGTCCACACAGTCTTACCCACTATTTCTCAGATCCCCTTACATAAACATGTCAAGAACAAAAAACACGAGGGTCAGTCAAATGAAAACCTCAATTTTTATTCATAATTTATTGCAGAAAAGGTGTCATACAGCTGTATCATTTTTCTACATAATCTCCACGGTGTTTGATACAAGTCCCCCAACACTTAAAACATGTATGGATTCCTCTAGAAAACAACTCACTGCTGTTCATGTACCACCTGTCTCACCACTCCATTAGACCTGAAAGTCTTTCTGCCCATTCCCAGTTTGCTTCACCTTTGGAGTCCGCTTCCATGTCACACACCACCTTGCAGACATTTTGTGAGAATGGAGCACATCATGGACCATGTGGTCTGTTGAACCACGACTGATGTCCAGAAGTGTGGCCATTTCAATTTCCATCATGATGTGTTCAGCTTCTGCATTCAATCCTGGTGTCACTACTCAATGCATTTGACCTGAAGAGAGTTTGTCACAGAATTCATGCCGTCTCGGAATTTCCTACTCCATAAGTACATTTCTTGGAGTGATAGATGTGCATCACAGTACTAAATCTTCACTGGCTGATGAATTTCAATAGGTTTCACCCCTTCACTTGTCAAAAAGCAGATGATAGAATACTGCTCCTCTTTCGTGTATGTATCTAGTGGAGCTGCCTGTTACTATGGCGTCATGTACCTCATCTGCACCATGGCTCGACCAGCTGGACACTCCGAACATTGCCAGCTTACATAAAAATAGTTTCTTCTGACTCACACTTGTACTTGCAGAAATTCTCAAATCTCCTTAACTCTATACTAGGTCAAAAGCGACCAGAATATGTCAGGACCGTTTTGGACACAAAGTAGGAACCAACCACGGATGCAGTGCATGTCCTTTACAGTGCTCACTTTTGCACATGCCCACATTCCTGTTCACACTGGGGCAATTTACAACACACTGTTCTTTGGCATTTGGGAGATAAAACCTGTTTGAATTTGTTTTATGGATGGTATGCATCCTTTCTAAGATTATAGGTGAGATGTTGATCTGTTGAACACTGTTTAAATGCAGAGTCAAAAGATAAAGAGACCCTAAAGAAAGACATTCTTCTGCAGTGTATGGACATCTTGCTAAATAGCCACAAAGATGATACTGTTAGGGTACCCCCATCCTGAGGCACCTCCTTGGTTTGATGTTTCTTCAATGAATCCTGTGGTGAAAATTCTCACCACTTCAAGGTCTCGCTTAACTGATGTTTCTTCGACAGTTAATAACTGAGGGAATTAAATCGCAAGCAAAGAAGCTTCACGCTCACAAATCCCAGGCCCAGATAAACAAGAAAGCTTAAATCATGACTGTTACAATTGAAGTTCTTGCTGAATATCTCTGCTCAGTAAGCAGCTGAGTAAAAAAGAATGTGAGGAAAGAAGAACTGTTTATAGCAGAATACTTGATATCAGAGAGCTATTTTCGGCTTATTTTTGAAAGCCTTCCTCTAATTAGGCTGCTTTGATGGATCCAGAGGTTAATCTCCCTGCAGCAATTAACCAGTCGTCCAATAACTCCAACTCCTTCAAGTGTTGTTTGCACGCCTTGGGGCTTCTTAAGACAGTGGGTGGGATGTGAATTCTTCTATATTCCCAAACCCTCACTAGCATTTCCTACATGTCAGTTTGATCTTGTCTTTCTGCTTCTGCTAATGAACTCACATTTAAATTTGGAAGCTCCACGTTTGTGGGAAATGAGGGGCACTTAGAAGCAGTAGTCCCCAGAAGCATGATGTACAGAGACTCCTCCTCAGAACAGCAGATATATGGATTGAGCACTCCATTTGAGTTATCTTTGTGGCGTTCTTCCTGAACTCTGAAAGAAGCATTAAGACAGGAATATATTTAGACATTATACTAAGTGGGGTTTAAATCCTAAGTCATTTTTATCTTTCAATTCATATTTCAACTAAGTCTCTCCGTATGCTGGCTGTCAGACGACAGCTGCATTCATTTTACCTAAATGCTCTGAAGACCCAAGATAATGACTCAGTCTGGTATAAAAAGAATTATCCAGGATATTTCACCTAATATAACAAAATGTAAAGGAGAGAGAGAAAAAAAAGCTGATGAAATATATAATTCATCCGTTGATGTTTTTGAGCTGCTCTTAACTTAGATTTTTAACAAAATTGCTCAGAAGAGTTCTGTGATAGAATAGCATACAACCAAAGAAAACAGCTCGCTTAAAGCAATCAGTTAAAACAAAAACATCCCCTGGAGGTCCTACTAATTCCCGAAGCGCATAATGTTCTTTTTGTTGTTTTGTTTTATGTTATTATCAGTACTTCCAAATTTTAAATCCATCTCAGATTGCGAGGAGACTATGTTTATGGTTGCTATGTCTGATGCTGACAATGTGATGCGAACATCCTGTGATACACCTCCTTATTATAATCTGCCTATATAGGATGGTGGCACCTAATAGCACATATCCAAGTTTCGACCAAGGACTAAAGAAGAAATGTCATATAATATTTTGAGCTAGGACTTTTGCAATGTTTTCTTTGTTCATTATTTTGGTTTGGCTATTTGGTTTTGGTGTGAAAGTGGGTTCTTTTCACATCCAATTTCACTCCTATGGGTTTGATCCAGTAAGTAACCAATTAATCTGACATGCAGGTCTTTGGGATGTGAGAAGAAGACTGTAATAACCTATGAAATAACTTTGCAGACCCTGAGGGAATGTGACACTTCCATAGAAATAGTGACCAGGGAGGGATTCTCCTAGGGAACTGTGGGGTAGCAAAACAAGTTTTACATTTCAAACAGCTTATATTATTCCTTCATTTGGTTAGGTAATTCTTTTGGTTTTGGTCCCTGTGAGAAATATCACTATAATTCTGTCTTCTACATTTCTGGCATTACCTCCTGGTTCTTTATTATGCTGTTAAAAATGACCATAAGTGCTAAACTACCAACATGGTGTTCATAACAAACAGTGAATCATATATTCAAGGGCATAAGTAGGAGTGAAGTAGTGCTTAAACCACCCAAAAACAACATTTTTTATATGTTATTTACCTCATGCACCCAAAATTACATTTTTATATGTTACTTATACCATGCACTTTGCAGTGATGACTGACAAAAAAATTTAATCTCTTGATTTTGTGGAGAACAGACATAACACATTCTAATAGAATGTGACTCAAATAGTGACCAACAATTGACAACAACAAACAATATCAAAAATTTTCATAGTTAAATCTCACATTATTCGTGTCTCATAAATACAGAACTCTTGACCAAAGAATGTGGGGGAAAGGTGGGTCTTCAGTGCAAAAGCACACTCTCATAGGAAGGGGCTTCCTGTTTGTGAACTACTTTCTTAAAGTATAGCAAAAAAATGCACGTACTTTGCATGGTGTGTATATGCAACTGGATGACCTTATGTGTGACTTATGCGACTGTGAGATTTTTTTTTTTCTTTTGATTTGTTTGCTATTGTCTAACATTGATCACCATTGGGTCCTGTTCTTTCAGAAACTATGTTATGCCCGATCTCCATGAAAACATGAGGTTAAAAATTGTTCTTGCCCATCACTATAAGCTGCATGAGTTGGGTAACATATTAAAAAATACAATTTTTTGATGGAGTATTCCTTTAAGACTAAAGTTAGAAAAGATTTTGTCACACTAAGGACTACGAGAATCTGAAGCAAATTAGCAAATCAGGTAGTTAAAGCAGAAACTTTAAAGAGATATTGTGAAGTACTAACTATTAGTTAGTCAATCAAAGCTTGATGGGATGAATAATCTCCTCTCATTTATCAAACTTCATAGGTTCTTAGGGTTTAATTGACTTCACAATCTCCCGAAAAGTAATCATCCTGGAGAAAGTTCAACATTAGCTGCATCACAAAGTCTATCAAATAACTGTGCTGTTGAGTCCTCAAGATCCATAACCACAAAAAGGGAAGCAAATTAATCTATACTAATAAAAGGCAAAGCCCTCACTGACTGACTGACTGACTAACTGACTCACTCACTCACTCACTCACTCACTCACTCACTCACTCACTCACTCA
>JANRMT010062827.1:25770705-25789166 GCA_026402145.1 Polypterus bichir lapradei | reverse complement strand
TCACTCACTCACTCACTCACTCACTCACTCACTCACTCACTCACTCATCACTAATTCTCCAACTTCCCGTGTAGGTAGAAGGCTGAAATTTGGCAGGCTCACTCCTTACAGCTTACTTACAAAAGTTGGGCAGGTTTCATTTCGAAATTCTACTTTAATGGTCATAACTGGAACCTATTTTCATCCATATACTGTAATAGACTGGAGCTCGATGGCCATGTGAGGCGGAGTTGCGTCTCGCATCATCACGCCTCCCACGTAATTGAGTGCCTGCCCATATGAGGTAAATATTCACGGGTCAAGGACTGTGCTTAGCATATTCATAAGTAAAAATATCTAAATCACAAACTGATGTTAATTATATTTTGTCAATGAATACTTATTAAATAATTCCAAATAGTCTGTCCGCTTCCTTTCGTAGCTTTTCCGATGGTTGTGCTGCTTCCAGGCATGTATTTTTGTATTAAAGCATTTAACCAATCACATTTCAGCCATCATTTGTTGCCAGGCAGAGAGGTCTTCACAATCCATTGTGCAGACACTCTAACACAGAATAAATGTCGATTAACCTGTTGCTTCAACCAATCAGATTTTGAGTTGGTGTCAGTAGGGCCCTCTAGCAGGCGTACGGCAATGTCACCGTATTCAGACCCATTGATTGGATAGAAGCCGATATGAGGAACTCTACGAGGCCACGGAATGCACCGCAAGCGCTCCAAGCGTCCTCGCGCGCACTACGGCCAACTCCATGGAAGGATTCTGGACAATATTATTTACCAGACACAGACCAGATTTCAAGACCACGAAAACCTGATGTTTGTCACGCTCCTCAAGCCCCAGAAGTTTCGGGAATACGAGAAAAATTTCATGCATGCAGCCTTCTTCAGTTTAACACAAATGCCACGGAGTGGTTTTTGATCTGTCGCGGCTAAAAACAGAACTGACTGTAATGTATGCCATGGATGATTTTGCAGGAAAATCTCCCACTGATCTCCTTGACTTCCTTCATCAGAAAAATCTGAATGAGAGCATGGGGCAGCTGTTCACATTGGTATATTTGGAGGTAACCATTCCCGTGTACACTGCTTCTATCGAGCGGACATTTTCAGCGCTAAAGCAAATTAAAACTTATGCCAGAAATACAACAGGGCAGGTTCGACTTTCAGCATTAGCTTCGATGGCGATAAAAAGGGACTTTTTGATGGAACTGAGGCGCACGGATAATCCATACGACAGAGTAATTGAACTGTTTTTGAGGAAAGAGAGGAGGATGGATTTTGTTTACAAATAATCCGAATTTTTGGTGAGTAAAATGTTGCGATTTTCCTAAATAATATTGCAAGTTTATGAGTTATTATTGATGTTTTTTATGTGTGCCGCGGCTGTGGCTGCAGTAGAAAGGAACTTGCTCACCCCTGGTTTGTCTATTCAATAAAGGCATTTATTGTGGCTACAGGAGTTATCATATATATATATATATATATATACACATATGTATGTATACATCTATATACTGTCAAATAAACGAACCACACGCCGTGGCACAACACAAGAGGCTTCACCTCTAGTGCTGACGTCCGAGGTTTGATTCCTGAGAGGGGGTGCAGTAAGTGTGCATGCCTGATGAGCCCAGAATTAGGGCGAAACACGTGCCGTGTCCTCTTTGCATTATTTGACAGTAAAACTATTTCAATATATATATATATATATATATACATATACATACATATATATATATATATATATACATATACATATACATACATACACATACATATACTGTATATCAGTGCTTCCCGATTCATTTTACACTCTCACCCTCTGTGACGGACGATCCCGATTTCGTACCCCCTTGGTTTGAGAAGAAGTATGAAAAAATATGAGGTTAATGCAGAAAAACAGATCACCAATTGAAGCTTTATGAATAATGGATACTTTATTCGCCATCAATAATTGTTTTGGTAAAGCCATCCTCAGTGTAATCCTTCCATTTTCTAATTTTTTCGCGACTAGCCATGATTAAATGAATGGTAAAAAAAGTAAGAGCGAAGCGACAGTGACTTATTGAGGCAGCAGGCGAGAGCACAATAGCAGGCGGACTCGATGTAGTGCACATCAAGTCAATCTAAAATGCGCGATCAGATTTTAAAAAATATATCTTTTCAAGTTCTATTTGGATATAAGTAGGTTCTATTTAGTCCACAGAAATATCTTTGGTAGGAATGTAAGTTGAATTTAGTCTTTAAATTTCTATTGTGAAGAAAAATGTATGCAATGATGACTAAATTTAACTTACATTCCTACCAAACATATTTCTGTCGACTAAATAAAAATTACTTATATTTAAAATTTAAATAGAACTTGAACAGATAAGATAGTTCATAATATCCACGCAGCACTAAGTGCACGTAAGAGCGGGAGTCATCCGTTTTAACAAGCAGCATATTGCACTGATACGAAATAGCCTGCCCATTTAATTTTTTAGGAATGGATAAATAAATTAAGATTTTGTACGAATAATGTTTTTCATTTTTCTTCCTCGATGGATTCTGGCACACCCAGCAACAGCTGCTCGCACCCCAAAGGGTATATATATATATATATATATATATATATGTGTGTGTGTGTATATGTATGTGTGTATATATGTAGATATGTGTATATATATATGTGGATGTATGTGTGTGTGTATATATGTATATGTGTATATGTACTGTATATATGTCTATATGTGTATGTGTATATATATATATTGTGGAGGACTGCCGGCTTCCCATGCCGGTCCTCACCCCCAGGCCGCTAGGAGGAGCTCTCCCGACAGCAGGATCATGCCCCGAGGTCCAGCAGGGCCTTATGGACTTTGTAGTGTTTATACACAGCCCTGCTGGATACCTTGGGGACCACCAGGAGTCGCTGTGGGGGGGCTTATAGGCTCTGTGATGCCTTATGACCCGGGAGTACGTCACGGTCACGTGACGGGAAGGAACGACGTGCTCCCGGGTTGAAGAAAAGGATTGATTGCCCTGACCCGGAAGGAATAAGGAACTGTGGACTGTTGGGACAGAAACACCTCCGGGTCAGGGGCTATAAAAGGGCGGTGCCTCAGTCCAGACACTGAGCTGTGCTGGGAGGTGGAGGAGCAAAGTGTCTGGGCGAGGAGGAGAGTTATTGTGTTTGTTGTAGTTTAGTGTAATTGTATGAGTAGTGTGGAGGGTGCTTGGTGCACTGAAGAACGAAATAAAAAGTATTGGACTTTTACCTGGTGTCTGGAGTTGTACCTGAGGGTTCAAGGGTGCACTACTGCCCCCTACTGCCACAATATATATATATATATATATATATATATATATATATATATATAACAGCAACACTCATAACAGTGACAAAACAATTACATTGACAATCGTGTTACGTTATTTTAAAAATGTTTCCTTTTCTTTTTCATTACTTCTTTAACACACTACTTCTCTGCTGCGAAGTGCGGGTATTTTGCTAGTGGTCTATAAGATCATGTGTGTAATGCTTTGAAAGTAGAAATAAATATATATATAGTATATATAGAACTATATATATATAGTATTTTAAGGACAAGGTCAGAAGATGTAAAGGCAAAAAATATTTGTCAGATGAAAAGCAACCGTAAATAAAAAAAAAGCTATAAAGGAACTATGTTCAACAATTAAAGTAGTCAAACTAAAAAAAAAGAACAAAGAGTTGTTTTTTTTTTGACCTAGAGTCTTTTAAAACACAAAGTTCTATCACTGCAAATGTTTTTGGATAGAAATCCAGAATTTTGGATGGTTTGCTGCTTTAAATAATGAAATCTAATGAAGTTACAACACACAACTTCCTAGCATCACATAAAAGCAATGTGAATGCGTTACTAGGCTGTTGGTACCAAAACAAATGCAAGCACAATGTGACCAAAACCATAAATCACAAAATTGATGAAAAGTAACAAAATAAACCATAATAATAATTGCAAAAAAATCTAATAATGAACATCAGAAGTCATTATAATGTGCAGTATTACTTATCTTGCGTAGTTTTTCATACCTTGTCACATAAAAACAATTTAGAGATTCAATTATAGCTCCCTCTGGAAGATTCTCCATATCAGCTGAGAAAATCACTGTGTAATGCTCTAAGAAAAAGCTTTTTTTAGGGGAGCTGTGAAGAGGAGAGCAATAAGGCTGTCTTGTTTTTTAATTGAAATCCAAAAGAGCATTCAAACAGGCAGGGTCATTCTCACACCCACTCTCACTCCTGTGGGTCTGATTCCCAGTAACCAATTAACCTGACATGCAGCTCTTTGGGATGTGGGAGGAAGTCTGTAGTAACATCTAGAAGAACCTTGTTGACCCTGAGAGAATGTACAAATTCCACAGGGTCAGTAAACTGGAAGGGATTCTCCTGGAGAGGTGTTGGGCAGCAATACGAAGTGTTATGCCATAAAGTGGTTGCTTTTATTTCTTTACTGGTTTGAAGAGCTGCGGTGGGCTGGCGCCCTGCCTGAGATTTGTTTCCTGCCTTGTGCCCTGTGTTGGCTGGGATTAGCTCCGGCAGACCCCTGTGACCCTGTAGTTAGGATATAGCGGGTTGGATAATGGATGGATGGATGGATGGCTTAAATAGAGATAGCTTCTGTCACTGAGTGTGGCACACTAAACATTCATATGGTGATTATTTTATTTTACTCTTTGATATTCTTTAAAAAGAGAATCAAACTTCTGTACCGGTATCCCCTTAGGTATGAGAGTTCAAGTTTCAGTTTTTTAACATATTTATGACTTAATTACCTGTATATCCTTTCTTTTTTGCTTGTAGGAAACTGTATTTGTGCATTCTTTGAAAGTGGAGAAAATGTCGATAGGAACAAAGCAGACGAACTTGGAGGAATGTGTTAGGACTAAATAGGATTAGTCACTGAATCTGGACAGGGACTCTAACCATGATGCCCCATTGGTCCATGAGGTGTGATAGGAAACCAAAGATAGGCATAAGTTTAGTCTCTTTCTCCTTCTGTCTCTTTCTCTCTGCTATTTTCTGTTCTGAGAATAGGGAGACAATCATGCTTAATATTTATGCCAGTCTGTTCCTAGGCCATGTGGAAGTAAAGACCAGAGACTGATCAACATAAGACAAAGAGCCACTTGGTGGTAAGAATATGGAAGCAAGATAAACGGCTACTTTAGGTTTAATGATATTTTTGTCACACTCATTTAAACATGTTTTGGACATATTCAAATACATAAATGCATTAGAATCTTTTTGTCCTGCCTTTTTTGTGCTCTGTATAATTGCTTGGAATTACAGATGTAAAACAAAGTGGGCACTATGAACTTTAGGAGTAGTAAACCCAGAGAGCTTGGTGAGAGCATCAGATTTGGGGCATTTTGTTCATGATTACTGGTTCGAATCTCATAAATGACAGAAGTGATTCCACTCCATTGGGCCCTTGAGCAAGGCCCTTAACCTTCAATTGCTTCATCCTGGGTATGACGTTAGTCTACATCCAGCCCTGCAAGCGGCTCCTCCAATTTGTAGGGTTTGGTGGCAGGAATGGCACTCCAGCCACTGTAAAAAAACTACCACTGTTCCACTCCATTTGAACTAGTATGGTGATGAAGTGTCACCCATTGCATGGTTGTGCTCAGGTCCTAATGTGGGATCCTGAGGTGGTTCATCATGTAGTGGGTATGGCAATGCACTGTATCAGTGCATGCCCCCAACCTCTACATAATAAAGAGTAGAAAGGGGATAAAACATGGCTGCTCTGTTATCATCTCCAAATTTTGTACATTTTTTGTGTATATTTCTGTGCAGTTCCTATCAATCTCTTTATGGATTATACGTTTTTGACACGCAAAGAAATTGAATTTGTGTTTTAATTTAGTCTAGAACCTGTTTTGAAAAAGTTTATTATTTAATCACCTTTTATTGAGATGCCATTTGCCATTTTCCCATTTGGGTGCCACTTTGTTAGGTTTCTGTTCCTGACATCTCCGTGAAGGTCTTTCACCGAAGTTTGCACTTGTTTGTGACCTCAGTTTTGGAACAATAGAATGGTCACCCTTGGCATTTTTGTGGTATTTGATCTTGACAGGTACCGTATCTACTCGCGTATAAGTCGGTCCTAAAAACCTGAAAAATCAATCATAAAATCAGACCCTGACTTATGCGCCCGTTCAAAAATACAAGACTTAATTTTTTTTTCCATCTTCTTTCTTCCCCCAATCTTGCATCAGTTTCTCAGAATCATCGAGTTTTGTTGCAGCAGTGCAGTTACTGATTTCTTTTGCCACTTCAACGACTTTTAATTTAAAACCAGTTTCATATTTTCTTCTGATCGAACTCTCCATTGTAGATAAGGGATGCTCTTACGATAAAAGTGTATGAGGGTGTGAGATTGAAAAAACACAAAACAGTGCAAACATTGCTTCGTAATAGTTTGGGTATTACTGTGTGGTCACGTAGGCACAATACATAGAAAAAAAAGGCATTGTGCTCCGTGGTTACTCTCTCAGGTAGGCGTTAGCATATCATAATCTCTTGGATCAATAGCGTGAGTTTTCCTCATTCGACTTATATGACTGACATTATAAAATACCAGAAATTATACAGTAAAATCACGCCCCGACTTATACACGGGAGAACTTTAATGAGAGTATATACAGTAAATCTTTTTTTACTATATTATTTAGCCCTTCCTGGGTTTTCAGAATCTCTGCTATCGTATTTGTTTTTTTTTAATCGTGTTCTGGCCTTGACAAAAAAAAATCTCCTTGTCTCCCAGTTTTGACCTTTGGTTTGTTCTTTGACTTTCAATTCTCCTGGTCATTTTCATTTTCTTTTTGCTGTCTCTTGCAAGTCAGTATATACTCAGGGTCACAAGCTCTGTGAACATATCCCCAGACAGCATACCAGTAGGTTAAACTTTGTTAGATTCCATGAAACACAAATGCAAACTTCAGTTTTGGAATCCTTGCACATCTTAACCCTATAATCCTACTGTATTAAAATTAGCAAGAATGCTAAAATGGATATAATACATTTTTTTTTTAAATTAAAGATGATAACCACAATATCATAGAGAAATCAATATACTTTAAAACGAGGCTCTCATTGCAGTTGAGAATTGCTCTTAATAGCTTTTAACACAAATTTATAATTAAACCATTTCTTGGAGCAACTATTTTTTTAAGTTAATTGTTACTGTTAATCATCATTAATGGTTATCATACAAAGAAGTAAAAATAATGCTAGATAATGAAAGAATAGTGCATTAACCAACTTCTAATATCCCGAATAAAAACCTGAAGAACGATGCGTATGTCAGAGCTGGAATTGCTAAAGCCAAACAAAGCTACTGGAATAAAAAGAGCTGTGGAGGACCAATCTCCCTCTAAGCACAAAAGAAAAGACTGGTCCAGTCTCAGGAATGGTGCAGAAACATTTTTCTGTAAAATGTCTCTAAAGAAACCACATCACAAGCTTTGAACTGTGGTGCCAGAGGAGGCTCTTAAAAAATGAGCTGGAAGGACATGGTCACGAATGAAGAGATTCTGCATAGAGTCAGGGACGCGAAACCTTGTTTGTTGGAATGGGTATTGAAGGGTAGGGTCCAGTTCTTCACCCACATCACAAGAAAATGTGCAGGATTGTGGAAGAGAGCAGGATAAAGAACGAAAAATGGGGCAAAAAAACACAGTGGATTAATGACATCCAGCAAATGACTGGCAGCTGTGACCTCAGGCAGAATGTTAGCCTGGCAGAAGACATTGCCAAGTGGAAAGGAATGATGGAAACAATGTTCTGGTTTTGAAGTTCACTGCAAGCAGTCATGGTGGTGGAAGAATGGATGGATAATTATCCTTAATATGGGTTAGATGTACTTGGTTCATAGGCACACCAAAGTTTTATATGACCTTCTGTATTAATCATATACAGAAAAGCACACCACCGAAAAACTTTTGCTTACTCCTGGTCTAAGAAGTCCCAAAAATGCTTTGTGTCATCAAGAAGAGCCTTGATATCATTACGAAAGGTGCAGTTCAAACGGTCATATGGAGTTCATTCTACGGAGAAGCAACTTGAGAGTCTAGTCATAGTAAGGAATGTAACTTGTAACAAGAATCATTCCTCTTTCTGAGTTTTACCTGTGTCCACACTTTCCAGCTGACAGCCATATAGCGAGTGTGACCCCGGCTTCAAGGCAACCAGGCTTTCATTGCTCACGCTTGATGATGTCTGCTAATGAGTTTTATTAAGTTGTTTTTTTTTTTTTTTTACTGCTGCATTTTCTGATAATAGGCACAGGGCAATTTTTTTTCCTACTGTGGCATCACAGGAACATCCACAAATAGCCTGAAAGATTCAATTAAGTCAGTAGTGAGATACCAGATGTTCAGTGCAAAAATCTTCTGGAGAAGCCAACAAGAAATTTTGTCACAAAAAGACAAACATTAGCACAGCCATGAAACAAGTGCTTTCCTTTGGAGCGTGACAATGTTGAAAATAATTCACCATATTTGTTTTAAAAATAAATGATTATGCTTTTCTTAATAATTGTACATTCATTCATTTTTTAAACCTGTTTACCTCTGTTTTTGGGGTGGGGGACTTCTGATTTTTTTCTCTTATTGACAAAATCTTTTAGAATCTTTGTGATGAACCTTTCTTTAAATTAAATATGTATATATGTTTTTACCTTTGTGAAGGAGTGTCAGGCCACTTCATATGGAGTTCTGTCTTCAGAGCAATCAGTAGATGGGATGCCAAACACCCATCTGAGAGATTACTTGAAACACTCCCTGGCTGGGCAAACACATGCTCTGCAGACTAGAAGATGAAGGTCTGGTATTCTGAGGAACTAGATGGCATCAACAAGGATTGCGGCCTGTCTCTTCAAGAGTCAAAGGCATCTGGAGGCATACAGCTGCTCTGTTCTGCCAGGGTTTAGATGACCTGGATTGAGGGGCTAGGTCAGACACCAGAATTACTACAGGGTTATCTCTTGAAAGGATATCCCATTCCTCTGGTAAACGAGCCTAGAGTTAGAAATGGAGAAGAAGTAAGGGCATGCCTGGCACGGAGTTGAGGGAGGAAAATCCCAGCATTACAGGTGAGAGGAGGAGGAGGTGTAAGGTAGCCACGTGTAGAGCTACCCTGAGTGGCTTAGGGTTTGTTGTTTTTCCTTTACGTGGATTCCAGTGTCCTTGCACTTTCCTGAAAACCATTTTTCTTTAAAAGGCCTTAGTTATTTGATTTTTGTAATGCTGAAGTGTCATTCTAGGTCTGCTCCACAGTGCGCCATAGAAGTCACACTTTTAATTAGACATTGCTTATTACAATTATATACATGGTAAAGGGTGTATCGCTTCCAGAACATCCCACAAAGCAGACCAGGACCTTCTCAAATCTGCCCCGATATGTCCTCGCTTTTGTCAGCCAGCTCCCAATCACCACAGGCAGGCATTGGCCTGCATAGGCCATAAAAAGAACCCTAGCTTTTAAAGTTCAAAAATATCTCTAAATGGTCCCAAATTATATCAAAATGCCCCTCCAGTGAGAGGAATCGTATAACGTCTGGCTAGATGAGATACATCCCAACAAGAATTCCTTATAAATTAAGAATTTATTGAAGAAAAGCAAAAGGATGTACAACATTGGAAAATCGAGCAAAAAGAGTTAAAAAATATACCAAAAAATGTAGTCCAAGGAAAATAAGACCCTGTAAATCAGTTCTCCAAGAATAGAAGTAATAATGTAAAACATTAAAATCAATGGGAAAACAATACAATAAACTACAGCAAACTCAATGAACCTTCTCTCTGACCTCAATGTAAAGAAATAATAAACAATAAACATAAGAATATTCACATGAAAATATGACAAATATTTAAAATACAAAAATAAATGGGAAAATAAACACAAGCCAGGCATAAATTACAGTGTACAACACACAATTAGAGAGAGCTGCTCTTTTCTGCTTTCAAATTGACATTGACCCTGCTTTAACAAAAGTGACATGGACCTTTATTTTAACACTTCTTTGCAAAGACAAAAAATAAGTAAATACATACATACATACAGTGCATCCGGAAAGTATTCACAGCGCAACACTTTTTCCACATTTTGTTATGTTACAGCCTTATTCCAAAATGGATTAAATTCATTTTTTTTCTCAGAATTCTACACACAACACCCCATAATGACAATGTGAAAAAAGTTTACTTGAGATTTTTGCAAATTTATTAAAAATAAATAAACTGAGAAAGCACATGTACATAAGTATTCACAGCCTTTGCCATGAAGCTCAAAATTGAGCTCAGGTGCATCCTGTTTCCCCTGATCATCCTTGAGATGTTTCTGCAGCTTAATTGGAGTCCATCTGTGGTAAATTCAGTTGATTGGACATGATTTGGAAAGGCACACACCTGTCTATATAAGGTCCCACAGTTGACAGTTCATGTCAGAGCACAAACCAAGCATGAAGTCAAAGGAATTGTTTGTAGACCTCCGAGACAGGATTGTCTCAAGGCACAAATCTGGGGAAGGTTACAGAAAAATTTCTGCTGCTTTGAAGGTCCCAATGAGCACAGTGGCCTCCATCATCCGTACGTGGAAGAAGTTCGAAACCACCAGGACTCTTCCTAGAGCTGGCCAGCCATCTAAACTGAGTGATCGGGGGAGAAGGGCCTTAGTCAGGGAGGTGACCAAGAACCCGATGGTCACTCTGTCAGAGCTCCAGAGGTTCTCTGTGGAAAGAGGAGAACCTTCCAGAAGGACAACCATCTCTGCAGCAATCCACCAATCAAGCCTGTATGGTAGAGTGGCCAGACGGAAGCCACTCCTTAGTAAAAGGCACATGGCAGCCCGCCTGGAGTTTGTCAAAAGGCACCTGAAGGACTCTCAGACCATGAGAAACAAAATTCTCTGGTCTGATGAGACAAAGATTGAACTCTTTGGTGTGAATGCCAGGCGTCACGTTTGGAGGAAACCAGGCAGAGCTCCTCACCAGGCCAATACCATCCCTACAGTGAAGCATGGTGGTGGCAGCATCATGTTGTGGGAATGTTTTTCAGCGGCAGGAACTGAGAGACTAGTCAGGATAAAGGAAAAGGTGACTGCAGCAATGTACAGAGACATCCTGGATGAAAACCTGCCCCAGAGCGCTCTTGACCTCAGACTGGGGTGACGGTTCATCTTTCAGCAGGACAACGACCCTAAGCACACAGCCAAGATATCAAAGGAGTGGCTTCAGGACAACTCTGTGAATATCCTTGAGTGGCCCAGCCAGAGCCCCGACTTGAATCCGATTGAATATCTCTGGAGAGATATTAAAATGGCTGTGCACCGACGCTTCCCATCCAGCCTGATGGAGCTTGAGAGGTGCTGCAAAGAGGAGTGGGCGAAACTGGTCAAGGATAGGTGTGCCAAGCTTGTGGCATCATATTCAAAAAGACTTGAGGCTGTAATTGCTGCCAAAGGTGCATCGACAAAGTATTGAGCAAAGGCTGTGAATACTTATGTACATGTGCTTTCTCAGTTTTTTTATTTTTAATAAATTTGCAAAAACCTCTAGTAAACTTTTTTCACGTTGTCATTATGGGGTGTTGTGTGTAGAATTCTGAGGAAAAAAATGAATTTAATCCATTTTGGAATAAAGCTGTAACATAACAAAATGTGGAAAAAGTGATGCGCTGTGAATACTTTCTGGATGCACTGTACATACATACATATATAAGTGTGATTAAATGTTGATGAATGTGAGAGGGTCTTGTTATTGACCAACACCTAGGCCATCCAGGGATTTTTCTTTTTGGTGGGCAATGGCTTGAAATGGGATAGAAGGCAATACAAAAGGGCAGGATTAAATACATTTGTATCCTAAATAAAAATTAGTACCTGCTGTTACTTTTGTGTTTCAATTTCACAGGAAATTTAGATGTTACTCCAGGGCTAATTGTAATATTCACAACCTTGGCAAAAAGTGTTTGTCCTTGATTGCCAATTATGTTAAAAGATCAGAAAAGACACCAAACATCCTTACTGGCAGTATATTTATTTTCCTATGATTACACAACTTAACGAGACTTAAGAGCAACAATTCCCATCAAGCTACATGAAGTACCAAGTGGACGCGTTATTATCGTGTTAACGCATTAATTAATTAACGCTGACAATTATTTTATTGCACGTTAACACAGTTTTTGTTATCATTGTTATTATTTTTTACAGCTCTTTTCGATACGCTTTTTCTAGAATGAAAGTTACCTTTGTTGATTTAACCTCGATTCGCTGCACGTGCACGATTAGCAAAGAGTAAACAGCTTTTAAAATGGCCTGTGGACAGATACCAAAGTGAATGCACAAAGCAAAATAATCCGTGGATGACTTTTTTCGTATTATCGCTGAATCGGACTCTGATTTGTTGGACCTCCGATTTTAATGCAAGTGAAATGAAAGTGAGGTACCGGCATCAGCTGATCATGCAGCCGAACACATTCGTGTAGCTGATACACCTATGGCAATGCTCACCTGGGACGACAGACACTTAGGATGACAGGAGGCACAAACGACACTGCAACTGCCACCTGCACGCACCTGTCTCACAAAGACAGCCAGGCAGCCAGCCCACTGTGCATTCCTTCTGGCCATCAAGCGGCTCCCCCCGCGCAGCCGCTGCTGCCACAAACTGCAAACAGGCACCGACAACAGGTAGCATCAGGCTTTTTATGTTGATTTTTTTGTGAAATCATTGCTTTGTGTGCTTTTCAGAAAACTGGGTTTTTTAGAAAAAATATTAGCCCTCAAAGAGTTGCTACTGAACATACAACTGTTTATGCTGCTTCCTGATAAAAGAAGATGTTTCTGCTGGTATCTGTTCAGATAAAAAAGAAACCAGATTTAGAAATGTTAACTTACTGTTGCTCAGAAGGTGTCTGTTATAATGTTATGATCGTGGCTCTGGACTCTGAGGGCAACTTGTTTTTCTATAACAAACTAGATAAAACGTTAATGCCCTGGCAGTGGCAAATAGTTTTTGGTTTTATATTTTATTTGATTACATTAATGTTTAAGTTGAGATTTTTACTCAAATATTTTAACTGTTACTATGTAAAGGAAATACTGCTGTTAAAAAGCACGCTATTTGTTTGAAGTGTTTGCAAACAAAATACACACAATACACTACTTTGAGTTAATTATTGAATTTTGCACATAACAATGTGATTGTTGATTAATCTCAGACAATCATGCGATTAATCACAATTAAAAATTTTAATACGTTTTTATAAATTCTAATAAATATATAAACACATATACTGTACAGGTGCTGGTCATAAAATTAGAATATCTTGACAAAGTTGATTTATTTCAGTAATTCCATTCAAAAAGTGAAACTTGTATATTAGATTCATTCATTATACACAGACTGATGTATTTCAAATGTTTATTTCTTTTAATTTTGATGATTATAACTGACAACTAATGAAAGTCCCAAAATCAGTATCTCGGAAAATTAGAATATCAATTAAGACCAATGCAAAAAAAGGATTTTTAGAAATGCTGGCCAACTGAAAGGTATGAATATGAAAAGTATGAGCATGTACAGCACTCAATATTTAGTTGGGGCTCCTTTGGCCTGGATTACTGCAGCAATGCGGCGTGGCATGGAGTCGATCAGTTTGTGGCACTGCTCAGGTGTTATGAGAGCCCATGTTGTTCTGATAGTGGCCTTCAGTTCTTCTGAATTGTTGGGTCTGGTAGATTTTCTATGGGGTTAAGGTCAGGCGAGTTTGCTGGCCAATCAAGAACAGGGATACCACGGTCCTTAAACCAGGTACTGGTAGCTTTGGCACTGTGTGCAGGTGCCAGGTCCTGTTGGAAAATGAAGTCTGCATCTCCATAAAGTTCGGCAGCAGCAGGAAGCATGAAGTGCTCTAAAACTTCCTGGTAGACGGCTGCGTTGACCTTGGACCTCAGAAAACACAATGGACCAACACCAGCAGATGACATGGCACCCCAAACCATCACTGACTGTGGAAACTTTACACTGGACCTCAAGCAACGTGGATTCTGTGCCTCTCCTCTCTTCCTCCAGACTCTGGGACCTTGATTTCCAAAGGAAATGCAAAATTTACTTTCATCAGAGAACATAACTTTGGACCACTCAGCAGCAGTCCAGTCGAGACGCTTCTGACGCTGTCTCTTGTTCAAGAGTGGCTTGACACAAGGAATGTGACAGCTGAAACCCATGTCTTGCATATGTCAGTGTGTGGTGGTTCTTGAAGCACTGACTCCAGCTGCAGCCCACTCTTTGTGAATGTCCCCCACAGTTTTGAATGGGTTTTGTGTCACAATCCTCTCCAGGGTGCGGTCATCCCTATTGCTTGTACACTTTTTACTACCACATCTTGTCCTTCCCTTCACCTCTCTATTAATGTGCTTGGACACAGAGCTCTGTGAACAGCCAGCCTCTTTAGCAATGACCTTTTGTGTCTTGCCCTCCTTGTGCAAGGTGTCAATGGTCGTCTTTTGGACAATTGTCAAGTCAGCAGTCATCCCCATGATTGTGTAGCCTACAGAACTGGACTGAGAGACCATTTAAAGGCTTTTGCAGGTGTTTTGAGTTAATTAGCTGATTACAGTGTGGCACCAGGTGTCTTCAATATTGAACCTTTTCACAATATTCTAATTTTCTGAGATACTGAATTTGGGGCTTTCATTAGTTATCAGTTATAATCAACAAAATTAAAAGAAATAAACATTTGAAATACATCAGTCTGTGTGTAATGAATGAATCTAATATACAAGTTTCACTTTTTGAATGGAATTACTGAAATAAATCAACTTTGTCATGATATTCTAATTTTATGACCAGCACCATCTAAACCAGTGCTCCTCAAAGTCTGGTCCTAGAGGGCCAGTCTTGTATACTCAGACCCCTTAATTGTTTCTTTTTGGTTAATTAGCAGCCAAACAATGAGATACAAAGTTAGCCAAAACTTGACCAGTAAACTGTGTCCATCATATAATATCTGAAAATAAAGAAAGATGAAGGTCTCAGGAATGTTGGTCTGCTCAGGTCCCCAAAAAAGTTTAACGGTGCTCTTATAGAAAATCAACACTTTCAGAAATGTCTGCCACTGCGCAAAGAGAGCAGCAACAAGCCATGGAATTGAAGAACAGGTTTAATTAACAACAAGTGATGTCAAGAGAGCCAAGTGGAGTCTCCCAGGGATGGTCTACAGGGAAGTGAGAAAAAGAGTCAGTGCACTCTGCCACACCCCGGCATGCCTCAGAACTGCCTTCACTCAAGCCCTTTAGCTGCCTCCCATGCGCACGTGTGTGACAATATATATATATCCATCCATCCATTTTCCAACCCGCTGAATCTGAACACAGGGTCACGGGGGTCTGCTGGAGCCAATCCCAGCCAACACAGGGCACAAGGCAGGAACCAATCCCGGGCAGGGCACCAACCCACCGCAGGACACACACAAACACACCCACACATCAAGCACAAACTAGGGCCAATTTAGAATCGCCAATCCACCTAACCTGCCTTTTATATATATAGATTAGAAATTTTATAAAAGGCTTTTATATGAGAGCAAAGCGTATGACATACACATAAGAGAGTGACGCAATGAAAATCATTAATCTTCACAGCTGCCTACAGGCACACATTGACTTAAATTGCCTCACAGGGGTTTGCAAATGGATGATTTGATGACATCAGCATCACAAGGTTAGTAAATGGATCCTGACTTAATGTTTTTGAGATTTTTCCAAAAATGAGGTTATGCATGAATAACAGGTATTTTTGGAGGTATCCAACGTTTAAGACAAGTGAAGTGAATTGCTCACAATCGTAAAATAAATAAGGCATAATTTGCTCCATTGTGGTTTCCGCTCGAACCCTTTACCCGCATCATTGAGTAGAGTGCCTCCTTCATCCCTCTGCCTCCTCTAATAAAGCATACATAATAAGCCCACCAATTTTTTTTCTCCAGCGACAGCCCCCTGTGTGTTCTGTTCCTCGTATACAAAGTCACTTTCCCTTTTTTTCCGGCTTGTTTATAAATAAACACTAATATAACCCTGAATTAAGGAGGAAAAAAAAAGTCTTAAATGTCAGATTAACAAGCATCCCTCCCTTAGGGGGTTTCCTCTGCCTGTCTCACTGCTTCTTCCTCAATGCCACTGCAGTGCTTCATTGCAGCCATGATTTAACATTCTCTCTTCCTAGGCTCATAGCAAACACTCATAGGGCAGACAGATCAGCTTTTTCTGCAAGCAAGTGGGTACACAGTGAAGATAGCAATGAGGTCAGCATGAGGAAGACTTTGCTTAAATCTGTATCTTTTACCCCAAGCTGCACGATTTCAAGTATTAGAGATAAATAAAGAGATCAAAAGTGCGACTAGCTCCAAATGTTGCCTAAGGGACAGCAAAGGAAAATGGAGCTTTCAGCACTGCTTGACTTGATCTTAAAGAAGAGAGCATTCATAATAAAACTGATCAAGTATAAAGATATGCTTTTAGCTGGAGACCCAGGCAGAAAAACAGACACAGAGTGGAGGTTCTGTTGAATGGAAATGTAATGAAAACACTTCCTTGTCTCATTCTGTGGCCGTCCAACACCAATGAGGTGGATGACAAGGATTTGTTGAGCTTCCCTTAAAGCCACAGCGACGCCTCAGCATCAGCCTTCCTGGGCATACGGCTGCATGGACTGTGTTTGAAATGGATGGATAGGAAGCAATCATGTATACTGAAGAGTTTGGTTAAAAACGTCTCCTAATATGAGGTAAACAAAGCTGTTTTAAATATTTAGGGCAAGGGATGACACTCTTGGGTAGTTTTACCAACTCCAGTTTGAGTGCCAGCTGGTTTGCTTTTTGTGTACTATTTGCATGTTCTCCCTCTGTTCAGATGGATCTCCTTTAAGTACTCAAATTTCCAGCCACAGCCAGAAGATGTTCACTTACACCTTTTAAAATACTGGTTCTTTAATAGCACTCTGTGGTTCTTCATTGGGTTGTATGGTTCCTCATAGAGCCATCCATCTACTGACTTCATAGGAAAAGTCACCAGAGACATGAATGTCACTGCCAAGGTAAGTAAACCTCTCGATGAGGTCGACACTCTCTCCCCGTAGACAGACACACTGCTGATGGTTGTGCCTAAGAGGTCATTAAAGGCCTGGATCTTGGTTTTTGTTCAGGACAATCGCCAGCCCAGACACTCAGACTCCTCACTCAGTCTCTTGAGCGCCCTGATCAGAGCCTCCATTGACTCACAGCATCATTGGCAAAGTCAAGATTAGTGAATCTTTCTTCACCAACAGATGCCCCACATCCACTGGAGCCCACAACCCTGCCCAAAACCCAGTCCATGCAAGCACTGAACAGAGTGTGAGCAGAATCAACTGGGAAAAACACAGACGTCCTGCCTCCACACTGCACAGCACTCACAGTACCAGTGTACAGTGTACCAGTGTACCAGTATACAGGCCGGCCATGATATCCAGCAACTTTGAGGGGATCCCACGAAGTCTCAAGATGTCCCACAGAGCAGCTCGATCAACGGAGTCGAACGCCTTACAAAAATCGACAAAGGCTGCAATTAAACTCTGCCAATATTCATGTAAAAAGTGCCTTCTCCTACACATAGACTCACAGATCAAGACCACTGGCCTTCCCATATATATAGAGAAGATACAGAAAGTATTCCGACCCCTTTATTTTTTTTCACCTTTTGTTATGTTGCAACCTTGAGCTAAAATCATTAAAATTATTTTTTTTTCTCCACATCAGGCAAAATGACAAAACAAAAATAGTATTGTTGGAACTTATACCTTTATCCTGCACTTTCTGCTAATTGCATTTCTGGTTAGACCTAAACTGCATTTCGTTGCCTTGTACTTGTACATGTGTAATGACAATAAAGTTGAATCTAATCTAATCTAATCTAAAATATTTGTCAGGTGTTATAGGACAGGGCGGTGCATAGAATCAGTCAGTGAAGGCCTTTACCAGTTTTGGGCCTGTGAAACGCTGGGGCCACTGTTCAGCAGATCACTCACGTGTACTTCTTACTCACGACTGCCAAAATGAAAACAGGACATGTTTAATGTATGGCAAGCTACCTAGCAAGACACTAACAGATTAAGAAAGCCTGAACTTAGCCTGTTGTTATTGAATGCAGCAAGAGTCCTTTGAAAATCAGGACTTTTTGGTATTTCACAAATCTGTTGCCATCTATTCATAGTTATTTACTGTATGGAGCCTGTTAAAGATCTAAATCAATAGTATTAGGGTGTTGTACCGTGTTAGCCATTATGAGTGTAGTGAGAAGTCAAGCAAAATGACACCTTTTATTGGCTAACTGAACAGATTACAATATGCAAGCTTTTGAGGCAACTCAGGCCCCTTCTTCAGGTAAGATGT
>JANRMT010062827.1:25736841-25750705 GCA_026402145.1 Polypterus bichir lapradei | reverse complement strand
TAATCCTAATACCTTTATAATAAAATTAAATTTATAGTCAGAAATTTGTAGCAAAGGGTACAAAGGAATCAAATAAACAAAAGTTGTGCTTGCTGAACCTCTAGAAACTGTCCAAACTCAGGTGACCAGTATGCACAACACTGACCTTTTAACCCGCCAACGATGTCACATGACAGAGATTCCTGGTTTGTTCTGGGAACTGAAACCATAGCAACTGTCAACATAGCAAGTCCCAAAGATTCAAGGTTAACTTTATTTTTCGTTTGAAATTACACTTAAAAGTGCACAGCATCACAAAACTGTGTCACTCAGCCTGAGTACGTTCAAGAATAGGTGGCAAAAAGAAGGAAGAATAACAACTAGAATAACAAAATTAAACAATAGGAAATCAATAACATAACACAGGTAAGTTTTATATTGCACTGTATTAACTGTCTAGCTTGGTATTATTAGAACGATTATTGTTTTAGAGTCTAATGGTTTCTGGGATAAAATTTTATGAAATCTGGCAGTTCCGCACCCTATAGTTCAATAGCGCTTGCCAGAGAGCAGAATGGCAAACAGTCCACTGTCGGGTCTTTGATAATATTGGTGGCCTTGTTTATACAGTGTTCCTAAATGGGATGGAGAGATGTCCCAATGATATTCTCAGGGTCTCTTATAACTCTCTGTAGGGAAATCTAGTCTGAGGTAGTAAGTCCCCATTCCAGACAGAGATATAGGTGGTTGATAAATTCTTCATGTTGCCTCTGCTGAAAGAGATGAGGGTGGGAGGGGGATGCATGCTCTCCTTATGCACCACAGGAAGTGCAGTCGCTTCTGTCCTCTTTTGGTTGTTAGGTCCAGGAGAAATCATTTGTCATCTACACTCCCTTGACTGACTCTACAGTAGAACCGTTGCTAGAGAAGGAAAGGTGGGTGATATAGTTCCTCCTGAAATCTACAGTGATCTTGACTTTCAGGGTCAGGTTATTGTTCATACACCTGTCACAAGTTGTTTGACCTCCTTTCTATAAACCATCTCATCATCACCACTGACGAGGCCTATCTCTGTTTTGTCAACTACAGATTTAATGTTGTGGTTCATGCTATACCTGGCACAACAGTCAAGGGTGAAGAGTAGAAAACTCGAGATGCAGCTTAGTGGGACACCAGTGGTCAGAAGGATGGTATTTGATGTATTGTTTCCAACTCAGATTAACTGGGGTCTGTC
This sequence comes from Polypterus bichir lapradei, assembly GCA_026402145.1. Classification (NCBI taxonomy): domain Eukaryota; kingdom Metazoa; phylum Chordata; class Cladistia; order Polypteriformes; family Polypteridae; genus Polypterus; species Polypterus bichir. The sequence continues at coordinate 25,749,492 of JANRMT010062827.1, read as the reverse complement.
TGTCAGGAAGTCTAATATCAAATTGTTCAGCAGGATTTTCAGGCCCTGTAGAATAAGCTCATCTATAAGTTACCGAGGGAGAATTATATTGAATGAGAGTCTAAAGTCTAAGAATAGCATCCATATGTATGTGTCTTTATGCTCCAGATTTGGCAAGCTTAGGTGAAGTGCAGTGACTATAGCATTGCCAAATGACTAATTAGAGCAGTAAACAAACTGTATTGGATCCAGTATTTTTTTTTTTTTTTATTTCGCCTTATACAATTTCTTGTATTAGGAATTTGTTAGTTTTCGCATACCCCTTGGGGTCAGAGCACAGGGTCAGCCATTGTGCAGTGCCGCTGGAGCAAGTTAAGGGCCTTGCTCAAGGGCCCAGCAGAGCAGGATCTCTTTTGGCAGTGACAGGGATTCGAACCGGCAACCTTTGGGATAGCAGCGCAGATGGTATGTGGGCCTTGACCAGTCTCTCAAGTCATTGAGGCACGCAACAGTTGACTTATTTTGGCACTAGTACAATATAGGGGTCTTTGAAGCATGATGGACAGACAGTCTGGTTTACAGAGGTGCTAAAGATGTTGTTGCTAGTTGGTCAGCATCTTCCCTAAGCACGTGATCAGTTATGTTGCCCAGAGGGGACTGGGCGGTCTCTTGGTCTGGAATCCCTACAGATTTTATTTTTTTTTTCTCCAGCCTCTGGAGTTTTTTTTTTTTGTTTGTTTTTTCTGTCCACCCTGGCCATCGGACCTTACTTATTCTATGTTAATTAATGTTGACTTATGTTTATTTTTTATTGTGTCTTCTATTTTTCTGTTCTTCATTTTGTAAAGCACTTTGAGCTACATTTTTTTGTATGAAAATGTGCTATATAAATCAATGTTGTTGTTGTTGTTATGTTATCTGATCATGCAACCATGGGTTCATTCTATGCAGGTTTCTCCAAGCATTAGTTGGAGTGAGATATAGTACCTTGTCATCATGAATAGGAGTGAACTTCTTTGCAGGCGTGTCATTGGATGCATCATACCTTCCAAAATAGCCGTTAAGTTTGTTGAGGAAGTCCACATTATCCTTACAGGGAGGAGGAGGAGGCTTATAGTCGGTAATTGTTTGAATGAACGGCCACCGTCTTCTGATGTCTTGACAGAGACTGTGGATTTTCCGGCCATATTTCTGCTTTATTACCCTGATAACCTGACTCAGGTTGGCTCTATCTGATCTAAGGGCTGTCCTGTTACCAGATTAAAAGGCAGCATTAGTGACGCTGTCCATTGAAAACAATTAGCTTCAAATACATTTCAAAATGGTAAAAATTAATTCCTCAATAGGGGGATAACTCCCTATTTAAAGACAATTACAAAAAGAAAAGTACAAAGGAAAGACAGCAACATTTTTTAAAAGAGATTCATATTGTTCTATAGCCCAGCAACAAGAGTCTCTCCTTGTTAAAATGGGCGTCGTTCCAGGCTAGTCAAAGAAGGGGACAACATAAACATTTGGTTTTCTTTGTAGAATCTTCTGAGTAAGTTGGAAAATTCACTCTGGTAGAATTTATTGCATGGCACCACCAGGGTGGCGTACAGCCACCCTAACCCGGACACACATAGGCAGGACACAGGTTCCACAGAACAGCCGGTTTATGTACAACAAAACACACTGTGCACAAATCACCAACACAACCGTCCCTTCTTGCCGCCGGCCTTTCTCCCTCCACTCCTCCTCAGGCATTGTCTTCTCCTCCCGGTGGGACTGGCCCCTTTTCATAGGGCACCTGGAAAGACTCCAGGTCCCTAACAAGCTTCTTCCGGCCACACTTCCAGGTGTGGCGGAAGCGTGACCAAATAAGGCCCAGGAAAGGTCCATGTGGGTTCCAACAGGGTTGAGCTCCCATGCTCATAACCCGTGTGCCACTGGAAACCAAAGGGGGTGCCCTTTATCTGCCCGGGGGGGAAACTGTCCTGATAATACTCTCTCCTCCGGTTCTTCCACACACTGGGAGTCCTGGCCAGGTAAGGATTCTGGCCACCCACCACGATTGCTGTGTTTGAAATGAATCTGAAAAGGTAAAAGTGATCACCATCTTTACAGTGATACAGAGTGTGCTGTCACCACCTGAGCTGACATACTACATGGTAGCAGAGCAAGAGAGGGCTGTTATAGAAAACAATATTTATAGAAAATATGTAACATAACAGGTAACATAACAGGAAATGACTGTTCTGAGCTCTCACAGATTGCACACATAGAGTGGCAACTAACCATCTAAAAATAAGAAATGAGATTTCATTTACCTGATTACCTCCCTACATGAGCAAACTTCATCTAGACTCACTTACCTCAGCTCTCTCCTGCCATGTACAGCAGATTCTGTGAATAATTTCCGTGCTCCGCTGAGAAGAAGTGATCGTGATGCTGGTAACTGAGAATATATTAGCACTTATTAAGAAAGAGCAGTGAATCTTTGGGCAGTATGTTTTCAAGGCACCAGCATCCCATTTAAAGTCACCTTGATTAATTAAAGAGGCTTACCTTTTGCATTTATTTTAAAGTTATTGAAGGCTACATAAAAGAAGGTAACACGGTTTGCATTCCTGAAAAGAGACACTATTTAAACACTCATCATTTTGTGTAAAAGCAAATGAAGTACTTTGGGGTCTCCCAAAGTAAAATACGATGACAGATATTGGCAAATTTCAACTGTTATTCCTTTCAGTGAAACCAACTTAACACAAAAGACAGACGTCTCAAGGGCAGATAGTCTCACGGATACTGAATCACACATTTAGTGTCAAGCTGGAGTAGGAATTCATTTCAGTAAGGGATCATGACAAAGGTGTTCGAGTGCCAGGATAGTGTAATAGATAAATACTGCTGCCCTGACAGATCCAGAGCCCTGGGTTCAAAACCCGCGCTGAGCTCTTTCTCAGAGAGTCTGTTGTCTGGGTTGAATTTTGCTCATTTGTTTCCTGTTTTCTGTTCAATGCTTGCATGGATTGGGTGTTGGGCAGGGTTGTGGGGTCCAGTGGCTGTGGGGCATCTGTTGGCAAAGAAAGATTCACTAATCTAGACTTTGCCGGCGATGCTGTGATTTTTGTGGAGTCAATAGAGGCTCTGATCTGGGCTCTTGAGAGACTGAGACAGGAGTCTGAGTGTGTGGGCTTGCGAGTGTCCTGATAAAACCAAGATCCAGGCCTTTAATGACCTCTTGGGAACAGCAATCAGCAGTGTGTCTGTCTGCGAAGAGGGTGTCGACCTTGTCGAGAGGTTTACTTACCTCGCCAGTAACATTCATGTCTCTGGTGACTCTTTCCCTATGAAGTCAGTAGACAGATTGGGAGAGCATGGGGGTCATGAGGTCACTGGAAAGGGGTGTGTGGCGCTCGTGATATCTCTGTAAAAGGATGAATGCCCAAGTCTTTAGAGTCCTGGTGCGTCCTGTCTTGCTATATGGTTGTGAGACATGGACGCTATCCAGTGACCTGAGATGAAGACTGGACTCCTTTGGTACTGTGTTACTTCGGAGAATCCTTGGGTACCGCTTGTTTGACTTTGTGTCTATGAGTGGTTGTTCACAGAGTCCTGAGTGAGGCACATTACCTGCATTGTGAGGGAGAGTCAGTTACGGCACTACAGCCATGCAGCGCGATTCCCCGAGTGTGATCTGGCTCATTGGATCCTCATTGTTGAGGACCCGAGTAGCTGGACCAGGCCAAGGGGATGCCCACATAACATCTGGCTGTGGCAGATAGAGGGTCATTGCCGGAGGGTGGGACTGGGCCACATGTCTGCCTGGGTTGGTTGCCAACAAGGGTCCCGAACTGTTTCGTCGTGTGGTGGGTGCATGCTCCCCAATCTGACCTGAACTGACATCTTTCCTGTTTTATTTTAACCTCTTGAGTGGTATCTTTTGCACATTATTGTTATTAAAATTCCAATAATCTCTTAATCACATAAAAGTTGCACTGGGTCACTGTTTATACACAGCTCAGAGCAGGCTTATCTTGGATCTGTGACCTAGTGATAATGCATAGCCCCGCTTCCACCAAACGTCAGAAGCACTGCCCCTTCCCAGAGCAGGCTAAAATAATGTAAAGCCCAGAGATGGAGGTCATTGTGAGACATGTGAGAAGCTCTTGTTTTTTTTGCTTTGTTTTGTGGTTACAGGACTCTGATTTACTTTGTTGGACACCTAATTATTAAATGGGGTTGTGACTGGGCTGGCATGTACTCCAATAGTGCAATGCCTCAATGACTTTTTCAATTCACTGGAGGATGCCTCGCTGAAGGATGAAAAAGAACAAAAAAGGTATTGGGGAGAACTTCTGATGTGATAAACCAGCCATCATAGGCTCTATGTGAGCAGAAAGAAAAAATGCTTCTTGTTTTGTATCTTTGTCTCATTCAGAAGCAGGTCTCAAATTATTTGGTGTGGTGGTTAATATGCTAGAGGAAGTGGAGGCAGCAGGGCTAGAAGAGGCAGGGTGGAATTTACATCAGTAGTTTTCTAGGGTGTTCTCCTTCATTCTAATAAAGGAAACAGAAGCTGGTTTATTGATTATGCACCTTTATTATTCTTCTAAAATACTTCCCACTCATACATGTTCAACTCTCTCTCTCTATATATGACGGCGCCTATGGTACCCAACAGGGCTGAGCCAAAGAACTCCACTTCCCATGATGCTGCTAAGGGTGCTGTCATCTAGCGATCTGTGCATATTGTCTCCCCCTGCCCTTTGAGGCTGAGGACATTCTGGCCGGGCAAGGCTCCCTGCCATCCCCCACAGTATGGATAGTCTGAAAATATTTTACAGGAGCAGTTAAGATAATGGCTCATTGGATGTGTTAAGATCATATTAAGGAAGATTTTATTGACTAAAGGAACTTGATCTGAAACAGAGCAATTTAAAAAAAGACAAATGCTATCTGTACATATCCTGTTTACTGCATATCAATTTTGTCTCTCAGACAAGATAAGTGCCATTTGCTGTTTTATTTCTTTCTCAATATTTTATGAATACACAAAGGTATAAACGCAATTGAATGAGAATCTTCAATAATGTGTACCTCATTTCTGTTTGTTCCTGCTCATTGATAAATGGCTGTTTTGGAATTTAACAACTAACTAATCTAACATATCCCATGTGTTCAGAACACACAGCTGTGGTATTAGTATTAAAATATGGTAAACCAGTATTTCATTATGTGGAAAGAAATAAAAGAATCTTACCTTGTTGAAAAAGTAATATTTTCCTTATGCAGTTTTTTTTTCTGCATTTGGAGTACCAAAAGTCAAAATCATTCTCTTTTAAAAATCTCTCAAAATCAATGACTTTCTAGCATTTCACAATGCAAAGAGCTGTGCCAAGTTTCATTCAATCCGTTTTTCATTATCCTATTCACCATCTCACATCTTGATGTGCAGACATCAGAGTAAAAGTGATCTGATCGTGTTGAGGGAGGCCTTAGAAGAAATGTGATGTTAGATTAGACAATCTCCCTCTCTTTCTGTTCAAAAAGCAGAAGGAATTCCAGAAAATATAAAACTTAACGTATATTTAAATGACAGAATATTTAATAATAGACATTAAGCCCGTTACAATAACAGGCGATAGAACAGTAGTGCATAAACATTAGTAGGAACAGTCTATATTAAATGGCAAGGGACCTTGTATGTGGCTGTAATATGCGTCACTGTATTGTGTGCCTTTAATTTTCTCTCTTAGTAATACTGGTTTGTATTTCCGTAAAATGCCTGTAATTTTGTCTGACAGTAATACAGTGGAACCTCGGTTCACGACCATAATTTGTTCCAAAACTCTGGTTGTAACCCAATTTGGTCGTGAACCGAAGTAATTTCCCCCATAGGATTGTATGTAAATACAATTAATCCGTTCCAGACTGTATGAACTGTATGTAAATATATATTTTTTTAAGTTTTTAAGCACAAATATAGTCAATTATACCATTGAATGCACAGCGTAATAGTAAACTAAATGTAAAAACATTGAATAACACTAAGAAAACCTTGAACAACAGAGAAAACTAACACTGTAAGAGTTTGCGCTATAGCCTTACGACCCGCTCACTAAAAACACTTTTTTTTTAGTGAGTTTTAAGTACAGGGGAAAAAAAATGAACTTTGAAAAATCCGTAATTCAATAAACAACCAAGAAAAGTAACATTGCAACAATGCACACGCGTGCCTGTGTGTGTGTGTGTCTTACTCTCGTGGGCCTGCGTGTGTGTGTGTGTCTGTCTCTCATAAGCGCGCGCCTCTGTGTCTGTGTGTGTCTCTCTCGCCTGTGAGTGTGTGTGTCTGTCTGTCTGTCTGTCTGTCTCTCGCACGCGCCTGTGTGTGTGTGTGTGTGTCTATCTCGCGCGCGCCTGTGTGTGTGTGTGTGTGTGTGTCTGTCTCGCGCGTGCCTGTGTGTGTGTGTGTGTGTGTCTGTCTTGCGCGCGCCTGTGTGTGTGTCTATCTCGCGCGCGCCTGTGTGTGTGTGTCTCGCACGCGCCTGTGTGTCTGTCTCTCTCTCTGTGCAGGGAATGCACAGGAAGAGACTGAATACGTGCCGTGTGGCCCCACGCATGCGCATTTCACCAGAAGACACACACACACGGACACCTGGATGCACACAGGGGTTTTATCAAAGAGGATATCTACATACGTATATAAAATACAATGTCTGTCTGTCTGACCACTTTTCATGAGAGAACTACTTAACCGATTTAGATCGGGTTTTTTTCTATAATTTGCTTGAACATTCTGGGTGATTTTGTGACTTTTCTCATCATGCTAAGTATCATAGTGCGCTTGCGGTACCGATTTATTTGCACGAATCTGTGAGAGAGGCTGCAGGCCAAGGGGAGGTGGGCGAGGCATCCTTACTTACGCTCCAGCCTCCGTTCAAGTCAGTCTACCTCTCGCCACGTGTTGGAGCGTATCTTGCCCTTGCTTAGCTAGGTATAACTGTTTGCTCAACAGACATTATCATCTACAGATTGTTAAGGAGTAACATTTGACGTTTTTGAGAGAATGATAAGAACTACGTGTTTTTTAGAGTGTAGCTACTGATTGGGAGAGATATCAATGCCACATGCTTTTCTCCCCACTTGGGGGACACTCTCCCGTCAAAGCTGAACATGATCAGATACAGCGCCAACGTATGATGTTGGAGCGTACCTAACTTCCACTTGGCCAGATTTACATTTCTTTTTATTTTTTAACCAACCAACCATTATCCAACCCGCTATATCCTAACTGCAGGGACAATTTAGAATTGCCAATGCACCTAACCTGCATGTCTTTGGACTGTGGGAGGAAACCGGAGTACTCGGAGGAAACCCACGCAGACACGGGGGGAACATTTTTATTGATTTTTAAAGTTTGTCCTGTTTCACTACTATGTGGACAGAGCCACGGGAGTCAGCTACTACTAATAAAAAAGAATATGAAATCAGATTCATTACATTCAAAAATTAAAAACTGCTTACGTCTTCTGATCCTACATATTGATCATCAACAGGGATGAGGTGCAATATTGGACTGGGGTGGTGTGGCCTGTCAATTAATGTGTCCTCTGTAAATGGTGATCCTAGTTTCGGTTTTCAGGACTCTCCTTCTGAACTCCCTGTTATAAATAGTATAATTAATGATAGTTAATAGAAGAGAATCACTCAGATTACTGCCCTTCACTATTACTCACTCCCTAACGTGGATGAATCCATACATTCTCTTATAACAAAGCTCAACAGTGTATGTATTTTCTTGACCATTGTCGGTCAGCAGGCATTGAAGGCTTCATTGTTTCCATTATACCTGCCTGGTTTGGCATCAATATGGACAGGCATGATGTTTGTATAACAGAAAGAATTACAGGCCTTCTGCTGAGCTCAATATATACACATCTATAGTAGGCTGAAGAAATGAGAAGGCAATATAATTAAAGATCACACTGCTTGGGCTAGCTATCTCTTTCATTTATTGCCATAAGCAAAATGTTACGGGTCACTCAAACAAGGAGCACTGTGTGGGTCAACTGCTTCTTTATTACAGCAGTCACTCTGGTCAATCATAACTTGAGCCCACCTTCCCGCCTACAGATCTCCATTCAGCCTAATAGAGTAAGAGCCTCAAGTGCAATTCCACATGTTGGCTTGTGTTATTGATTGTATTTTGCACAGTATTTTATCATTTACTGTGGTTGCACATAATGCTGGAATGATGTCATGGTGTCTTGTACTGGCTATTGTATGTTACTATTTGTACATTTGTGAATGTAATACCAAACTGAATCCTTAGAAGCTATGTTGCCAGGTAATTACATTTTTATTAATCCTTTCATTCACTAAACTATGAAGACAACTAATGTGTTTATTCGAAATGTCTGCATCTGGAGGGCACATTGCTCTTCAGTGAAGAAGTTTGTTATTCAGCTGCAATGTTTGTGATAAGGTGGGTGCCTTTCTAATGCAATGCCCTCTGATTAAGATTAATAATCAGCAATCAATAAATCAGTTTGTGCTTTAAATAACTTGGGATATTTATGATCTATGTTTTTCTGTATTTAAGCAAAAACATTCAGATTTAAGAGGTATTTGCAGTATATACATGTAGTTAACCTTTATTAGAAAAAGAGTGTGCAATAGATTGGCACTCCATCCATGTCTGGTTCCTGTGTTGTGCTGGGAATCAGGCTTCAGCTCCTCTGAAACCGCAACTGGATCAAAAGTGGACTGTAAGCTGGTAGGTAGAAAAATCATGGGATGGCACAGTGTGGTGCGTTGCTATTTCACGGGTCCAGCAGAAGTGCATTTGAATCCCATGCCTAATTGTTGTCTGTATGGAGTTTGCATGTTCTTCTTCCATGAGTTTTTCTCCATGTACTCTTCCCACTTTCTCAATTTTATGTGTTTTAGGTTATTTGCAGATTCCATACTGGCTGAGTGTGTCTATCAGTGTATATAAGTGCCATGGACAATGCAGCTGGGGATGGCTCTGAATTAAGCATATTTGAGAATGTTGTTATAAATAGAAAATATCTATTAATTCATTTCTGATGCTAGGGAAAGGAAATAAAACAAGCAAATGAGAGAAACTGCAGGAGTAAGACTAGGTCGTTTTTATGTGTACTGTATACACAATAAATGTTAATATTGCAACTATTTTTATCATTATTTCATTAATGTCATCAAAGCCATTTAGTGTTGCATTTGTGACAGCTATGCTCACGAAAAGATGCACCGTAAAATATGCATTTGAACTAAACAGTATGATTAGCACCCTGTCCAGCCTTGCCCCAAAGATTGCTGGGATAGGCTCCAGCTACCCCATAACCCTGCCTTGAATAAGTGAGTTAAGATAATAGATAGAATGGACTAAACAGTAGGCTATCACACAGAGTTAAAAGGAGTGCCGCTAAGCAAGTTCTTTAAGAAGAACTGTGGATGATGTTATTTTCAGCCCTTAGTATCATCGAAACAGGAAATATGGCTAATGATGCTGACACAACTCCAGCAGAACCACAGACAAGGCTGCATAACACCCAACGTTCCACTGCATGTCAAAGCGATTAACTAAAAAAATGCATAATTTCTGTCCACTTAGAAATGCCAAACATGCCATTCCTGAATACAGTTACAGCATTTTAGCAAACATATAGTAGACCAAAATACTTCTTTAAGATATATAAATTAATCGTTATAAGTTTTAGGTACTAAGCTCATGAATTGATAGTAGCAATTTCAATCTGTTTTCTGTTATAATATAATATAAGGTCTTTTTGTCAGAGTATTTTTCTCTCACTCTGTTTTTCCATATCTACTTTACACAGTTTTCTAAGACATGAAAAGAAATAGGATACTGCAACCATCCATCCCACCCATTGTCAAACTTGCTTATCCTAAATAACCATGGGCTCAGGGAAGCTGGAGCCTATGCCAGCAAGACTCGGACACAAGACAGGAACAATCCCTGCTCAGTCCATTGGAGAGTGAACACACTCGCTCGCAAACACACATTAGGGCAATTTTGACAAGTTCATCTAACCTTCATGTCTTCAGACTGTGGGAGGAAAGTGGAACAGCCGTAGGAAATCCATGCAAACTCTGCAGCCTGGAATGTTTAAAGTGCATGGACCGGAGGAACTTGGGAGCAGGTCTTTAGGAAGAAATCCTATGTGTGAAGCTTTTTCGTCACTGAGCCCTGCCTGTTATAACAACTATCTTTCTGTCAACTCCTAGAATACATTAAAAGGAGGTTTTTCAGCCATCATTTTGCCATTTTTCCCATTAAATGTTACAAAGTTGTTTTCAAGAGGCCATAAAAAGGTTGGGTGTGAAAAAATAAAAAAAGGTTGAATGTCTGGCACAAAATTGTTTTATAAAGTAGTGTTTTAGCTAGAATTCTCCAAAATACCTCAGCTACTTGCAAACACAACATCTATAAAATACCTTCTTTTCTTATTGAACTAACATCTGTGAACAATACATGAGCAAGGTGATCTGCCGGCTTTCTGCCTGTAGGCTTTAACACCTGACAACAACAACAACATTTATTTCTATAGGCACGTTTTCATACAAATGATGTAGGTCAAAGTGCTTTTCATATAAAAATAAGATTAGACAATTCTAAGTAACAAAGAATAAAGTAAGGTCTGATGGCCAGGAGGACAGAAAAAAGAAAACACCAGAGGGCTGGAGAAAAAAAACAAAATCTGCAGGGGTTCTGAGGCCACGAGACCACCAAGCCCCTACTAGACATTCTACCTAACATACTGTAAATGATCTCCATCAGTCCTCCTGGTTTTCAGGCTTCACGTGGAAGAATTAGACGATGATGGTCATGTGGACCTCTGGCCTTCAATCCACTAATGTAAGGACTGCATGGTGCCTGATTAGAGAAAACGGGAAAAAAGAACAGCAGAGAAAGTAGAGTTAGTTCGGATTGTGGATCCATGATAAAAATGATAATTAAATGCATATACAGAATAGCAGGGTTACACTAAAATTAATCTTTGAGAAAGCCATGTTAAAATAATGAGTTTCAGCAGTTTTTAAAAAACGTTTCACCGTATTAGCCTGGCGAAATTCTATTGGCAAACTATTCCAGATTTTAGGTGCGTAACAGTAGAAGGCTGCCTCACCACTTCTTTTAAGTTTCGCTCTTGGAATTATAAGCAGACACTCATTTTAAGATCTAAGGTTATGATTTGAAGCGTAAGTTGAAAGACATTCTTAAATATAGGATGCAGTGAGATTATTTAACGCTTTGTAAACCATTAGCAGTATTTTAAAGTCAATTCTAAATGGCACGGATAACCAGTGTAGGGACATCAAAACTGGAGAGATGTGCTCGGATTTTCTTTTCCTAGTTAAGATTCTGGCCGATGCATTCTGCACTCGTTGCAATCGATTGATGTCTATTTTTTGGGTAGTCTTGAGTGGAGTGTGTTACAATAATTGAGTTGACTAAAAACAAAAGCGTGAAAAAATGCTGTCCTAGTGATCTGATTAATATGTGATTTAAAATTTAGGTCAGAGTCAATAATCACCCCTAAGTTCTTTACCTTTGCTTTAACTTTTAAGCCTAATGGATTTTTTATATAGTTTATATATAAATATATAAAATAGTGTATTTCTAATACCCTCATTATATCCATTTTTGCCAATCATTAAGATTTCTGCTTTCTCCTTATTTGTTTGAGAAAATTACTCCTCATCCACTCAGAAACACAAAGTAAGACATTCCCACATTGGACATTTTTTCCCAAAACAAAAATGCCTGAAGGCAGTTACAGAGCCAAAAATCTGTCAGCAGATAAGAAACTGCCCATGCTCCTGTTTTTACTTTTGGATTAGAGACTCTTGTTCTGATGACGTGCTGCCCTCTGTGCCATAACAGTTATATATGTAAGAATTCAAAGCAGCATTAAAAGTCAAGTTGTTTTTCTTTATCGTTGGATTGGTTTGTTCTTTGGATGAATGGGGTTTGTCTCAGAAAAGATTAGACCAGTAGCTGTAAATATAAAAGAAGAAGCCCAGAATAGTCTTGGTCACACTCTCAGATCATTCTTCCTACATGTTCGCACCTCTGTAGCTCTTTACACTTCTCTCTCACTCACTTTTGTTGAGAAGACCTTGTGCCTTCTCGTCACTGAAGGCATCAAGGATTCTGCATCATTTTTTAAGGAAAGAATAAATAACATACAAAGTAATATAATAAAGATTTTATAAACAAGCCTTGGTACACCTCAGTGTTCTCATTACAGTTAATTAAACTCAATTTCTAAAATGGGTTTACCTGAAATAATCACCTAACATCTTCTGCTTGTGTCCTTGATCCAGTTTCAACAAGCTTTTTCAAAGAAGTCCCTAATGTACTAATCAACAGTGTATTAGAAATGGTCAACTGTTAAGTAGATACTGGCATCTTTCCAGATTCTTTGGAGAGTGATAAATTAAACTGTAATTAAACCTCTTAATAAAAAAAACAGTTTTAGACTATGGTGGGCCGTGTTGCAGGCTTAGTTCCAGCTAGAAAGTGAGAAACCAATTGTTGCATTTACCAACCAACACAGCAAAAAAGTTTGGGGGCTGCCACCTGTATACCCTGTAAGATATGGCCGGCTATGTACCCCGGCCAATACCCCCAAGCCG
>JANRMT010062827.1:25721752-25736831 GCA_026402145.1 Polypterus bichir lapradei | reverse complement strand
GTAGTCTGAGGGTACAAGGGTGCGAGCAAACCCTAATTCTGTCACAACCCATAAACAGGCTGTGTCACACACGTGCGCATGGGAAACAGCTAAAGGGCCTAATTAATAGTAATTGTATGCCAGACCAGGGGGCGACGGAGTTTGCTGACTGCCTCTCTCAGTCTCTTGCAGACCATTCTTAGGAAATCCTGCTTTGGTTCCGATGCCAATGATGACATCACTGCTGGCCACGAAGATGTCCCTTCCTGTGCCAATAACAACGTCATTTCCAGTTCCAGCACCAATGATGTCATTTCCCCTACTCTATGTTAAAAACGCCATTTTGTTTCAATGCCAGTCAGTTCTGTTTTGGACTCTGTTCTATGAACATACCTCGTTATTTAAACCAACTTTTGCAGCCAGGAAACAATATATGAGTGGCTGCCCCAAACCTTTATGATGTCTGTGACTCGTTTGTATGACAGCTGTCAAAATTCAAAATGGTCTTAACAGACAGTAGTCCAATAGAGAACTGGTGAGACAGACAAAACATGGCGGTTTTAAAGCCAGGCAGTGGAAATGATGTAATCTGGGAAGGAACCGGAAGAGATGTCATCTGGTCCGGAACCGGAAGTGGTGTCATATGTTCCGGAACTGGATGTGATGTCATTGGGCCTGGAAACCGGAAGTGACATCATCGAGCCCAGGTGGAATTTCCCGTGTTCGGTCTGCAGAGGAATAATGGAATGGATCAATGCCCTGGTCTGGCATGGAATTGTCATCTTTTGAGTCCTTTAGCTGCCTCCCATGCGCACGTGTGTGACACCGCCTTTATACAATTTGTTTAGGTTCTTACCCAAGTGGAAGATGGAGGTTCGGTGTTGCTGCGAGGACTGGAAGTGGTGCAGCATTGGGTGCCAGCAAAGATAGTTGGATAGCTACATGGGGAATGTACTATGGCTGAAGGCCATTCATGGGTATGTAATGTGTGCATCTGCGAAAGGAAGTGCAAACATTCTTATGTTACTCTGTTGCCAGCTGAAGTAAATTGTCAGGTGGCATGCCGGCTAGAAAAAAGTCATGCAAGAGTGAAAGGCCCAGGAGAGAACATTCAGGAGAGAGTTACCTGACCAGGGTTCAGGAACGGTGACTGAACTGTGGCTCTGTTTCATGTGTGGGCATATGTGTGAGTCCAATGCCCCCATGTTATAGGGTTACGATTGGGTTGATATGTGCATCATTGCAAGAATATATAATGATGTTGCAGTTGCTATATGTGGTTCTTGTCTTCTTCTGTTTGCTGAGTCTATCTGTGTGCCCATCTCTGACAGTCTTCTGCGAGTTCGGTATTGGGAGAAGAAGGTGATGCAGTGCCTCTGATATATGTATCAATGTGGAGGCAGAATCTGTGGTTGGAAAGGCGCTACAGGTGCTAAAGAAATTTGATTTGTCTTCTATCTGCTGGTACTATCTGATAGCTCTGTGTTGGGAGAGAAGGTAGTGCAGTGACTGAAGATAATGTCCTCCAAACTACTGGTGAAGTGGAAGCAAAAATATGTATTATGAATGGCAAACTAGTTGTTGTCAGATCTTTGTGGTGAGGTAGCAATCGTCATCACTTCTTCATCATGTATGGTTGACATCTTTTTACCTGGAATAGCTTTTGAGGGAAGAGAAAGAGGGGAAAGGAACCAAATGTTTTCCTTTTTTTCATTGTTATACGTTCTTTTCATTTGCACCTTATTTTTAATTGTGTCAGTGCACAAGAATGTTTTTATTTTATTGGTGGTAGTGTTGCTACCTCGCAGTTAGGAGACCTGGGTTCGCTTCCCGGGTCCTCCCTGCGTAGAGTTTGCATGTTCTCCCCCTGTCTGCGTGGGTTTCCTCCGGGTACTCCGGTTTTCTCCCACAGTCCAAAGACATGAAGGTTAGGTCCATTGGCGATCCTAAATTGTCCATAGTGTGTGCTTGGTGTGTATGTGCCCTGCGGTGGGCTGGCACCCCGCCTGGGGTTTGTTTCCTGCCTTGTGCCCTGTGTTGGCTGGGATTGGCTCCAGCAGAGCCCCGTGGATAATGGATGGATGGTAATTCATTGCTTAGCACATAACTGAGATGTGAGTGTGAAGTTTTGGGTCTGTGTATCTCAACTCTCTCCATCTGGTTGCTCCAGACTCCGGGCGTCTGAGCTACATGCAAAGGCGGCATCACACGGGGCATCACACAGACCTATCTCTAACCTGTCTTTTTTGAATAAAATTCTAGAAAAATTTATTGAAACTCTATTCTGAAAAGGTGTCAATCAGGCTTTAGGCCAAATCATAGTACAGAAACAGATTTGGTTAAAGTAGTGACACACTTATGGCTCAATGATGATGCATGCAATACATTATATCTGTTTGAGTTCTCTTAGATCTGACTACAGCATTTGAGATCATTCTTATAAACTTCATAGTCAATCGGTGGGTCTTTCTGGTAGGGTTTAAAGGTGGTTTCCATCTAATATAACAGGAAGGAATTGTTTGAAACTATTTTGTAAATGGTGTGCTGATGTTATTCTCACTCTTCATGCTCCTGTTTGGGAACAAGTGTTATCGGACAAGGTTAAAAAGCTGATAATCGCAAGAGGAGAACTCAATGCAGAAATACAAGCAAGTTATGATTCTGAGATAATGGAAACCCAACAGCTAAAATCAATTAGACGTAAATTCACCAAAGAAGGGAGTCTTGAAATGCTTCCTAAACTTAATGTAGAAATGCCAAACACACCTTGTCAAAGTGCTCCATGGTCACTTTTGTTATTGGGAGGGATATGGAGTCTCCAACTTTCTGCATTATAACAATAATAAGATGCTTTATTACATGTATGTATTAAATGCCTGGGGAGTCTGAATAGTCTTTTGGCCTCGGAACACTGTAGGGTTTTATTTTATTTTTCACTGTCTCATCGGCTGAAGTTTTTGTTTTCCTCTCCTCCTTGGCTCTGTTATTATAGCATCAGAATTTGACTTTTACCATTATAACTAGTAGAAATGTATACCTCTGTAGAATTATCATCCAATTAAGTTATGCATAATTTCATTAGGGACTTTTTTATATTCATTTGTTTTTACTTCCATGTAAATAGAAGTTTGATGATGGAGTTAAAAATCTGCTATCAAGTTAGGTTCCGGTTCTGATTCTACGATGTAGAAAATGTCAAAAGAAAAGTTAATTTAATACTGTGTCTGTGTGTGTGTCTCTGGAAAATCAAAATTGATTTTCATATGTTCAAATTACAATTTTTAACTGAAAATTATGCAGATTCTGGTGTTGTATAGACTTCCTGGATGATTACATTCCAGGCAAAGATATAACAATTTAGAAGAAGCAGTTTCCGAGAGCTGCCCTGAATTCCTATGTATAGCAATAACTTCTGAAAAATTTGACCTAACTTGTTCAAAAAAATTGTATCGTGCTTGCCTTGCTATGGGCTCCAGGCCTGTTGTTTCTGGTCCATTATGTTTCAATACTTATTCCCATATCCTTTAAAAGCAGCCTGACCTGTGCCCTGTGATAACTGCTGAAGAAATTGTTTGATTTAACTGGGTGTAGCTGCTCTTGTTGAGGGTTTCAAAATATTTCAAAATGCAGCTATCAAAAAGGTTTAAGATTTAAGTGTCTAGGTTACATTTCTTAAAGTTTCTATCTGTTACCACATACACTAGGACCTGTTGTGAGAAGGCAAGTTCGCTGCATGCTCCCATCACCTGTCCGGGAGCCCTTGAACCCAACACTGTCGGTAATGTCACTGATGAGCTCGGCAGTGAGGCACAACAAATAGAGCAACGGGATGGTGCAAAAAGGTGCCAAGCGCTTTTATAAAAACAACCAACAAAACAAAGTCCAAATTAAATAAGTGCAGGGCATTCAAAGTTAGTAAATAATAGATATAGAATAGATTAGAATAGAAAAAAGTATTTTAAAAACAACAAGGTTAAAACAATTCTGGAAGCCATCCTTTAAAAACACAAAGCCCGGTGACTTCTTTACCTGGCGGCTCCCCTGCTTCTCCCATCTGGCTTTGCAACAGGAGAGTCGCCATACCTGCAGCTGACCTTCTTTCTACATATCTGATCTGGCGGCCTTCTGATTCCTGGCTCCATTTCAGCTCACCAAGATCGAGACTTGACTCCCTTGGCGACCAGGACTCTCACATCAGGGAATTCACTGCCCAAGCCGCCCGAGTCCCGCTGCCTCCTCGGCCTTCCTAAAATGCTCAGTGGGAGTGACCACTTACAACTGCCCTAGGTGTTGGCCAAACACCCCAGCTAGGGCTCATTGTCCACCTGCCTGCCTGCAAGCCTTCACTTGCTCGCTCACACCGGCTCTATCTCTTTCTCTCACTGCTTGCTGCTTCCTGCAAACTCCATTTCTTTTACTTTCTCTCTCTCCCCAAACCGCCTCGCGGTTCTATTTATGAAGAGGACATGGCAGATGTGGCAATCAGCAGCCCCGGGAACAAATTATGGATATGGACAGTTTCTCACCTGTGCACCTAGGTGAGAAACGCCCACACCATGAATTCCCTCGGAACTGCTTCAGCCCCGCAACCACCACACCCCCTCGCTAAGCTGCAAGCACGGCGATTATTTATTTAAAACTGGCCTCTTGACATGAGCTGTGCACCTACTATACCACACCTGTGTACATGTAGTCAAAAAACTCTATGCCCTTAATGCCTACCTGACTAACAGTTCATGTTGCTTTCTAGCCGTCTTATTTCAATCTGAGGTCATTCAGACGTCTAAAACAGAAATACAGCAGAGCATGAAGAGCATTCCATTAAATTCTTAACTTAGGACATTAAACAGAATCTTCCATTATCTATGTGAAATTCAATTCAAATTAAACAAAATCTCAGGCAAATGTATTATTAATATTAACTTAAAAAATCTGGCTCTTAGCTGGGATTTTTGCAGTCTAGTCCTTTTAGTAATGAGACCAGGCCTTTTGATTTGCAAACTGCTTGCATGAGTAGTTTTTGAGATACATGACTTATTTAAATATACACACATATGCACCGACGGAGGCACACACAAGCACACATGCACACACACTCACAGAACATTATAAGTGAAAGTAACTGACCGCTTGTTTGCCCCACCAGAGCATATGCTGGATGATGAAGATGAAGAAATGAACACATAAAAACGCACAAACATACACACACGCACCACAATAGATCTGTAAAGGTCAATGTACCAATCTGTCTGTCTGTTTACTTCATTTAACCCAATTTGTTTAATTTCATATTCAATGTTATTCAGGTTCTTCATTTGATTCAATTTCCCACTCATTTTACTGAACAGTTGTGTACATAATAAATCTCTCTATATAAAATCCAACGTCTGTCTGTATGTACAGTGTGTATGTCAGTCCATTTTTCACGAGAGAACTACTTAATTTAGATCAGGTTTTTTTCTATAATTTGCTTTAACATTCTGGTTGATTTTGCGACTTCTCTTATTTGCTCTATGTATCATAGTTAGGTTGCAGAACCAATTTATTTGCGCAAATCTGAGAGACACACAGCGGGCCAAGGGGAGGTGAGGCAGGACGTCAGGTTTAGGGACCCAGGCGGGGTCATCCTCACTCAAATGCCTGCCTCCGTTTGAGTCGCTCTACCTTTCACCATATGTTGGAGCGTACCTTGCCTCCACTTAGCTAGCAACACCTGTTTGATCAGCAGACATTATCATCTAGAGATTGTTAAAGACTAACATTTGACATTTTTGAGAGAGAGATCAGAGCTAACGTGTGTTTTAGAGGGTACCTGCTCATTGGCAGAGATATCACAGCCACGTGCTCTTCTCCCCACGAGGGGGATGCTCTCCCATTAGAGCAGAACACCATCAGATACAGTGGCAACATTTGACATTGGAGCATACCTACCTACACTTGGCCAGAGATACCTCGCCAACTTTTTACATTTTTGACAAAGAGATCACAGCTACATTCTCGCCCCGATAGCAAAACCAAAAATATTGTATAGCAAGAGGCCCTCGGATATGAAAGTCATCAATATAAATTCTTCTCAGTAGAAATTATTACATTTTTAAAATTTTTTTTATTGGTTTTTAAAGTTTCTCCTGTTTCACTACGATGCGGACAGAGCCATGGGGATGGTTAATATATATAAGTTAATGTACTTTATTCTATGTTATTGTACAGTACAATCAGTTGTATAATATTGCAGAGTCTCCCATTGAGTGATCATTGTGGAAAAAACTAGCAAATAAAAAATGAGTCTTGAATCCAAAATGGACGTGTTTTATTACAGTTGTCCACTAGAGCCATGCAATGTGAATGGCAAAGTTCTAAAACTAACAGAGTTTTAAGTGTGCATTTATATAATATGTTTAAATATATTCTAATTTACATCAATTAGCATACAGATAAATGGTATATACTAGGTAACACCCGTCGTGAAATATTATGTAAGGTTCCAAAATAGATACACATATTAAAAGAATTAAATGAATATCAGGTTCAAAGGAATATGACTTATTGTGTGAAAACTGTTATCAGAGATAATGTTATATACTGTGTGGAACTGGACCCGGACACAGACAGAAGGACAATGGTTTTGCACCCAACACACTCATTTATTTACAATATATATACAATTGGTTTAGTGCACAACCCAGTGCCTCCAACACCGATCCCCCAAAGTCCAGGCCTCACAGTCTCTAAATGCCTTCCTTCTGGCCGCCTCCACTCCTCTCTATGAGCTCCGTCCTCTTCCACCCGACTCTTGCTAATGAACGGAGGGAGGCGGCCCCTTTTATCCCAACCCGGATGGGCTTCAGCTGCTTCCCGGCAATCCCCCGCGGACACACCCCCGTGTGGCGGTGCACCCGGAAGCCCTCCCCCCAGCACTTCCTGGTGTGGCGGAAGTGCTGAGGTCCAGGGTTGTTCAGGCACCGGGACGGTGGCCACGGGCACCTACAGGGTTGGGCTTCCAAGCCCTCTACCTGTGGCCCCCAACACAACCAGGGCGGTCGCACCCTCGTGGTCTGGAGGAGGCACAAGCCCTCCTCCGGTCCTCCTGGGTGTCCTGGCTGGGCTCCACCCCCCAGCCGCATGCGACAACTATTTGATCTCAATTTCAAACTTAAATATGCTGGTACTAATGATGTGAGGATATTTTAGTTAAACAGGTAGGCAGTTTCAAGCACTTTAATTATTTTCCCAAACTGTGATATCCTGTGTGATTTATATTTAAGTACGGGATGGACCACTTCATACCTTAGTTTTCTTGATATAGTTTATTTCTTATTCATTTGTTTGTTTACTTATCAATTTTGTTTGTTATTGTAACTCTTTTTTTGCTTCACATAAAGCATTTTGAGTTGTTCTTTCTGTGTTAAAATGTGCTATAGAAATAAAGGTTGTTGTTAAAGTTTTAGTTCACTAACTAAAAGCCAGAGGCATGGTGCTGGCTTTTATCCTATCCGATAAGATGAACTTTACTGCTGACCAATCAACACTCTTCCTCTTCTCGCAGAAGAGAAAACAACACAGAGATGTGACTCATTAGTAGTGGAGTCGCTGCCTCATCTAGTGTTATCTCGAATTTCATCCTGTGGAGATGAGTCTAGGCCACATTCGTTACAAGATATAAGGTTGGCAAGAGGTTGCCGGGGTAACAGCATCATCAGGATTACACAGGGCAGAGAGAGAGAGAGAGAGAGAGAGAGAGAGAGAGAGAGAGAGAGGGGGAGATGAGCAGAGACAGAAACGACAAAAGCTGTGCTAGGCAGACCAAGTAAGGCAGATTGGGTTTTCTTCCTGTTTCAGCATTTTCTTTAGCAACTTTGAATTTTCCCTTTTTGAAAACCCCTCCCATTCCTTTTTTATAAAATATACTCATTGTTAATATAGTGTAGAGCAATACCAGGCGAATGCACTTCTTTAACATTACAGACTCCCCCCTTTTTTAGAAACACATTTATTCCTGAAAACCCTTTTGTAAGGTAAACCTCTGCAACACACTAATTACCTTTAATTTAAATAGAAAACATTTTTAAACATTCCTGGCCCCTAAATTACCCTTATTGCTCAAATCACACCAAAATACATGTACTGTAAATTGACAGGATCAGTTCAATAATAACATTAAGCATTTAAACAAACTCTAATAAAATGTTATGCTTCATTATATACTGTTTAATAAAGTGCTTTACCTATGCTTTTTATCACTTCAAGCTTGACATTCAAAAGAATGGTTTTTCAATTTTTGTTTTGTCCAGCTATTTTATATTCTTCTTTGGAGTCACAATCTTCAGGATAAATTAAGAAGACATGCAAGAAATAAATGTAAAAAGTATATGAACGCACAAGTGCACATCACCACAGCCCGTTTGGCAGGCTGCTGCAAGATCCTTCTTTGAATGTAGCATCAGCCAAGAGAATGACTGAAACTGAGCAGACACCAACATCCAGCCTCGTCCCATGTCAACAGTCACACTCCTGTCTGGAGGCTCCAACAAAGTTTACTTGTCGATAATCATTGGGTGTTGGTCAATTGGACAATATGTGTATTTTTGGAAAGCAGTTGTCTGTAATTTCTTGTGAAACCTGTACATAAAAACTAACCCACATACATTTATTTTAAATAGCACCCTGCTAGACTGACCATCATCTCAAGCAGGCTTCCATGCACTTCGCTACACTACAACTGCTTATGTTTAATTTGTTTAAATTTCGAGGCTCTGGTAGGTTGAGTCACTTTGTTATCATGAAGTGTAAAGTTTGTAATTTTTATTTCTGGAAGGAAGACAAGCAGTATATCTCTGAGTTATTAAAAGTGAGATATAAAAAAAAGAAATTGTCAAAAAAATCAGGCAAAGCCAAGCTCTAAGTCTAAAATGGTAAATATTTTACCTACTGATATTCCTTGTGAACAAATCAGCATAAAATTGCGAAAAGGGTATAAAGACTTCAAAAGTTATACAGGCTAGACAAGGAACAAGGAACTTGCTGAGTCTGCTTTCCACTTTACCACTCCAGGCAGCCAAACCCTAAACTCAACTGGCAGGTTTTGGTCTGTCAAGGCCCCAGAAATAATTGGCCACAGGCTTTTGAAGTTATCAGATATCCTAAATGTCCAAAATGTATTAAAAAGGGGGGGGAGGAAACCATAAAAACCTCTGGTTTACAGGACAAGAAGCATGCCTAAGAAAGCAAAGGCAAACAAGTCCAATCTGAACATTGATAGCAAAATCTAATAACCAGTAACACAAATTCACTGATAAACAGAAAATCCAAAAAATGCAAGAACACTTTACTTCACAAACTTAAGAGCTGGTCTGGTGGTCCTAACTGTCTGCCTCACAAACATTGGTAGAAGGTGGACCTACAGCTAATTGTCATGTTGGCCGAGCCCCATGAAAATCTGTTTTAAGGGTACAGGGCACATAACTAAGCATAAATCAATTAACATAATAAACATAATACATGCATAAGAAATAACTAAAATACTCTATCAATAAAAAAGATACAAAATGATATTAAAAAAACAATAAAGATATTAAATTAAAGAAACGGTTAATTGACCCAAGGACCAAACCTTAGCTAAACTATAACTGGTCTTTGCCTGTTAAATATTTTACTCAACTTCTGAAATTTTGCTGTTACCTTCTATCACTACAGTCATCTCAAAGATGCCTCATAGCAGTAACATTTTTTTACAGAATGGCCTTTGTGACATTGAACATCAACATCCACACATATGCACAGCCACAGATACTTCTGCATAGCAGCTGATTCATGGTGGTTGTCTGCATGCATATGGTGACGTCATCAGTATATGATTCTCAGTAACTTTCTCTGTCTCTCTGTCAGTATAATGGTCTTCTGCGTTCGCCTATGTTGGCTGCTTGTCTTCCAAATATTTGGGGTTTTGGAGCATAAGGAGACCAGATTACCTTCCTAATGCCAACCTCATTCAGCATAGCAGCTGATTCATGGTGGTTGTCTGTTTGCATATGGTGACTTTATCAGTATATGATGCTCAGTAACTTTCTCTCTCTCTCTGTCAGTATAAATATTTGGGGTTTTGGAGCATAAGAAGGCCAGATTACCTTCCTAATACCAACCTCATTTAGACTCATTTGGTGACAAAAAGGGGTAATGGTGACCTTATTCTGGACCAGATGCCAGGAGTGACATGATCCCCAGTTTAAAAAATGTAAAAAAAAAAAAATATATATATATATTGTCACACACGTGTGCATGGGAGGCAGCTGAAGGGCCTAGAACATACTGTTTATACATCTGCCAAGGGGGGGGGCGGGGTACGCTGACGCTCTTTCTGAGTTCTCTACAGGTCTTACCCGGGAAATCTCACCAGGAGCCGCCATTTCCAGGAAGGACACATCACTTCCGGTGCCGGCCCCCAGGATGAGGTCACTTCCGGTTCCGGCCCCCAGGATGAAGTCACTTCCGGTTCCGGCCCAGAGGACGACATCACTTCCGCCCTCTCTGCTATAAAGCACACTGCCTTTGCTCTGGCAGGCAGTTCTGTTTTGGACTCTGTTGTGTAAACATGTATGCAATGCATCAAAGACGTTTGCAGCCAGGATACCGGATTAAACGGGTGGCTGCCCCAAACCTTTCCATGCCTCTGGTCTCCACTTATTACAATATATAAAATCCAACATCTGTCTGTATGTCTGTTTGCTTTTCATGAAACTCAGCGTTTCTCAACCTTTAAATATTTGCCACCCGAGTTTTCATAACAGTTTTAATCGTGCCCCTTAACGTTTTTTTGAAAGGACTCCACTAATACCAATTTGTTCTTTTTTAATTAATGATATATCATAGAT
The DNA here is from genome assembly GCA_026402145.1 of Polypterus bichir lapradei. Lineage (NCBI taxonomy): Eukaryota > Metazoa > Chordata > Cladistia > Polypteriformes > Polypteridae > Polypterus > Polypterus bichir. The sequence goes on along the minus strand of JANRMT010062827.1, from coordinate 25,725,984 downwards.
GCATATTTTATTATACCTACTTAACTTTTCTCAACATTTATCTAACTCTATATTTATTTTTCTAGTATCAGAATGTAGTTTAAGTTAATTTGTTTTGTTTCAATCGATGTATTTTTCATATTTTCGATTCTTGTTTTCTTTTTTTTCACATCTTTGCGCCCCCTTTTTGTTACTTCGCACCCCATAGGGGGGCCTGCCCCACAGGTTGAGAACCATTGACTTAACAAATTTTGATTAGGATTTTTCTATAATGTTCTTGGACATTTCGGTTGATTTTGAAACTTCTCTCATAAGTATCATAGTTCGCTAGCAGGACCGATTTATTTGCGTGAATCCAACAGAGAGGCTGCTGGCCACATGTTGGAGCATACCTTGCCTCCGCTTAGCTAGCGATACCTGCTTGTTCAACAGACATTATCATTCATAGATTGTTAAGGAGTAACTTTTGATGTTTATGAGAGAGAGATCAGAGCTACGCGTGCTTTAGAGTGTAGCTGCTGATTGCCAGAGATATCACAGCCATGTGCTTTTCTCCCCACGCGGAGGATGCTCTCCCGTCAGAGCAGAACACGATCAGATACAATGCCAATATTTGACATTGGAGTGTACCTACCTTCCACTTGGCCTGAAATAACATTTTTTTTTAATTGATTTTTAAAGTTTGTCCTGTTTCACTTGGACGGAGCCAAGGGAGGCATCTAGTATATCTCTCTATTATATAAAAAAATCCTGGGATGAGATGAGACTTTTTAGCCTGGGAAAAGACGTGACTTTTTCAAAGAGATACTTTCAAGTCCTGCGAGAAGAGACTTTGTGCCAAGTGATTTAACCATTCCTGGGGCTGGAAATAAAAGACAAAGAGTAGATGACAAAGTAGAACGTTGTAAAGAGGCTCAAAAATGTTGGCGCGATACACATGCAGAGCAGTTTAGAGATCATGAAAGTACTAAAATTTGAAAGTCTCAAAAAATTATATTAAAGATCGTATTAGCGCAAACAAACGGAAATTATTACTCGGTGAAATAACGGAACAGTGAAAAGAGATCGAATATATTGTTCGGATTTAAACTTTAAGTAGGAGACTTGTAGATCGTCTAATTCTTGTTGCCATCAGGGAAAAATAGTATTTCTTTCCAATGAAGAGGCATATCCCACGAGAATTAAAAGATTTGTTGTTGGGTGAAAGTGAAATCCAAAAACACGAATGGCAGAGATGTAAAATGGCTGGTGCATTGCGCAGGGCAGGGGGTTGGTGAGCGAAGCAAGCAGAGGGAAATGCCCCCTAGTTATATATATAATTCAAAACTATATAACTACCTTTGAATATTTTGTTTTATGATTTTTTTTTTGTGTTTTGACTCAACCATATTATATGTAGTGTGCAAGGTGCTATAACAATGGAATTTCCCTTGTTAAGTAATAAAATGCATATCTATCTATCTATCTATCTATCTATCTATCTATCTATCTATCTATCTATCTATTTGTTCATCCATCCGTCTGTCTGGTTTATGAATGTTCTCATATTACTTTTCCAGTTGCAGGCAGCAGTTACACCCTATTGCTTAGCTGATATTTAGAGAAGTTTTCTGATTATGAGACAGCACTCCTACCCTTCCTCTCTCTCTTTCTCTGTGTCTTTCAAGCCGGTCTCCTCTAGCTTTTGATTTGGTCGTTGGTGTGCCTCTGATATTCTTTGTCATCTGACTACTGGAGCAGGCATGACTTCATTTTTGCCATTTGTAATAGGCTTCTGATTTAAGACTCTTCCCTTAGCAGTTTCCTCTTTAGGACTTTAGGCCTTTAGGACTGAACAGATGACCATTACAGTATCCTGATTTATTATCAGAAGGTCTCATTGCCATGCAGACCAAATTTCTAAAATATGAAACATCCACCCCTCCATCAATCCTTTGTCTGACTTCACTTAACTCAACTGCTGTATATTGTGAAAGGTTAATTGATATGGGAAAGAACTCTTCTGCAGGTCAACTACAGGTATTCTGCTCTTGGAAAACATCAATAGAAGCATTACTGTCCTAATGAGTGTATACTCCTGTAACAATGTAAAAAGCTGATGACAGAAGTACTTTCCATATCTTCAGATTTAGTTTAATAAACTAGAAGTGAAACATATTTACTGATCTCTAATTATCTGCTACTTGTGTATATTCCATCACACAGTGCTGTGTTTCTGGGTCACTGCTGACAAGTTTGAAGAAAAACTGTATTCTGTTTAGTTTCTAGCATTTGCTTCAGAATAATAAAATAATGCTGAATATACTGGCACACATAAATATACATACAACAACCTTTCATTTCATAATACGTCAAGCATTTTAGTTTTATAGGTCTTCTGCTATTTTTTTGTTTGGCTTAGATATGTCTAATTATTCAAGGAACTTCAAGTTCCTTTCATTGGGTACATTTCAAAACTCCAATTATCTTTAACAGTCGATGTGTTTACATTGCTGGAATAAGGTGAGTAACTTGGTTAAGGCAAAAACCTGGATTGTTAAAAATCCACGTTTATATTTGTAAGGAATCTTCTTTGTTAAAACATTCCGATGTCATGTCACACATGTACATCTGAGGATCACCATCCAAGCTCTTCCCAGGGCCACAAACAGCCTTTTGATTTTCTTCCTTCACAGTCTTGAGAAACAAGTGATCCTGTACTCCTGGCCCCAGGACTTCAAAGGGACAACCATCTGGAAAGAGGCATCATTGACCAACCTAGGGTGTCAATGACGACCTAAAGAGATGAGCTCCAAGTTTAAGGGACTTAATGGGACAGCCAAACGAATAGAGACCACTTGGCTATGTGGCACTTGTCTTTATTTATTACATTCATTCAACCAAGTGTTGATTTTTTTTTTGACTTGTTAGTAAACAGGAAAGGCCATATTGGCACCCCAGATTATTCCAGGTTCTATTAACCCTTCTTCCCTCAACCACCACAGCCATTAAACTGCACAAAGAAAAAGCTGAACATCATCATCGGCCACTGTGAATATGAAAACAAGAATGAAGCCTGTGATCAATTTCTTGTGTTTTACAAATAAATTTAGACCTTCATGTGCCGTGAAGTAAATAATATCCATTGCCGTTTTACATCATCTGTCAAAGCCCCTTATGATTTGTAGTATAAACACTGGCCGCTGTATCACCTGATCACACAACATTAGCATATTTATAGCAAATAGCTATAACTGATACTTTTTGAAGATGTTTCTGTTAGCGGATTACATGCAGCACACTCTTACAATTTAATCACCATTAAACCAGTGCTGAAAGCGTGTGCGAAGCTAACACATGCACAGTCTGACAGAGTACAATGGACATGAGCAGACTAAGTAAAAGCTTAAGTGTAACCTAGTTAAGGGTTTACATCGCCAAATAACCAAGTTACTTGTGGAATAATCTATGTGTGTTAACCAGATTTCTCAGAGGCCAATAACCCAGAGTAAGGGTTTACACAGCATTTTACGAGGGACATTCAAAAAGCTTCTGCACTTTTATATTTTCATTGGAAACGGTGAAGGCAGGAGGAGTAATAATTGGGCGTTAAAAAGTTGGTACAACGCTGAGAAAATTGCACCGTAAATAAAGGTGTCTATGTAGAAAAGTGAAGTAATTTGTTTTTGAATCTATACTAATAAAAGGCAAAGCCCTCACTCACTGACTGACTGACTGACTGACTGACTCATCACTAATTCTCCAACTTCCCGTGTAGGTAGAAGGCTGAAATTTGGCAGGCTTATTCCTTACAGCTTCCTTACAAAAGTTGGGCAGGTTTCATTTCGAAATTCTACGCGTAATGGTCATAACTGGAAGCTGTTTTTCTCCATTTACTGTAATGGAGATGAGCTTGAAACCCGTGGGGGCGGAGTTTGACATCATCACGCCTCCCACGTAATCACGCAGTACGTAGAAAACCAGGAAGAGGCCCAAAAAGCGCTGAAGAAAACATGCATTATATAATTGAGAAGGCAGCGAAACAATAAGAAGCGAGCAAGTGACATATACAACCATATTCATGAGTTCTGCTACTTCGGAAACAAAGCACAGTGTAAACCTACACTTTAAATTAAGTTCATAGACAGGCTGCCGCTGGCGTTTGTAATTTAGTGCCTGCCCATATAAGGCCGTCCGTCAGCGGCAATCCAATAGCAAACTGCCACGGGTAAATATTCACGGGTGAAGGACTGTGCTTATGCAGAGGAAGATGA
>JANRMT010062827.1:25690866-25721352 GCA_026402145.1 Polypterus bichir lapradei | reverse complement strand
TATATATATATATATATATATATATACAACAATTACATTAACAATCATGTTACGTTATTTTTAAAAATTTTCCTTTTCTTTTTCATACCTTTTTTAACACAGTACTTCTCCGCTGCGAAGCGCGGGTCTTCTGCTAGTTTCTTAATAAATAGAGTTTAAAAAAGTGTGGAACCATTTTGAACGTCCCTCATTGAAACCCTGTTTCGGTGAATAACCAGATTATTGAAGGGCATGGAAATGCACTCAATGACGTTCAGCTTTTAATGAGGTAATGGGAAACGCATGTTTGTGAGCAGAAGAAAATGGCCCAGCCTGCCATGCCTGTGCTTAGCAAACCAGTTTGATTTTCTTGGAGTGAGTCATATACTAGTGGGATTGAGTTTCTGAGTATGTCACATTATGCGACTTCGTCCCAGGACAAACTTGCTGAGATTATTTAAATGAAGGTTACAAGTGTTGGAAAGGTGGGATAATGTCACATGGCCTTTAGAATCATTCAAGCATGCAGGTCATATGATTCTTGAAAGTAACGCAATCTACCATTTTTATTTTATGTAACAACTTTCTAGATATGAGAAAATCATTGTAAAGTATTTTACACATACACATATGAACACAAAGTACCATTTTTGTAGTCCTACATAATTATAGGGTTAGCAGGGTGGTGCAGTGGTTAGAGCTTCTGCCTGGTGGATCCAGCATTCTTACCATCAGTTCTTCATCCTGTTATCTTTTGTGTGCAGTTTTCATATTCTGCTTCCAAGATTAATAAGAAATGTTATTCCAAGAATCTTTTCAGAGCTTGACAAAGGCACCGTTAACAGTTGCCAATTAAGCTAATGAAGTATATTAATTTAACCTTGATTTGAACTCAACATTCAGTATAGGCTTCCTCCAGATACGTCAGTTTCCTCTCTCTTTCTTAGGAATTCAAATTATGTTGACTGGTGATTCCAAATTGGCCCCTTGTGTGTGTGTGTGTGTTTGCGTGTGTGTGGGTGTGGACGCGCGTGTGTGTGTGTGTGAGAGAGAGAGAGAGAAAGAGAGAATAGGACCAGCAATGGGTTGCTTCCTGCATTGTGCCAGATGTCTCCAGGGTAGGCTCCAACACCCTGCTGCCCTGAAGTGCATTGAGCGACTTTGTAAATGTCATATTAGGCTCTTACCTATGTGCATAAAGACAAGCCAATGAGCCTACACCCTTAGGGTTTACAATTCAGATCCATTGCTAGCAAGCCACATTGCCTGAAACAAATCAAGCACCACTTCTAAGATCTTGCCAAAGAAGCAAATCTAAGCTTGCTTAATCTATTTAAGGCTGCAGCCCTTCTCATTAAGCATTTACAAATGAGTATATCTGACAATAAAAGACAAGAGAAGTGCAGTTAAAAACCCCTTGCCAGTCCCTGGGGGTCATACTCATTAACTCTGCTTAATTTGAATCTCCTTATTATCAGTTGCTTGATTTATCATATGATCCCAGGAAAAAAATAAAAAATAAAAGAAGAAGCTCAAACTTCAAAGAGAAGTTGGACATTTACTGTCAGAAAATGAAACATCTCAGACTAATCAAGCTTTCCTGGTCTGTATGTCAATCAAAAACTGCATTGTTTTAAATGTACAGGAAGACTACACTTACAATTGTATAAATCATGTCTGTTATTCTTTAGTGGTATGGGGTCTTATTTTAAACATGCAGAAAATTTGTCTTCTGGAATGGATTGGGGAAAGGAAACTTTGGCCAAGCCCCTGGAATTAGACTCCACCTCATTCCATGGAACTATGGGAAATATGATGTGGTACCAGGTTAGCTACAGTCCATACGTCATGGTTCAGGACAGACTGTAGTGAGCAAACAATGGTGTAACTTATGGGAATGACACTAAGGTGGTCTATTGTGACAACAACTTTTGATTTGTTATACATTAGGAGAGCTGCTGTGGCTGCAGGTTTTTGTTCCAACCCAGTTGCTTAATTAGAAGCCAATCCTCACCAATAACAGATCTTATTTCATTTCATGGTTTGTTAGTGTTTTAACTCTACCACGTCAGTTCATTCTTAAATCGTTGATTTTGTTCCCCTTTCTAATGATACACGTATCATTCAAGTGATGTGGACCCTAAAACAGATAAGTCATTTTCAGTTATTCACTTTCTCTTCAGTTCCATTCTGAGTACTTAATTAAACCAAATAGTGAATAATGAATACACATGGGTGGAAATGGAGACAAGCTAGATGTAGAACTGCTGGTTCCTTTATCATTTGCATCTTACTGCGAGTAAGGAGCAGTTAAAACAATGAATACAGCTGTGTAAGATTAAAACAAGCAATTAAGGGTTCAAAATCTTAACAAGCAGATAAATGTCACTTGAACAATAAGTGCTTCATCAATAATGAATGATTAATCATGAAACAACTGGGTTAGAACAAATACTTGAAGGCACCGCGGCCCTCCAGGACTGACATTGCACAGCCCTGATTTAAAGGATCTGAGTCTTAAAGAGAAAATAAATTAAATGAAGTCAATTAGTAGCAAAAACTAGTCACTAATTAAGAAAATGGTCAGAATGAAAACCTGTAGTCACTGTGGCTCTCCGGGACTGATGTTGCTCATCTGTGATTTAAAGGATCTGAATCTTAAATTGCAAATAAATTAAATGAAGTTAATTAGTAGCAAAAATAGTCACTAATTAAGAAAATGGTCAGAATGAAAACTTGTAGTCACTGTGGCTCTCCAGGACTGATGTTGCTCATCTGTGATTTAAAGGATCTGAATCTTAAATTGCAAATAAATTAAATGAAGTTAATTAGTAGCAAAAATAGTCACTAATTAAGAAAATGGTTAGAATGAAAACCTGTAGCCACTGTGACTCTCCAGGATCAAAGGTGGCCACCCCTGATATACAATATTAATCACCGGGGGTAAATGATCTTTCACATGACCTTTGGGGGTCAGAGCACGGGGCCAGCCATTGTCCAGCACACCCAGAGCAACTTTCAAGTTAAGATCATGAATTTAACGGAGTATTTTCCAAACCTCAAGTCCGCAATCTTGGTGTTACCTTTGATAGTAACCTCTCTTTTGAGAAACAAGTAAATTCTGTAGTCAAGAGTTGCTTTTTCCAACTTCGTCTATTAGGTAAGGTAAAGCCTTTTTTATCCTCTAAAGATCTTGAGAAAGCTACTCATGCTTTTATTTTTTTCTCGCCTCGATTATTGCAATTCGCTGTATTCTGGGATTAACAAATCTCTGATACACAGGTTACAGCTGGTCCAAAATGCTGCTGCTCGCTTTCTGGTTGGGGCAAGAAAGTATGACTCTGTTTCTTATGGCAAGCCAAATTAACATTTAGAGATATCTCAAAATGAATTTTAAGATATCTGGAAATGCATTTTAGATATCTTAAATTGAATTGCAGATATCTAAAAATGCATCTATTTTAAGATATCTAAAAACCATTTTATGATATCTCAAATAGATTTTAAGATATCTTGAAATGATATGCTGTGCATTTTGAGATATCTCAAATACATTTCAAGATATCTTAAAATACATCTGCAGGCATTTTCAGATATCTGAAATACATTTTCAGATATCTTAAAATAACTTCATGCGTATTTAAAGATATCTCAAATACATCTTCAGATATCTTAAAATAACTTCCTGCGCATTTCGAGATATCTTAAATAACCTTAGAGATATCTCAAAATCACTTCCTGTAAAATTTCTTATACTTTCAATGGAATTTCCTGCCTATTTTAAGATATCTTGAAATGTATTTGAGATATCTTGAAATGTGCAGGAAGTTATTTTAAGATATCTTGAAATGTATTTGAGATATCTTGAAATGTGCAGGAAGTTATTTTAAGATATCTTGAAATGCTATTGAGATATCTTGAAATGTGCAGGAAGTTATTTTAAGATATCTTGAAATGTATTTGAGATATCTTGAAATGCACAGAAAGTCATTTTAAGATATCTGAAAATGCATTTCAGATATCTCAAAATGAATTTGGGATATCTTAAAATGAGAAGGAAGTTATTTTGAGATATCTCGAAATATAATTTAGATATCTTAAAAAGCATTTAAGATATCTTGAAATTCATTTATTTTCAGATATCTGAAATACATTTTTAGATATCTAAAATTAATTTCGTGATATCTTAAAATGGGTCTCTGCTCCATTTCAGATATCTAACAATGTATTTCAAGATATCTCAAATTGTATTTCAAGATATCTAAAATGCATTTTAAGATATCTTTAAAAGGACACTCAATTATTTCAAGATATCTCAATAGCATTTTCAGATATCTACAATACAATTTAAGATATCTCAAATACATTTCCAGATATCTCAAAACAGCTACCTGTCCATTTTCAGATATCTCAAATACATTTTCAGATATCTCAACATCACTTACTGCTCATTTCAAGATATCTCAAATACATTTTAAGATATCTTATAATAAACAAGAAGTCCCATTGAAATAATAGGCAATTTTACAGGAAATGATTTTGAGATATCTTGAAATGCATTTAAGATATCTTAAAATGCATGAAAGGTCAATTTAAGATATCTGAAAATTCATTTGAGATATCTTGAAATGCAGAAACAATTATTTTGAGATATCTGAAACTGTATTTGAGATATCTTGAAATGCATTTGAGATATCTCAAAATGTATTGCAGATATCTTAAAATGTAAAGGAAATTATTTTAAGATATCTCAAAGCGAGTTTCAGATATCATAAAAAGTAAATTACATTTTAAGATATCCAAAATTCATTTTGAGATATCTCTAAATGTTAATTTGGCTTGCCATAGTTTCTCCTATTTTAGCTTCTTTACACTGGCTGCCTGTCAGTTTTGAAATTGATTTTAAAATCTTGCAGCTAGTTTTTAAATCTTTACATGGGCTTGCTCCTGCCTATTTATCTGAATTGTGTGTTTTACACCAGCCATCCAGGGTGCTTAGATCTTCTGGTCAGTTGTCCCTTGTTGTCCCTCGTACCAAATGTAAAACCAAGGGGGACAGGGCCTTTGCAGCTGCTGCCCCTCGCCTGTGGAACTCTCTACCTCATCATATTAAGGAGTCGTCTACAATTGAACAGTTCAAAACAAGATTAAAGACTCACTTTCCACTTGCATTCAGTGACCTTCAGTAATACTGATGGTTTTCCTCTTTGTGATCATATAACATTATTTCTATTTATTATCTATCTTATTTTATGTTCATATATTTTAATACTATTTATGTTTTATTGTTTTTTCTGTTATTTTATTATTGTAAAGCACTTTGGCCGCAGCATTACTATGTTGTTTTAAATGTGCTATATAAATAAATTGACATTGACATTGTATGAACCCTTCTTGCAGTGACGGACTTGAACTGACAACCTTTAAGACACCAGTGCAGCTCATTAGCCTCAAAACCATCACTGTGGTGTTGAAGTGGCTATGGCGGACATGCTATATTAATGAGCAACCTCTATTAAGCACACAGTGATATTGGATCAGCAGTGGTGAGAGTTTCATTGTAACGCGTGACTAAGGCTGGACACATAGCTGTACTGTTTAGAACTCTGGGAGCATGATACTTCTAAATATATATACCGTATATATATTTATATATAATCCAACGTCTGTCTGTCTGCTTTTCGCAAGAGAACTACTTAATGGATTTAGATTGGGTTTTTTTTCTATAATTTGCTTGAACATTCCAGTTGATTTTGTGACTTCTCTCATTGCGCTAAGTATCACAGTTCATTTGTGGTACCGATTTTTCTGAGAGAGACACTGCAGGCCAAGGGGAGGAGATTGGGGCCCTGCTCATTCACATGCCAGCCTCTGTTCAAATCGCTCTACCTCTTGCCACATGTTGGAGCATACATTGCCTCCGCTTAGCTATTGATACCTGTTTGTTCAACAGGCATTATCATCCACAGATTGTTAAGGAGTAACGTTTGATTCTTTTGAGAGAGAGATCAGAGCTGTGTGTTTTTTAGAGGGTACCTGCTGATTGCCAGAGATATCATGGCCACGTGCTTTTCTCCCCACGCCGGGGACACTCTCCTGTCAGAGCTGAACACAATCAGATACAGTGCCGATGTTTGACGTTGGAGTGTACCTACCTTCCACTTGGCCAGAATTACATATTTAATTTTTTTTTTTGTTCATTTTTAAAGTTTGTCCTGTTTCACTACTACGTGGGTGGAGCAGCAGGGGACAGCTAGTAGAACATAAGTGCATAAGACATTTGACAAATGAGAGCCCATTCAGTCCATGAAGCTTGGGTGTTTAATTTAATTAATAACTAAGCTGTTCCAATATCTCATCCAGACACTTCTTAAAGGTGGTCAGTTAAACTACATGTCTCGTTGGAAATGATTCAATTTATCAGACTCATTTGTTTAGCTAATCACTAACCTGTCCCAACATCTCATCCAGATATTTCTTAAAGGTTGTCAAGGTGTCTGATTCATCTCCATGTCTTGGTCGTTTATTCCAGATTCCCACAACTCTTCTCATAATGAAGTGTCTCCTCTTAATTTTCACTGGTGTCCTCAAGTTCATGATTCACCATTTAATTGCAAAAATTCAGCTGGATTTACTTTATCAATGCCTTTGAGAATTTAGAAGACCTAGTTTAGATCTAGACAATACAGATTTAATTCCCTGAGTCTGTCAGAGTAAGACAGGTCCTTATGTCCTGCAGTATGCTTTGTTGCTCTCCTCTACACAACCTCAGCTGCTGCTATGTCTTTTTTGAATAACGGTGACTAGAACTTTATAAAATATGTAAAGTCCTGTGATAATCTCTTTGTTCTACTGGTTGAACTAACTGGGGTACTGGATAGACATTTGTACTTGGTATGTATGCTTTGAGAGTTATTCCATTATTTCACCAAGCACATTTCTTTTTTAGTTACAGAGGAGAAAGCACTTTTTTGCTAAACCGCAATTTCTTATTAGACAGTTGTAACCAATATTTCAGCAATCAAACCAAGCAGGCAAGACAAACACATATTAATTTTTTCACAAAATACTGTGGCGAGCAGCTGGGGGCGGTACCCAGCCGGGACGCCCGGAAGGACCAGAGGAGGGATTGCACCTCCTCCAGACCACGAGGGGGCGACCGCCCTGGTGGCTATGGGGACCATGGGAAAGGAGCATGGAAGCTCAACCCTATAGGGCCCTGTGGTCACCGCCAGGGGGCGCCCAGATGACTGAGGAGCCCTGGCCCTCAGCACTTTCTCCAAACCCGGAAGTGCTGGGGAGAAGAAGACCAGGGACACCCGGAGTGCTTCCGGGTGTACAGCCGGCACTTCCGCCACACCAAGGAGTGCTGGCAGGAGCTCATTGGAAACACCTGGAGCGCACCTGGGTGGGTTTAAAAGGGGCCACCTCCCTCCATTCGATTACTGGAGTCGGGTGGAAGAAGGACAGAGCTTGGAGGAGAGGAGTGGAGGTGGACCATAAGAGAGAGGCATTGGATAGAGGCCTGGACATGAAGGGTGATTGGTATGAGAGTACTGGGTTGTGTGTGCACTGTTGGTTCATGAATTATCTGTGTCCGCCTGTCTGTGTCCAGACTACTTTCCACAATATATTTAATCAATAAGAGAACAATTTCAAAGGACTGACCAGAGAAATGGTTAAGCTCAACCTCTACAGTCTAGGAACAACAGTCATTTTCAGTATGTCTCCCAAGATGGCCACCAGCAGCCTGTCCTAGCTTCACTTCATGTTTGTATATTTGCATTTGCTTTCTGACTGTGCCATGCAGTGTGCAAAAAAATTATATTTTTGCATGTCTATCATAAAGCAGTTACGATTGAGCTGCATGATAATGACAATGCATATTTCATACTTATTTCACCTGGGTGAAATAAGATGAGCAGTGACATGAAGACAAAAGAAGTAGGTGAAATATAAAGACAGCCTACAATATAAATACCAAATAAGAGTTGTTATTTTAATAATAATATTTGGTTAACAGATACTATAGGGTACCTCGAAGTTAAAGGCCATAGTTGTTGGCTGGAAAAGGGTGGAGTGCTCTCTCCAGGTTGGAAAGGAGGTGTTACCTCCAGAGTAGGAGTTTAAGTATCTCAAGGTTTGGGAAGTAAGGGAAGAAGGGAGTGAGAAATTGAATGGTTAATTCAAGCAGTGTCAGCAGTTATGTGAATGTTGTACTCGTCATTTGTAGTGAGGAGGGAGCTGAGCTGAATGGCAAAGCTCTAAATTTACCATTCGATCTATGCTCCCCCTTCACCTATGGTCACAAGTCTTGGGTAGTGACCAAAAGAACAAGATTGCAGATACGAGTGGTGAAAATTGAGCTTCCTTCACAGGGTGTCTGGGCTCGGCTTTAGGTATAGGGTGTGGAGCTGAGAAATTCTGGAGGAGCTGAAGGTAGAGCTGCTGCTCTTCCGTTTAGAAAGGATCCAGTTGAAGTGGTTCTGGCATCTGATTAGGATTAGTGTTTCGGGTGTGCTGTATCTCCAAGCCAGCCTGGGAATGCCTTGGGATCCTCCTAAAGGAGTTGGAAAAGGTGGTGGTGAAAAGGGATGTCTGGGCATCTTTGCTTATACTGCTAAACCAGCGAACAGGTTGGGTAAGTGGAAAAATGGATGGATTGTTTACATATAATAATAATTATTATTAATTCCAACACTGGGCTTTTTTGATATTTGTGATTAATTTATATGTTTGCCCAATCCTGTGCTGGTCTTTCTCCAGGTTTTCCAGTCTTCCTTCCACATCCCAATAATGTACAGATATGTATTATTAGGTGGATGGGTATCTCTAAATTGTTGTGTATGTGTGAGTGGGCTGTGTGATGGACAGGCAACCCATTCAGGGTTTGTGCATACCCTGTGCATGAGGATGCCAGGACAGGCTTCGGACTTCATCAAACCCTGCTTTGATTAAGGTACTCTAAAAATGCACATAAATTTAACATTTGAAAGTGCAGCTTTGTCGCTGTCTGATGATATTCTTTAATGCTTTTCAGATCAGAACTAATTTTGAAAGGTTAGTTACTGATAATCGGAGAAACTCCCAGAAGGAGAATTGAGTGACATCACCAGCTTTTTCCCAAACATTAATACCACACACAGTCTGCACAGGCTGCACCTCAGCCCTTTGCATTAAGCTTAAATCCACCCACTCAGTAGAATATCAGAGGTGTCAGTCTTGAGCACTTCGCATCCCCTTTCATATTGTCTGATAAGCTTTGAAGTCTTATTTACTGCTCTACATTCTCAGACAACCATATAAAGTGAACATCTACAGCTGTAAACCAAAAAAGAAATTTATGTTTTATTTAATAAATTTAAATGGTGAGCCTGCCGAGGTCACATAGGAACACTCAATGTCACCAGCTGACCAGAACCAAGTCAGGCTAAAAATATGATTTTGTGATTTACAGATTTTGAATCATTTGAAACGTTTTGAAATTTTTTATTCATTTGGAGTGATCATCATAATCCATTTCCTTACATTTTTACAGTATATAATTGTCCTACATCTAACTACCTCTGTAGAGTAAAATCTACTTGAGTGCTTTTACTCCAAATCAATAAGACTGTAGTACTTTACAATGCTTAGTGCTGTGCCAAGGTTCATACAGGTTCAGGGATTCATGTTTGAGTTACTGTGTTGTCAGGGGTGTGATTCTTCACATGTTTCTAGTGGAACTAAGTAAACTGGCAATGTAGAAGTGGGTTGTGGAAGATGCCAAGAAACTCACATATTTGTCTGCTTAGTCCACAGTTTACTGTCCAGAGAAATTCCCTTGACCTCCATCAGCCTGTGGCTGTCTACCTTTGAGTCCTCTTATTTTCCCTCTTTGGTCTTCTCTTTAAAATGGATGAAGAACTGTCCTAAGCATATATTCGTATCTTTATATATAATACGCTACCATGGCTGTTCATTTGTCTGCCCAGGATTTTAAATCACCAGTAGCTCGCAAACCGTTTGACCTATTGACCTGAAATTTGGTACACACTGTATATACTACGTGACATCTGCTATCCGCTTTTGGGGTGATGATTGACCTCCAAGGTTGTTCCTCTTTTTATTTTTATTTTATTTTATTGTAGTATCAACTCTCGGCAGCGGCCATGCAGCGCATGCGTACGGATGCCATTCTCATCCCTAACACCTTTGCTGTCACTTCCCCTACCTCTTCATATCTTAAATCATTCTTGAGGAAGATTGAAGACTTAAGTGCCAGCTTAAGTGAAACATTAAAGAAAACATACTAAGTAATTGCAAAACAAACACTGACTTAATCAGTTTTAACGCGAAAAGATTGCGACGAAAGAAGAGAAGAAGCGGGCCGCTAGGGTGGAGGAAAGAAGAGCTGCTCAGGAAGGAGCAAGCGCATCACCCTCTGAGCAAACAAATCCTAAATGCACAGAGAAAGAGTATGAAAACTATGAATGCTCAAGTCAAGGGTATTCACTGCATATTATCGTGCATTGCACTGTAACTGGTAATTTATAATACAGCAGTGTGGATGGGATGTGCCAGAATGTCTGGTGATGATACCATTTTGCTTGAAGACCCATTCAACTACAGTCTTTCAGTTCTTATATCCCAGCCTGACTTAAACCATCAGAGAATGCCATTTTTCCTGTCATCTGCCACCATTGCTTTCCCATACACCTACCCATGGACCTTGACTGGTTGCTGTCCACCCAATGTTCAGGAACATAAAAATATTAGAAATTTGACAAACAAGTAGAGGTGATTCAGTTCACCAGGCTCATTTGTTTAGCTATACTGTCACAACATCTAATCCAGATGCTTAACGGTTTTCAATGTGTCTGCTTTAACTGCATGTCTTGGTAGTTTGTTCCAAATACCCACAACTCTTTCTGGCTTCAATCCTAAATTTCCACTGGTTTCCTCAAATACATGATTCAGTCTTAACTTGAAAGAACTGGATCTTGTTTATCAGTGTCTTTGAGAATTATGAAGACCTGGATTAGATCCCTTAGGCAGTCTCCTGTACATTAAACTGTATTTTCCAGGTATTCTCCTAGTTATGAAGCTTGCTCAAATCTTTTGCTGCCTCCTAAGTGTCTGTTATTTCTCCAATTATGTTACATCTGTAAATTTCAAACTCTGCCGGAATCAATGTCATTAATATAACTCAGAGAAATAGCTTTGCATGGACAGACTCCCAAGAGACTCCACTGATGGCTTCACTCCACTTGCAGCATTTTCCTCTGATCTGTCTTGTTTGAGTTTTGCTGGTTAACCAACTCTAGATCCATTTTTTTGGGTTGCCTCTGATGCCTACAACTTCTAATTTTTGAATTAATTTTTAGTGTGGGACAGTATCAATGTGTTTTATATGTTATATTCTCTGTTTTTGTCTTATTTGCAATGGTGATGGACAGGTTGACAGACGAGATTAGACAGGAGTCCCCGTGGACTATGATGTTTGCTGATGACATTGTGATCTGTAGCGATAGTAGGGAGCACGTTGAGGAGACCCTGGAGAGGTGGAGATATGCTCTGGAGAGGAGAGGAATGAAGGTCAGTAGGAATAAGACAGAATCCATGTGTGTAAATGAGAGGGCGGTCAGTGAAATGGTGAGGATGCAGGGAGTAGAGTTGGCAAAGGTGGATGAGTTTAAATACTTGGGATCAACTGTACAGAGTAATGGGGATTGTGGAAGAGAGGTGAAAAAGAGAGTACAGGCAGGGTGGAATGGGTGGAGAAGAGTGTCAGGAGTGATTTGTGACAGACGGGTATCAGCAAGAGTGAAAGGGAAGGTCTACAGGACAGTAGTGAAAGGCACTGACCAGAAAGCAGGAGACAGAGCTGGAGGTAGCAGAGTTAAAGATGCTAAGATTTGCATTGGGGGTGACGAGGATGGACAGGATTAGAAATGAGTACATTAGAGGGTCAGCTCAAGTTGAACGGTTGGGAGACAAAGTCAGAGAGGTGAGATTGTGTTGGTTTGGACTTGTGCAGAGGAGAGATGCTGGGTATATTAGGAGAAGGATGCCACGGATAGAGCTGCCAGGGAAGAGAAGGTTTATGGATGTGGTGAGAGAGGACATGCAGGTGATGGGTGTAACAGAACAAGATGCAGAGGACAGAAAGATATGGAAGAAGATGACCCGCTGTGGTAACCCCTAACGGGAGCAGCCAAAAGAAGAAGAAGATTCTCTGCTTTTGTCTACTATTGCTGTTGCCTGTTACAAAAAAATCTTAAAGATTGGTTTAGCAAGATCTTTCTCTCATAAAGCCATGCTCTTATTTAGTATAATATTTTTACATACTGTAGATACTTTTCTAATTTGTTTCTTATGATAGTTTCCATAATTTTTCATGGCATAGAAGTTAGACTTATTGGACTGTAATTACCAGGATCCATTTTGTTTCCCTTCTTGAAGTCTGGAGTCACATTTGTATTAATTTTCCAGTTCTCTTATACTTCTCCTTCCTCAAGTTACTGCTCAGATATTCCTAATAAGGGTTTAATTCCTTTCAATACAATTGGTAAAAATCCCATCAGATCGAGGGTGTTTTGTTAGTCTTCAATGTATTGAGGGCTTCAAGCACATCTGACTCTTCTATTTTTAAATCTATGGATTTGGAGCTTTATATTTTATTTCTGCATGGGGCAGGAAAAACCCCACGTGAAGATAGGAAGAACATACAACATCCAGAGAGAAGGAAACAAGGCAGCGCCTGCAGATAAAACGTCAGCCCCCTTTAGCAGGGTTAACACCTTTACTCATTCAGTTTTAGGTGAGGTGTCAAACGGCAGCTTTCTAGCAAAGCTTTCTTTGCCATCCTCGCCACAAAGTTCTCTCTAATCATAGATGTCAACGCAACCAGAATGCAAAATGTTGAGTTCTGCAGAATCCAAAGTAAAACTGATTACAAAGGCAAAGGATATGGCAGCTTGGTTTTGCTTCAGTGTCCCAATTTATTTTATCTTTGGTGGTTTATTTATTTATTTATTTTTTTGCACCATGCTGAATTTGTAAGGACAATTGCTTCTGTGTCTGGCAGTCTTGTATTGCATTCAAGTGAACATAAGAAGACTTCAATCAGCGTCTCAAAGCAAACATGTGCGCATGTGTGTGTGTGTGCCCGTGTGTGTGTGTGTGTTACCCAGGGACGTTTTTAGAGATTGAAATGCGAGTGAAGACCCAGTAATCTGTAGGTCACGATCAGCGTTTTGTTTCCCAGGGTAACTTCTCTGCGACTGTAATAATGTAAAACTGCAATGTCACACATCATCTAGTTTACTGAGCTGCAGTCTTGGCAGAAAGCTTATCACAGTAATGCGGGTTTTTGCTTTCTGTTGGGTTGTTAGTCAAAGCACCTTATGTCACTCCTCTTTGATTCAAAGGCACATCGAGCAGGAGAAGCTGCGGATATCACATTTTTTTTTTTTGCCACATAAATAATCTTTCCAGCAGGTAGGAGCATGTCTCTCTCTCTCCCCCTCTCTCCCTTTCCCTCTTTTTCTCTCTCTCTCTCCCTCTTCCCTCTCTCGTTCTCTCTTTCTTTTTCCTCTATAGCAATTTAGGCTCATCTGTTTGAGAAATACAAGCTATGGCAGAACAACAAAGACTTGACAACGGTGGAACAAAAAGTTGGGTGCAAAGCATTTATTATCGAAATGAAAGTAAATTACACGGCGCATTATATCAGGAGTTGAGAGATCCTCCAAACAATAAAGCCTTCATTCTCATAGAAAGCAAATCCCTCATCCCCACAGACCTCCATCTGGCCTTATATTACTGTTAACAATGTTTTTTCTCACACAGGTTTTTCATTGTTTCAGCAGAACAGCACGCCAACATGAAATGCGGAGGGCGGCTTCAAATCTCTCCCTGCTTGTATAAACTGAAGGTTCACAAAATCCATCCGTTAACTATATGCCTGTTTTGCTCAGTTGAGGTTCAGCGGCATCCAGCCCTTCTTATGACAGCAGACCATCACAAGGCATACTCGCGCTTGTCCAGGGGTGATTTAGAGTCTACAATTAACCTCACATTCTTTGTTGTTTAATGTACCAGGAGAAAAGCGATGCAAATGCAGGGGGAACATGACAGCACCATGTAGACAGACCAGGATTTGAACCCCTGGACCAGTGAGGCAGCAGCACTACCTATTGTGCCACCCAAGTTAATTTCAATTATTATACTAATTCATCTTAACATGCTAATGAGTGATATGATTCGAGTCAATCTTTTATTATTATTATTTTGTTTAAGTCCTTTCTTGGTAAGCGTACTTCTTTCTAACCCCGAGATCCTATAGCCCTGGTTTAGCTAAGAGACATTTGAACATCACTGTGAGACTACTGAGGGTGACACCATAAAGTCTCCAGAGTTCTGCACTTTGTGGTGACCCCTTTTATTCCAGCACTCTTGACACTGGACAAGACAGCAGCCCTGCCACATGCTCTTCAGAACTGCACATGAAGCTAAGCGTGTTCGGACCTGGCCAGTACATGGATGGGAGACCAAAGCTTGGGTTGCTGCTGGAAGAGGTGTTGGTGAGGCCAACAGGGGTTACTTTCCCTGTGGTCTGTTTGTGGACCACAGTGCAATGATGGGGACACTGTGCTGTGACATTTGTGGGTTTGGCTCCATGTGCCCTCTACTGGATTTGGGAGCCATCGAATTCAACACTGTCAGTAATGTAATCGGATGAGCTGGTCTAATGGGGACAAATCAAACTGAGCAAGGGGATGGTGCAAAAGGTGCAAGTGCTTTTTTATAAAAACAAATCCAAAACAGTGTCCAAATAAATAGTGCAGTTTTCAAAGTGTTTAAATAAGTAAATAATAATAATCAATAAAAAAGTAAAAATATTTAAAACAAGGCTAAAACACAAGAATAACCTGCAGCGGTCACTGGGGTCTGCGGTGGGCTGGCACCCTGCCCGTGGTTTATTTCCTGCCTTGCGCCCTGTGTTGGCTGGGATTGGCTCCAGCAGACCCCCGTGAACCTGTCGTTAGGATATAGTAGGTTGGATAATGGATGGATGGGTCATTGGGGCCAATCAGGCCAAACACAGCTCCTTTCCAGTCTCTCCAGCTCACCTAAGGTTTGCTCATCTGAAAAGACTTCAGCAGTCGCGGTCCTCTCGCTACCGACCCCCATCTTGGCTGCCTCTACCAGCATCTGCCAGACCGCTTGGGGTCAGCTGTCCTCCCATCTTCCTTCTCGCACATGTAGTCATCCTTCAGATCCCTAGGGAGGACGCCACCACGATCGAACCCACTCTTCCACATAGTCAGTTGGCATGATCCATCCCTCGAGTGCCGATCCTTCGCTCCACACGGGACCCCTAACCGCAGCAACCTCTCACTTTCAGCTGGCTGGCTCGTCCACTCTCTTTCACTGCCCCCAAAGCCACACTCTCGCTCTCCACGCCTTTCCTCCCTTTTTTTTCTGTCTTTTTTTCTTCCTCCACACTCACGCTTCTCCTATTTATAATGGGGACGTGACGCAGGTGTGGTAATTAGCAGCTCCTGGCATCAATTATGGGCACGGGCAATCATGCACCCACTGAAACGGCCATGCCATATCATGCCCGGGAAATGCTCCAGCCACACTACCACATCCACTCCTTAAGCCGCGAGTGCAGCAATTATTTATTTAAAAAACTGGCGATTCATTTAGAGCTGCAGACCCACTATACCACATGCACTGTAAAAATGGCACAGTCTTTCAGGTGAGACGTAAAATCCGAGGACCTGACTCTCTGTGGTCATAAAAGATCCCTGGAAATACTTTGTAAATAGTGGGGTGTAGCCTGATGTCCTGGCTAAATTGTCCACAATGGCCTAGTCATTCTGTCCCCCTAATCACCCCCTGTCTCTGATTGGCCATCTCTCTCACCACTTCACCAGGTAACGTGTGGTGAGCATACTGGCATAAAATGGCTGCCGTTGCATCATCCAGGTGGATGCTATACATTGGTGGTTGAACTGGCTCTCCACTCACTCTGAAAAGCACTTTGAGTAGTGAGAAAAGTGCTATATAAATGTAAAGAATTATTATTATTATTATTACTTTTCTTAAAATGGACGGCATCTACAACTGCAATAAGAAAGCCTGGTAGACAGCAGGACCCAAATAAGCTTCCTCATAAACTTTCTGCCACCTGTTAAAGAATCGTCTGACATGGGCTTTGCTTGTATCACATACTAAGCCCTAAGCTCTGAGGCACCAAGTATAAATGAGCTCCTATTAGGCCTGCTGTCTTCAGTCTTCACTGTCTTCTCTGTCTTCTTATGGTAGGCCAGGGGTGTCCAACTCTGGCCCTGGTGGGCCGCAGTGGCTGCTGGTTTTCATTCTAACCATCTTCTTAATTAGTGAGCCATTTTTGCTGCTGATTAACTTGTTTTGCCTTAGTTTTAATTGACGTGACTCTGACCTCTTAG
Source organism: Polypterus bichir lapradei (assembly GCA_026402145.1). Lineage (NCBI taxonomy): Eukaryota > Metazoa > Chordata > Cladistia > Polypteriformes > Polypteridae > Polypterus > Polypterus bichir. The sequence goes on along the minus strand of JANRMT010062827.1, from coordinate 25,704,910 downwards.
TTGTTTATTTTTCCTTAATGAGCAGCCAAACAATAATGAGACACAAAACAAGCCACCACGTGACTAGCTCACCTGAAAATAAAGAAAGGTGAAGGTCTCGGTCATGTTGGTCTGCTCAGGTCACCAAAACATCTTGACGGTGGTCTTAGAAAAAACAGAAAATCAACAGTCTGTTGTGGCAGAACGAGAGCAAGTCATGATATTCAATAATGGGTTTAATTAACAGCAAGAATTGGCTTCTCATCAATAAACTGGTTAGAGTGAAATTGGCTTGAGTTTGACGTTCCAGTTTAGCTGGTCATCTGTTGGCTTGTTTCACATCTCATTTCTGTTTGGCTGTCATTTAATGAAGAAACGAATCAATTCAGAGGACTAAATCCTTAAAAATAGGGCTATTAAAATGAAGGGAAAAGGAGTTAATTAGCAGTGAAAACTGGTCACTAATTAGGAAAAAGATTAGAATGAAAACCTTCAGCCACTGCAGCCCACCAGGACCGGAGTCGGACATCCCTGTGGTAGACTATGGATGGAAACTCACACTTTGGGTCCTGGCTATGCCCATAATGGGTCACCTTGAGCACAGGACCAGAAGGACAATGAGGGGACAAATGTTCAGCCTTGCCCTATTTCATATTCAGTTTTAATATGGCTATGGGCAGTGATAGCCACATAGATTCTGAGCCCCATATTAAATCCCTTCTGAGGGTCTTTAATAAGTCATAATACAGCAGTATGGGTGTGGTTTGTGAGGTCTGCCAGAATGTCTGGTGATGATTCCATTTTGCTTGAAGACCCATTCCACTGTGGCTACAGTCCTTCAGTCCTTGTATCCTAGCCTGACTGAAAGCATCAGAGAAGGATGCCATTTTTCCTGTCATTTGCCACCATTACTTTCCCAAACACCTACTCAAGGACCTTGAATGGCTGCTGTCCACCCAGTGCTCAGGAACATAAGAATATTAGAAATTTCACAAACAAGTGGATATGATTCAGTTCATCAGATTCATTTGTTTAACTATGCTGTCACAATATCTCATCCAGATGTTTAACGGATTTCAACTCCACAACTCTTTCTGGTTTCAATCCTAAATGTCCACTGGTTTCCTCAAATATATGATTCAGCCTTAACTTGAAAGAACTGGATCTTGTTTATCAAATACCTTTGAGAATTTTTAAGACCTGGATTAGATTCCCACGTAGTCTCCTCTGCTAGAGGCTAAAAGGGTTTAATTATCTGAAGAGCACAATGTGTCCTTAAGTTTTGGGATGCTATTGGTTGCTCTCCCCTGCACAGCTTCAAGTGCTGCTATGTCTCTCTTGCAGCGTGGTGACCAGTACTGCTCACAATACTCCAGGAGCCTGAGTTTGTATCATGTTGTGGTCCTGCTAATTCAGCTACATCTGTTACTACTGCACACAGCATCTGATGACCCATCAACTGGGAAGAAAAACAAATTCAGCTCAACAATAATGGAGTGTGGTAACCTTATAGTTTAGAAGTCTCATATTTGATCCATGGTCTCTTCAGGGGGTTTATAAAGCAGCTTTCATAAAACAGCAGTGTGGGTCTGGTGGGTGAGATCTGCCTAAGTGATCCAAATCTGGTGATGATAGCATTTTGCCTGAAGACTCATTCCACGGTGCAGTATCCGTGGCTAATTTTTTTTCCAGTTCTTGCATCCTAGTCTGATCTAAACAATCAGAGAAGGACGCCTATCTTCTAGTCATCCACCACCATTCATCTATAACAGGGGTCTCCAACATGCCTTTCCAAGTAGCTCACCAAAGGGTTAATGAATCCTACATACAGTGCAGGATTTACGTATAAGCTACACAAGCTATAGCTTAGGGCCCCCGCCTTCTTGGGGGCCCCCAAAACAAATTGTCCAAGTGAGCAATTGTCATATATACTTAAATATACTACAGCATATCTGGAGCTATAAAGGGCCCCATGTCTCAAATAGCTTAGGGCCTTATCAAGTCTAAATCCGGCCCTGCCTACATAAATTTCAAAACTTAATTAGTCAAATTAGGAGTGGGTGATCTTTCCAAAAAATCATATCACAATCCTTTTAACACAAAATCATGATCCACAATCTGAATTGCAATCTGTCTTTTCAGTGTGGCATACACTTAAGAGAATATCCAGACTCAGACTCATCATGACCTAAGTAACACTTTATTTTAAATATCAAACAAACTTGAATTCAATTGTTCTCTCGTTCGCTAGCTAAGCGGAGTTAAGGACCATGCCCCGAAGCTGGCGAGTAAGTGAGGAAGGCCCCCCTTCCCCTCAGCTCACTGTGTGTTTCTCGGATTTGTGCAAATAAATCGGTACCACAAGCAAACTATGATACATAGCGAAATCAGAGAAGTCGCAAAATCAACCGGATTGTTCAAGCAAATTATAGAAAAAAACCCAACCTAAATCCGTTAAGTAGTTCTCTTGTGAAAAGCGGACAGACGCAGACAGAGAGACATTGGGTATTATATATTAGTAAACCTTCAACATAATGTGCAGTTAAAGTTTCAGCAGCATTCTCAGCATTTCTGGAGCTTAGTAGAGCCAGATAACTATAAGAATCTTCACCAAGCAGCTCTGAAAATGTCCGCTCTGCTTTGGGTCGCCATACCTCTGTGAGTCTGCCTTGTCTGACATGAATGTCATGAAATCAAAGTTCAGAACAAAACTGACAGATGAACATTTAAATGACTCCAGAAGAGTGAACCTCAGTGGCCTCTCTTGTTGACTCCATGCAGTGCCAGTCATCTGACTAACTAAAAAACACATCACACATGCAACTGGACATGTGAATAAAGTGACAGAGTGACATGTGACAAAATGACAAATGAATAAGTCATGTCTGTGTATTTGGAATTGCATTGTTTTGTTTTGACAGCATTCATGTTTTAATTCAGTAGTGTGAGATATGCTAGAAAATGCATACAGACATACAAAATGCACTTGTAGGTGAACTAAATATTTTAATGCAAGATGTGAGTTGTGGACACCAACATTTTGTAAATGTTCAGGCATAACAAGCTTATTCAGTTTGTTTGGGTTGAAATAAGCTATGAGAATAAACGTTAGAAAACATAAGGAGCTCTCGGCCATTTTCATTTTGTAAAAGTAGCTCTCAGGGGAAAAAAGGTTGGAGACCCCTGATCTGATAGTATACCCAACCTGCAACTTTGACAGGCTGCTGCCCACCCCGGTGCTGAGGAGCCTGTGTTTGTATCTTGTTGTGGAGCTGCTAATTCAACTGCATCCATTACTACTGTCCACAATAACTGATATCCCACTATGGGTTACAAGAACAAAATTCAATTCAACAATTTTTTTTTCCATGCTGTCTGAATTGTATATCCTGCTAGGCATAAACTTCAAAAGTCATGATGACTTGTGCTCTGTTGCTTGGCTCTTCTTGAGCAATGAACCACAATGAAATATCTGCAATGCCGGGCTTGCCTTTGCTATAAATGAAGAAAAGTCAATCCATCCTGAAAGCACTGGAATTAAACTGTAAGTAATCCTTGAGAGACATAATCTGAACTTGTTTTTGCAAGGAAGACCAACCACAGCTAGGGAGGCAGATGTTACTTCTTCTGGATTTCATTTGACATTTTGTTCTTGATTGTGAGAGGGAGAGAGAATGGGGGGAGATAGAAAAAGAGAGAGAGAGAATAAGAAAGACTGGAATTTTAATTTCGCTAGAGAAAATCACAAAGGTCTAAAATATATTCATTAAATTTAAAACCTCTGATGACCTCTGATGACCTTTTCCTTGTTCGGAAATCAGCAGTAGACTTCCCAAGCTTGCAATATTTACATATAAATGAAGAACAGATAGCAATTATGAGGCAAAAAGCCCAAGTTGTGAATACTGTGCTTATTGAATGCAATATTGGATATTGGAGAAGAGCAAAGTTTGATGATAAAATGCATTTTATTGTTTTTTTTCTGTTTTTGCATATTAGATTATTTTATAAACTGTGGCTATCATTGCTCATTCACAGGTCCACAGTCTTGGGTTTGATTCCCACACCCAGCCACTGTTGGTCTGGAGTTGCTTGTTCTCCCTGTGTGATTGTGGGCTTTCCTCCAGGAACTCTGATCTCTACGGATGTGCAGTTGAGGTTAACTGGCAACTGTAAACTAGCCAGAATGTGGGTGAATGCGGATTTATGTACCCTGAGATAGACTGGTGCCCTGTCTATGGGTGTGAAGGGAGAAATTCATGGCATTCTGTATTTTAAAATAAATAGTGTGTGTAGGCTCTGAGTGGGTGTGGGTGCCCTTGCCAGCGTACCCCCATTATGATCACACTTTCACGTGCAAATGTGAACAGGTCAGTCATGGGCTTCATTTACATCTCGAAGTAGGTGGAGGATAGCACTTGCACCCTATCAGGGTTATGAAGGAAGCCTGCAACAGCAGTATGGGGAAAATCAAACAAATGAGAGAAAGAAGGAAGGAGAGGAGGTTAAGGCTGAGGAGAGTCAGGATCGAGAGAGCCCGTGTTGGTTAGAATGGTGGCAAGGGAGTGAGCGGCAGATCTGAGCTCGAGTGTGCGCGCTCCTTATAGCAATGCACGGGAGTGGGAGCGACCCTGTCGTGCAGTGTCTTCTGGATAGATGCTGACAGAATGGCTAAGGGAGACGTGAGTGGAGTTTGGAGGGAAGTCCTATGGACATAGAGGGACAGGCAGTAGGAACGTAAACCCGGGATTAATGGTTAGCTGCACCTTTCGTTGGGCCTCTCCTCGTGCTGCAGGGTCCTGTTGGCATAACCTGAGGAGATGCCAGATTTTAGAAAGTAGCACTGGGGCTCAGAAGAAAACAGACAAATCTGCCTTGGATTTAACCTTGCTTTTAGTGGATTATTTATTGAACCTCCATGTTTCACTTTGATTTAATGAAATATTTATTTATTGATGGACTATTTGGAATACAATGCACTTTGGAACACTGTCTGTTTGTTTTATTTGTGAATAAGAGCACATAACCGCTTTGCACCAACCCCTATTTGACCTTGTGCATCTTCATTTGTCATTCTTGAATTCATTATATATGGTACGAGGTTCAAGTTGCTCGCGGAAGCTCTCTTGGAGTGTGGAGCAAACCTGGACCATCACAATGGGGCACATAGGATTGCTGGTACAGACTCCAGGCTCATCACAACACAGAAATTGGATTAATCAGGTTTCATAAGGTACAGTACATATGTATGGATCGTGGCATGTGGCTGTGGGTGGTACCCAGCCGGGATGCCCAGGAGGACCGGAGGAGGGCTTACGCCTCCTCCAGACCACGTGGGGGCGACCGCCCTGGTTGCTTTGGGGACCATGGGAACTGAGCTTGGAAGCTCAACCCTGTGGTCACCGCCAGGGGGTGACCCAATGCCTGAGGTGCCCTGGCCCTCAGCACTTCCGCCACACCCAGAAGTGCTGGGGGGAAGAAGACCAGGGACACCCGGAGTGCTTCCACGTGCACAGCTGGTACTTCCGCCACACTGGGGAGTGCCGGCAGAAGATTATCGGGAGGCACCTGGAGCACGTCCGAGTGGGGATAAAAGGGGCCGCCTCCCTCCATTTGGGGGCTGGATACAGGTGGATGAAGGATGAAGTCTTGGAGGAGAGGAGTGGAGGTGGCCTGAAGAGAAGAGAGAGGCATTGTGAGGCCTGGACTTTGGGGGAGTTTTGGAGTTGTGTGTGCACTGTTGTAAATATTAGTTGTGTAAATAAACGTGTGTTGGGTGATTTAACAATGTCTACCTGTCTGTGTCCGGGCCATCAACCACAGGATGTATATCATGTTAGGACTCCTGGACTCTCGACCCTGGAATATTAGGTGGGTTCCTGTTGGAATAGGCTGCAGTTCCCACAACTCTGAATTGCATTAAATAGCAATTCTTTCCTTGGACCTTCTTAAGTTGGACCATTCTTCCTGGGGCACCCATTCACCCCTCTGTAACAGGTTTTGATTCATCTGGGGTTTTGAAAGGAATACTCCACCCAAAAATGAACATTTTTAATCTATTTTTTCCTGTATTATTTGGATTGATGGCTGACAAAAAAGTTTCATCTCATGTCTCCATTAAGAACAGAGATGACAAAGTGTCTTATGCAAAGTGCTTGAATGAGGGTCAGTGGGGAAAAACGCTGTACAACAACAAACAAGATAAAATTGAAGATCCAACTCCCTCCTAATTCATTGGTCAATAGCCCAGTCTTCATGTTCAAAAGCTTGAAATCTCCTGAACACACTTCACTGTTTTGCATTAGTCTTATTTTCCACAATATTTTTAAGAATATTTTACCAAAAATGATATATGTTTTGGACTGCATTTCGAACATGTGGGTTATGTGGCACAAGTAATATTACATGAACTCTAGTTGGTGGGGAAGTTAAACTTGATGACTGCATTACTAATCTCATCACGTGAGTAAGTCATATTACATAAACGTGTATTACAGGATATGGCAAATTAGATAACTGCGTAACAACTTTCCAGCACAGTTCACATTTGCAAAGCATTGCAGGCTTTCCCCCCTTTTTTTGACAGCCAATAGCATGCTACCTGACAAGCTCATGACCGTGCAAAGAATTTATAGGTACAACAAGTTCTGCCGCAATTTTTGCCCTTTTATTTTTCCATTCTATTGTGGTACATAAAACATGGGACATTAGACTGACAAGCCTCTCTTCTGTTTGTTAGGTCCAAGCACCCATATTCCTTATTCCTCACTGTTGCTTTATATGTACCGAACTTCCAGGTGGGCACTCACACACATCCCTGTGACTTAAGGAAAAATGAAAACAGTTTGACTTTGTCAGGCTGAGTCGGAGACTAGTTGGACTCACAGGAGCAAACTGCCACTGCAAGTGAATTCTGTATGTGATGAGTGTTCAGTGGTGCAGGGCAACTTTTTAAATAAATAATCACATGCAGGGCTTCAAGTAGGTGTGGGTGTGCGCAGGCACACTTCGCTCCGTAGTTAATTGAGGTACCAGGCCAACCAAGCGACATACATGTGTGGAGGTGGGCAGATTGGTCGGGCACCTCAGATGTTCATTGGTTGGAGTGGTGTGTCACACTTGCACCCAATTAAACTGGCAGTATAAAAGGAGCCTTCATGGGACAAAAAAAGAAGGAGATCGGTACGTTAGACAGAAGACAAAGAAGTTCAGGCGGGAAAGAAAACGAAGAAAGAGCAGACGTGCTGTAAGAACACCACTGGGAGGAGAAGCAGGACGAGCCAGTCAGCTAGTGTGTGAGAGGCAGCACAGTTGATAGCCCTGTGAAGGAGCGAAAGATCGGCATTCTAGGGGTGGATTGTCCCCATTGATAATTTCTTGTGGAGTGGGTGCGATCAAGCGGGAGTCCTACCCCAGGGATCCTTGGTATGGCAGAGGAGTGAGAAGGAAGACAGGAGGACAACTGACCCCAAGTAGCAGCTAAAACGGGGGTCGGGTGCAAAGGACCGCAGATGCTAGTGTCTCCACCGGCTGAGCAAGCAATGGGAGAGCCGGGGAGAAGAAGATGGGGTTGTGCTGGGCTATTCTGACAGAATGTGAAGGACCCAGTGTTGGCTTTACTCTCGTTTACAGTTCTGATTTTTTTAACTCACGGACAGTCACCATTTTTTCAGATTATTTATTTATTTATTGAAGACTTCACTGTGCTGTGGACATTGACTGCATTATTTTAATAAAAGCACTGTTTGATCTTTGCACCTACCCTTTGCTATGTGTGCCCGACTCATCTTTGTAATTGTACTTGCAATGGTGGGTTCGAGTGGCTTCCAGAAGGACTTGGTAACATCAAACTAGCCTGTACTACCACACTGCAACTGAAAATGGTTGGGAAAGTCGTGCTTTGGTTACATTCTCACAAGGTTGCCCTCTTATATCTGTTACTTACTGGAGCAATGCCATTCATGCACAACACCATTTTGGTCAGCCACTCCACCACCATCAGACTGCCCTTTCAAGTATTGTAATGACCTGGGAGTGTGAGAGATGGAGGAATGGAATTAGACACTTTTCCCACACCCTGGGAAAGCTCACTGCCACCTGAGGAGCATGTCCTTCCCAGGGCAGCATGTCTCTCTCAGGGCTGGACCCAGGAGTGCTACACTGCCCTCCTCTAAGAACCTTTGTCCTTTGAAAATAACACAAAATCCATCCTCTGGAATATTTGAGAGGTACAAAGCCATCTGGTCTGCCCAACCTAATGCAAGCCATCTTAAATGTGGTTGATGAGTCCAGCAGCATAAGTGCTAAACAAGTCCAATTTAAGTCAGACTGGTGGGATGTGGCCCTAAAATGGACCAGCGACTGTTTCCACCACGTCATTCAGGTCCTCTTATGTCAGCACGCCCTGTTAACTGCTTTGTCCCTTTGTCCGCTCAGCCACACCACCTGGCTCTGCCTCACTCTGCCCACCCAGAGTCAGATTCAACCCATATGCCACACTTTCCCATGGCTCTGTGAGCAAACTTGAGGCCAAGGTCAACATCTGAGGCTTGATATCGGTCACACATCAGAACCGATGGGCTTTAGCAACCAGGAAGGCTCTCTAAGTGCTGTGTTTGTGCCCCCTTCACATGCTGCTCATTGGGCTGCCTTTATAGCCACGTCCTCCAGATATTCCTGCCCCTTTAGGCAGTCTGCACCCAATGGAGGAGTGTGTGGCCATCAGGTCCAGACTCATGGGCACGACAGTATTTTATGGACAAGTGCAGTGCCTCACACAATGGACACCATTATGGTAAGACTACTATTAGGTATTTAAGTATTAAGTATTTTTATAGACTAGAACAGATTTTTTCACACTGGACGCCACTTTGTTCACATTCTTATAGATAATACGTTAGGCACCACAAAAATGCATCCATCACTTATTTACAGTTATGTAACAATACTTAAACAAAGGCTCCTTTGGTCTGTGTTATACTTATAAAGCGTCAGTAAAGTAATTATTCATCTCCTTAGTGGAGGCCTACTAAAATACTCCACTTTGGAATGGTCAGAAGTGGCTTTGATAGGTTGGTAAAATTACTAGTTTGAAGGATTCACAGGTCTTACCACTTGGTCCTTTTAACCATTGTATGGACTAATGCAGTGCCATTCACACTGAGCACAACTTCTGGTCACCTCCTTGTAGGAGAGTCCTCTTAAGTACTTTACGGACTAGTGCCGTGCCACATAAACTGTACTAACACTCGTATTAGACTGTCCTTTTAAGTATATTTATAGACTAGAACAGTTTTATTCACACTGTATGGACATGACTTTTGTCACACTTATCACATGGTTCTTTGAGGCACTGTATGGACTAGTGCAGTGCTATTTCCACTGGACACCACTTTGGTCATACTCTGACAAGGCTGCCCTCTTACATCTTTTACTTCCTGAAACAGTGTCATTCACACTCAACAATGTCACACACGTGTGCTTGGGAGTCAACCAAAGGGACCAGAAAATGCCAGTTCTATGCCAGGCCAGGGGATGGCAGGGTACACTAAACCTCTCTTTTTTCTCTCCGTAGACCAAACATGAGAAATCCTTCGTGTCCCGGCCCCAAGGACATCACTTCCTGTCCCAGCCCTTAGGATGTCACTTCCAGTGAACCACCTATAAAAACCCGTCATCCTCCATACTTAAACAGTTCTGTTTTGGACTCTAACCTGTACTCATATTTAAGCCTTTTGCAGCCAGGGAAACTATACAGGTGGCTGCCCCAAACCTTTGTTGTCCATCCATCCATCCATTATCCAACCTGTTACATCCTAACTACAGGGTCACGGGGGTCTGCTGGAGCCAATCCCAGCCAACACAGGATGCAAAGCAGGAAACAAACCCCAGGCAGGACACCAGCCCACCACAGGGCACACACACACACACACAAAGCACACAGTAGGGACAATTGAAAATCGCCAATGCACCTAACCTGCATGTCTTTGGACTGTGGGAAGAAACCAGAGCACCCACGCAGACACGGGGAGAACATGCAAACTCCACTCAGGGAGGACCCGAGAATCAAACCCGGGTGTCCTAACTGCAAGGCAGCAGCGCTACCACTGCTCCACCGTGCCACCTAACCTTTATTGTGTGTCCAGCTAGTTCTTTCACAACACCATTTTGGTCACCATCTTTTCAGACTGTCCTCTTGCATACTTTGCAATCTGGTCACTATAAGCATTTCAGTCGCACCCTTAGCTGGTCGCTCTCTATGACTTTTTCTGCACTTTCACATTCTCGGTCCTGTACTTTGTAGCTCACATGGTGCTTTTTTGGATGTACTTCCTTTGAACTAGACCTTCAGACTCCGTTCCTTAAATTCCTGCAGTTTCACTCCTGGTCTGCCTGCCGAGTAACAGGAAGGCTAAAAATATCGGCTAGTAAAAGAAGCCTACTGCTAAACTCTGTTTTCCCCTCATCTTTCATCTGCTATCTCCTTCTCACAGAAGCAGTTCTCCAGCGTGGTTGTAATAGAGGAGTCTGGTTCAGTGTACACCTCTACATCCCTATATTACTCGAGGTTCTAATTAAGTATGCAGTTCATTTATAATCCAATTAAAATCCCCCCCTCAGACAGTCAGACACACGCTAGAAGAATGAAAGGTTCATGAAAGCAGTACTTCAGAGTTCAACAAACTCAGCACACTTCTGTCCTGCGTTCACCTGAGATACTGACACGCATCTCAGTGATGGAAATCTTCTTTTGCCTTTAATCTGGATTTCCATTGGTCTGTTCTGAATTGATGCTCTAGTGAAGCAAATCCTCGCATTTGAATGTATTGCCAACTTCAGTGAAGTGGATTCTGTCTTCGGTCTGCAGTGCTGCTGAATGAATGCAGCAGTTTCTATGCGACAAAATGTATGCGGGGATTGTGGCCTGGCTTAGCCAATCACAGCGTGAGAGTTGAACATGCCATATTCAATGATAGATCTGAATGCGAGTGCTTGCATAAAACGCAGCTAACAATTTGTTTTAGGAGCCACAGATGCAAATGTTGCCTGCCGTATGTCGAGTATCTAGTCTATTCTGCACGAATTAGGTTTTGTCATCAGAGCTTAAAGGGGAAGAGGATTGCTGCTTTTTAGTACGACACTGGAAAACCCATTTATCATGGCCTATAAGCTGCCTCTCCTAATTACCTATTAATAATGCACGTTGGCCTATACAATCTGACATTCTTTGATTTTCTGAAATCTCGCAATCAAATTCATTGACATAAGGTTACAATTATACCAGGAACCAGACCTGGATGGGTTGCCTCTCTCATGCAGTCACCCATAGTCAGGGTCTTTGTAATGTGGAAGGAGCCTAAAACTCTGTGGACAGAGTAGAGAAAATGACCAGAGAAGAATAAGATGCCAACAACTTGTGGACTGTAGGTGGCGTCCTAGCTCCCCAAACCCGACACAGTCAGGCTTGGACACAAGTATAAAATGAATGAAAGAGTTTTATTGTGGGAAACTCTTGCAGAAAGTGTTTCCCACGCCACAACCACAACCTAAGACACAAGCAGCAGACAGTAATTCTTTATCTTTGTCTTCTTTCTTTCGGCACTGCCTTCACTCCTCCATGCAAGTGTTGTCCTCCTTCCTCCTGACTCTGGCTCCATTCAAATGTGGCATGCAGCTCCTTTAACGTGACACGTGGACACACTTCAAGTGTTCCGAAGCTGTAGCTCGGAAGCACTTCTGTGTGAGGTGAGAGCCCAACAAAGTAGGACTCCCCAGTCCCTGCAGCTCCCCCTGGCAGAACCCACGGAACCCAACAGGGCTGAGTCCAAGAACTCTAATTCCCATGATTCCCTGAGGGAAACTGTGTTGCTGCCACAACCCAGGGAGACTGCCATATAGCAGTTCAGGGGAGATAATGTCCCGTGCATGCTGTTTTCCCCATGTCTTTCCATCTTGAGGGCGTCCTGGTCAGGTACGAATGTCGGCCATCCCTCACAACCCTCAAAGCACAAACTTCAGTGAAAATAATGCCACCCATGGGAAATTCAGTTAATATACATCCACTTGAACAGTATCTTACTTCAGAGCCCCCTCAAAAAAATCACACCTTGTCAATCTCTTGGTAAAAGAAGTAACTCAAGAACAATATAAAACACCAAGGTATGGTGGCCCCAGTCCCTTAAGGCTAGGAAACAGTGAGTACTTCACTGAAGTAGAGTGAGGCAGAGAGAAGCAATGGCAAGTGATACACAACTCCCTGCAAACACTCTAACCCTGAGGTTGTGGGTTCAAATCCTGCTACTGACACTGTGTGACCGTGAGCAAGTCACTTGACCTGCCTGTGCTCCAATTGGAAAACCGAAAGAAATGGAACCAATTGTATCATAAATGTTATAAGTCGTCTCGGACAAAGGCGTCAACCAAATAAGTAAATGTAAATCTGGCAGCCACTTTATGAGTATGCAAACCACTAAATGTCAACATAGGATTCAAGAGGAACCAAAAGCGGTTAAAACAAATGTTAGGTTGATTGGTAACTCTGAATTGCCTCACTAAGAATGGGTGAGTTTACTTTATTACATTGGCTTCAGAAAGTGTTTAAACTAGTACATCTTGTTCATAATTTTCTATGTTGCAGCCTTACATTAAAATCATTTAAATTTTTTTTCACATCAAGCAACACTCAATACCCCAGAATGACAAAGTGAAAACAGGATTTTAGAACTTTTTGCAAATGTATTTAAAATAAAACACTGAAATATCACATTGATACAAATTTTCAGATCCTTTGCTATGTCACTTGATATATGATTGGAGGTGCATCCCATTCTACTGACCATCATCATTGAGATGTTTCTACACCTTGACCACCTAAGCTGAGTCATGCCTAAAAAAGGACTGGGCAAAGGACATGAGGCCTGAACCAGGAAAGTTTGCCCTACACTACAATGTGATTTTGGTCCAAGTGGCACATTGAGGAAGCACAAGAACTGCATAAATTCATGCTAATACAGAAATTTAAGAAGCCACGCCATATCAGAGACTTGAAGACTCCATCCGTTCAGAGACCACACTGGATCCGAGACCAGTCACCTTACTAAAATGAAAAGCCACCTGACGTTCTGGGCTTATTTGGTGTTATATTGGTATTATTTTGTCACACTTATTTTACTCTGCTTCTGTTTTGAGTACACTAAGTAATCTACTGTATACTGCATGAATAAAAGTGTTTCAGTTTGTTAACAGTCCAAGTGTAAATATGTTGGAGATTTTGGACACTCTGTTCAGGTTTATGTAAGAAAGAGTCTGAAATAGAAAATAGGGTTACCCTTGGACCCTTCCACAATAAAACAATATACAGTACCTAGTAGAGAGATTTCTTCTGTTGCTGGGATTGCTTTTACTCTTCTTGAACCTTATGTTTCCCACCAACATATTCAATGTAGCATTTTAGAATAGTCACTTTAAATTGGGTTTGTGCTTTGTGATGCTTGTATACAATGCAATACAATTTATTTTTATATTGCCCAAAATCACGCAAGATGTGCCACAATGGACTTTAACAGGCCCTGCCTTTTGATAGCTCCCCCCAGCCTTAACTCTCTAGGAAGACAAGGACCCCCCCCCCCGAAAAAAGAAAACCCTTGTAGGGAAAAAAAATGGGAGAGGCAGTTCAAAGAGAGACCCCTTTCCAGGAGTAAATACAACACAATACACAGAACAGAACACAAGTAATCCTCAATACAATATAATAGCGCAACAGAAATCTTACAAGTCCAGAGCAGAATTCAACATGTTGTTCGTGTTAATGGTTTATTTGTAATCTATACTAATAAACGGCAAAGCCCTCACTCACTCACTCACTCACTCACTCACTCACTCACTCACTAACTCAATAACTGACTGACTGACTGACTGACTCATCACTAATTCTCCAACTTCCCGTGTAGGTAGAAGGCTGAAATTTGGCAGGCTTATTCCTTACAGCTTCCTTACAAAAGTTGGGTAGGTTTCATTTCGAAATTCTAAGCGTAATGGTCATAACTGGAAGCTGTTTTTCTCCATT
>JANRMT010062827.1:25676344-25690466 GCA_026402145.1 Polypterus bichir lapradei | reverse complement strand
AGAGAGATAGATAGAGAGAGAGAGATGACAACAACACTCATATCAATGACAAAACAATTACATTAACAATCATGTTACATTATTTTTAAAATATTTCCTTTTATTTTTCATAACTTCTTTAACACACTACTTCTCCGCTGCGAAGCGCGGGTATTCTGCTATTCTATATATTTTGTAAGTTTAATATAGCTCATAGAACGTTAATGATAAATTGTGCTTGAGTACATTATTTCTGGGAGTGAGTGTAATTGACAGTACAAAATCAGTGCCTTCATTCTCTTTTTTCATCTTCTTTGCAGAGCCTTTTTATGTAGTGACTGGGCATCAGGTTGGCATTGCATACTGACCAATAGACACTCTAACAAACACTTCAAGATCTTTGTGTTAGCACCAACCATTCTAGAGGCATCTTTTTCCACTTTCAATATCAAGACGCAAGAGTCAGCTGGAACCAAACCAAGCATTCAGGGGTGAATGGCCTTGGTAAAAGAGGTGACTAAGAGCCTGGTGGTACCATTAGCTGAGCTCTAGAGAGCCTGTGTGAAGATGCGAGAAACTTCCAGAAAGACAGCCATGACTGTAACAGTGAAATGATCTACAGTGTGGCCTGCAAAGTGTTCCACATGGGAAAAAAAGGCAAAACAAAATAAATAAAAAGAGGTTAAATGTTTAAAGTATGATAGAGGTTATCTTAGAGTAGAAGAACTTCTACATTTTACAGTTATGGTCTTAAGGATGGTGTCATATTACTTAAAAACCGAAGAGCCTCATTTTCATTTTAAAGCATAGCACTTAGGGGCATCATGATTTACTAGTGCTTTTCAGTTTTCTGACTTTTGTATTTTCTCAAACATGAATTTCACAGAGTTATGTGATCTGAACAAGAAGCCATTGGTCAAACATAAGAAAATAACTAGAAATAAATCTTGACATGGAATAATGGGTAATATGTAAGATCTAGTGCTTTATCATATAGTGGGATGCAAACGTTTGGGCAACCTTGTTAATAGTCATTATTTTCCTGTATAAATCGTTGGTTGTTACGATAAAAAATGTCAGTTAAATATATCATATAGGAGACACACACAGTGATATTTGAGAAGTGAAATGAAGTTTATTGGATTTACAGAAAGTGTGCAATAATTGTTCAAACAAAATCAGGCAGGTGCATAAATTTGGGCACCACATAAAAGAAATGAAATCAATATTTAGTAGATCCGCCTTTTGCAGAAATTACAGCCTCTAAACGCTTCCTGTAGGTTCCAATGAGAGTCTGGATTGTGGTTGAAGGTATTTTGGACCATTCCTCTTTACAAAACATCTCTAGTTCATTCAGGTTTGATGGCTTCCGAGCATGGACAGCTCTCTTTAACTCACACCACAGATTTTCAATTATATTCAGGTCTGGGGACTGAGATGGCCATTCCAGAACGTTGTACTTGTTCCTCTGCATGAATGCCTTAGTGGATTTTGAGCAGTGTTTTGGGTCATTGTCTTGTTGAAAGATCCAGCCCCGGCGCAGCTTCAGCTTTCTCACTGATTCCTGGACATTGGTCTCCAGAATCTGCTGATACTGAGTGGAATCCATGCGTCCCTCAACTTTGACAAGATTCCCAGTCCCTGCACTGGCCACACAGCATGATGGAACCACCACCATATTTTACTGTAGGTAGCAGGTGTTTTTCTTGGAATGCTGTGTTCTTTTTACTCCATGCATAACGCCCCTTGGTATGCCCAAATAACTCAATTTTAGTTTCATCAGTCCACAGCACCTTATTCCAAAATGAAGCTGGCTTGTCCAAATGTGCTTGAGCATACCTCAAGCGGCTCTGTTTGTGCTGTGGGTGGAGAAAAGGCTTCCTCTGCATCACTCTCGCATACAGCATCTCCTTGTGTAAAGTGCGCCGAATGGTTGAACGATGCACAGTGACTCCATCTGCTGCAAGATGATGTTGTAGGTCTTTGGTGCTGGTCTGTGGGTTGACTCTGACTGTTCTCACCATTCGTCGCTTCTGTCTATCTGAAATCTTTCTTGGTCTGCCACTTCGAGCCTTAACTTGAACTGAGCCTGTGGTCTTCCATTTCCTCAATATGTTCCTAACTGTGGAAACAGACAGCTTAAATCTCTGGGACAGCTTTCTGTATCCTTCCCCTAAACCATGATGATGAACAATCTTTGTCTTCAGGTCATTTGAGAGTTGTTTTGTGAACCCCATGTTGCTACTCTTCAGAGAAAATTAAAGGAGGAGGGAAACTTACAATTGACCCCCTTAAATACTCTTTCTCATTATAGGATTCACCTGTGTATGTAGGTCAGGGGTCACTGAGCTTACCAAGCCAATTTGAGTTCCAATAATTTGTTCTTAAAATTTTGGAATCAATAAAATGACAACGGTGCCAAAATTTATGCACCTGCCTGATTTTGTTTGAACAATTATTGCACACTTTCTGTAAATCCAATAAACTTCATTTCACTTCTCAAATATCACTGTGTGTGTCTCCTATATGATATATTTAACTGACATTTTTTATCGTAACAACCAACGATTTATACAGGAAAATAATGACTATTAACAAGGTTGCCCAAACTTTTACATCCCACTGTATATTGTTAAGGTGTGTAACACAAGCAAAGCCCCTGTTAAAGTGCTGTTATGTACAGTAGCAGTATGTGTCTAAAGGATAAAGCATTGAGAATTTCCTGCACCATTTTGGAGTCCACATGTGGTCAACCCATTTGATCGTACATGATTAGGAAAGGCAGGCCCCACAGTTGGCAAAGGGCATCAGAGCAAAAACCAAGCCAAGAAGTTGAAGGAATTGCCTTCAGTACTTAGAAACAGGATTGCATCGAGACCTGGATCTGGAGAAAGTGGCCAAACATTTTTGCAGCATCAATGGTTCCCAAGAGTGTGCTGCATTCATAACTCTTAAACGGAAGAAGTTTGAATCAACCATGACTCTTTCTAGAGCTGCCTGTCTGACTAAACTGAGCAACCATAAGAGAAATGCCAGGGTAGGAGTGGGACTGAGAACCTGGTAGTCACTCTCGTTGAGCTCCAGAGAAGCTGTGAGGAGATGGGAGAAAATTCCA
The DNA here is from genome assembly GCA_026402145.1 of Polypterus bichir lapradei. Taxonomy (NCBI): domain Eukaryota; kingdom Metazoa; phylum Chordata; class Cladistia; order Polypteriformes; family Polypteridae; genus Polypterus; species Polypterus bichir. Next base: position 25,687,372 of record JANRMT010062827.1, on the reverse strand, counting down.
GAAGGACAACCATCACTGGTTGTCCTCCAATCTGGGCATTATGGTGGACTGGCTAGATAAGAGCTTCTTCTCAGAAACACACATATGATAGCCTTCTGGGTGTTTGCTAAAAGGCACCTAAAGGGCTCTTAGACTGTGAGAAACAAGATTGCTAAGGCCAAGATGAGGCCAAGATTTGTCCTCAGTTCAAAGCATTACTTCTAGATTAAATAGGACACTGCTCATCTCCTGCAGAATACAATTCCAACAGTGAAGCATGATGGTGGCGGCATCAGTCTGTGGAGTTGTTTTTGAGTGTCAGGGACTGGGAGATTAGACACAGTTAAAGGAAAGCTGAATGGAGCGAAGTACAGAGACATCCTTAATGGAAACCTACTCCAAAGTGCTCTTACCGGGCTGATTGTTCATCTTCCAGTAGGACAATGAAGTGGTTCAGGGACAACTTTGGGAATGTTCTTGAATTGTCCAGCCTGAGTCTGGACTTGAACCCAACTGAATATCTCTGGAGATACCAGAAAAAAGCTGAAAGAAGTCAAGTTGACCTGCAGAGAAGAATGGCAGAAAACCCCTCAAATCTAGATGCACAAAGCTTGTCGTGTCAAACTCTGGGCCTGGAGGGCCACAGTGGCTGCAGGTTTTCATTCTAACCCTTTTCCTAATCAGTGAGCAGTTTTCACTGCTAATTAAATCCTTTTACCTTCATTTTAATAGCCTTGTTTTTAAGGACTCAGTCCTTTGAATGTATTCTTTTCTTCATTAAAAGGCAGCCAAACAATAATGAGATGTGAAACAAGCCAACAGATGCGCAGCTAAACTGGGATTTCAAACTCCAACCAATTTCACTCCAATCACTTTCTTAAAGAGAATCCAATTCTTTCTCTTAACTAAACCCGTTATTTAATTCCATGGCCTGTTGCTGCTCTCATTCTGCCACAGCAGACATTTCCAAAGCTGTTGATTTTCTGTTTTTTTTCTGAGAGCACCGTCAAAATGTTTTAGTGACCTAAGAGATCAACCTTACTGAGACCTCCACCTTTCTTCATTTTCAGATATTGTGTGATGGGCACAGGTGAGCTGGTCATGTGGTGGCTCGTTTTGTGTCTCATTATTGTTTGGCTGCTAATTAAGGAAAAAGAGACAACTAAGGGGCCCGAATCAATTTAATTAAAACAAAGACAAAAGAAGTTAATTAGCAGCAAAAACAGGTCGCTAATGAAGAAGATGGTTAGAATGAAAACCTGCAGCCACTGCGGCCCTCCAGGACAGCAGCTCGACACCCGTGGAATCCAGGCTGTAATTACTTCAACTACCCACTAAGTCTGAATACTTGTGTGAACGGGATATTTCAGCTTTGTTTTCTTTTAAATAAATTAGCAGAAATGTTTAAAGTGTTTTGTCGTTCTGGAATATCGAGTGTTACTTGGCAAGGGAAAAAAATAATTTAAACGATTTTAGCACAAGGCTACATCATAAAAATTGTGAAAAAAGTGAAGGGGTCTGAACTTTTTCTGACAGTGCTATATATTTAAATGTTGTGGGAAGTACTGAAGTGCTCATGCAGGACAATCATCAAGCACTACACAAGTGAAACAATTTATTAAGGAGAAACAGGCATCCATCACTGCCAGCTCTCCATCCATCCATTTTATGAACTCATTTTTTTCCCATCGTTGGGTTAAGAAGAGGCTAATCCGAAAGCACAAATGCAAGATGAGAAGTCAGCTCACTGCATCTAACAAAGCCACACAGAAACTGCAGGGCCAGTTTGGAGTTCTTGTGTGGAGATGTCCTGGATCGGAGTAAAGTGTACAGAATAAATGCAAATAAGAAGAAAACATCGCACAGGCAGTGAATTGGACCCAGGCCCCTTGGGCTGCGAGGAAACAATGCCGTCATCTCAAACAGGCAACCTCTCAGGATGTGATGTAGGCTGTTCTTAAAAGAAAAAAAATTTGCATTCAAGCTACTTTCTCTCCCTTACTTGTTCTCACCAAAAAAAAAAAAAAGAGAAGACGTTTGAACAACAACAGCTCGCAATTAAGGGTCTCGAGTGAATCAGGTTAGAGTATAATGAATTACGTTCCTGGCTGTCATTTAATCAAAGATTCGTTTGTGCAGTGCAGTTTTATGCAGTCAACCTTCACGAAAGAAACAATAAATTGTATGAAAGCTGTCAGAGCACTCCAAGCACCTGTATTATTGTGGGCTAAAACAAAGGAATTCAACGAATACAAAGTGCATCTACAATGTGGGACCATGAAAAAAGAAGTTTGCCAACAAGGCCTGTTATATCTAACAATGAAATGAATGTCAATAAAAACTGATAAATGTGCCGAAGCAGCACCATTATACTCTGGGGACTATACAATGAAGGACATGTGACTAAAAATGAATTGTGTAGCAAAGCAGCACTGTCTCTTTGGGCTTAGGTTCAAAGGTGGGCATGGAGGCTTTCTGTGTAGAGATGGCACGGGTAACAGTGACAGGCTGCCTGTTAGTCACATATTGCTATGTAACAAGACCTTAACTGAGGCTCGGCCTGCTCTGAATAACACTTGCAAAGCTCCAGAATATGGCATGCATATATCTGTTATCTGTCAAGAAATGCTTAATTACCTCTTAATAAGCTCACTTTAAAATACTGGCTACTTACAGAACATGTTTTTATATATATTTCAAGAGCTTAACCAAGGTTTTGTTTCTGATACATAGAAGTAGTTGACAATAATGTTCTGGCTTAACCATTTCAGGCTTCAATTCCAATTTCCATGCCTTCCACTGCCAATGGCACACACGTGTGCATGGGAGGCAGCCAAAGGGTTCAAAAAAGGATAATTCCTCACCGGACCAGGGGGTGGCAGAGTGCACTGATCCTTTTTCTTTTTCCTCTTCAGGCCGAATATGGGAAATTTCACCTGGGCTCGATGATGTCACTTTTGGTTCTGGGCCCAATAACACCACTTCCGGTCCTTGACCAGACAACATAATTTCTGGTTCCGGTCCAGATGATAGCACTTCCGTTTCCTGCCCCGATGACGTCATTTCCCTGCCCGGCTTTAAAACCGCCATGTTTTTGTCTGCCTACCAGTTCTGTTTTGGACTGATATCTGTAAAGACTTGCAAAACCAACTCTTCAGTTTTGACAGCCAATTTCAAGTATATGGTTGGCTGCTCTCAGCTCTTTTTGCTGTGTGGTCCAAGTTCTTTCACACACCTCAGTTAACTCTTCGTCAAGTGACATAAGATGATTGCCATGTTTTCCAGCTAAGGTTGTTATCTATATAAATAAAATCTTAATATCCTCTGTCTTTTGAGGGTTTTTGGTTTCGTTTGATGTGATTTATCTGTTTTGCACACTTAAGACCTCATTTCAACTTTCATATCTCATCTTGCCTGTTTGTTTGTCTGTTTAATTGTTCACTAATCACACAAAAAAGTTGCAGATGTCTCGAACTAATAAAATAGGGTGCATGGTGTTTCAGACATTGCACTTGATTATGCAGTGTGCACTGCTGGCTCTAGCTGTCTTGCTGCTATAGGCAAAGGCGAAAATGTTGCGCCCAAACCATGGAGTCTTGAACGCAAATGCCATACAGATATTGCTTGGAAGATTTGGAAGTGGCGGTAGCCCTTGGCATTTCAAGCTCGATATAACACAGATATTGTATTGAAGAATGGGCATGGAGTTCCCTGCGCCCTTAATATTTTGAACCCCATGTAAAATAGAAATAATATTGAAGAATGACGGGTGGGGTCCACTTTGGTGTTTCATCTGTGATATTACACATACATAACATCAGAGAAAGGGCAGGATCCCCCTCCTTAACGTTTCATGCCCCATTTAAAATAGAAATTATATTGAAGAATGAGGGGTGGAGTCCACGGTGGTATTCCGAGCATGATATTACTCAGACATAACATCAGAGAAAGGGTAGGGGGTCACCCACTTGGTGTTTCAAGCTCCATATAAAATAGAAATAAAACTGAAGAATGAGGGGTGGGGTCAGCTTTGGTGTTTCGAGTATGATATTACACAGGCATAACATTGGAGAAAGGGCAGGGGGGCCCTTCCCTTGGTATTTCGAGATTCATGTAAAACAGAAATAATATTGAAGAATGAGGAATTGGGTCCCCCTTGGTGTTTCGAGTATGATATTAATCACATATAATATTGAAGAATGAGGGGTGAGTTCGGCCTTGATGTTTCGAGCGTGATATTACTCAGATATAACATTGAAGAATGTGGGTTCCCCTTTGGTATTTTGAGCATGATATTAATCACACATAATATTGAAGAACAAGGGTGGGGTGGGGTTCCCTTGGTGTTTCAAGCATAAAGTAAAATTGACATAATATTGAAGAATAAGTGGGGTCCCACTCTTTGTGTTCAGCATAATATTACATACGCATAATATTAAAGAATGAACAAAGGGTCCCTCTTCGTGTTTTGAGCACAATGTTACACAGACATAGTATCAAAGAAAGGGTGGTGGGCTACCCCTTGATGTTTCAAGTGTAATATTACACAGTCAAAATATTGAAGGATTGGAGGGATGCACTCTTGGTGTTTTGAGCGAGATGTAAAATAGACATAATACTGAAAAATAAGGGCTGAAATCCCCCGTGGTGTTTTAAACATGATATTACACACACATAATATAGAAGAATGAGAGATGGTGTCCTCCTTTGTGTTTTGACACCATGTAAATTAAACATTATATTGACAAACATCCATCTTGATGTTATGAATGTGATATTACTCAGACATAATATTGAAGTAAGGGGGGGGGTCCCCATTGGTGGTTTGTGCATGATATGCATTTATTATACAGAAGAGCGGGGGGGGTTGTCCTCCCTTGATGCTATAGTGAAGTCAGAATGTTAGTATAGCTCAGGCCGGGTTGGTGGATAAAATGCTGACCCTCTAAAACCTTAGCAGCCATAGGTGACCACCTAGTCACCTAGTTCCCCAATACTGCTAGGCCGGCCTTGGCAATGTGATGGACTGCTGCCTTGTCCAGGGTCTGTTCATGCTTTTTTCTGGAAAGGGCACAAACCTATATTAGATTAAGCAGAACTGAAAATGGATAAATGGCCGGATTTATAGGTTTACAGGGTGTCACGCTTGCGCATTTAGGAGGCAGCCAACAAGCTCTAAGGTGAGTAAATTCTCGCAAGATGAAGGGTTATTGATGGGTACTAACGCCTCTCTCTCTCTTCCTCCAGAAACAAAAACGACAAATAACTGCACTTAGCTCCGTTTCAGAATCCAAAATGGCCGTTCCACATTTCCACTTCTGTCCCATCATTGATGATGTCATTCCCGGTCCTGCTGTGACGACATCACTTCCTGTCATATCATTTCCTTTTGCCATCTTTTTTTTATGTATAAATACCGCTCTGTACCTGTACCATGTGTCGAATGTTTATTTTGATCTTTATTTTTAAAATGTTTTTGACCTGTCCACTGGACATTATACGGGGCAGTTCCCCAAAATTTGTGATGTTTTGGAGTCAATTCTTTGCTTATTACAAGGGTCATGATTGTCACATGTACAGAAAACAGTGAAATTCTTACTTGCCTGTGTTAATTGTCAGATAACATGTCACAACTTTCCAGCACCATAATTAGGCAGTATAATAACTGTATGAACAAAATCTTAAAACACAGGTAACAACACTATCTACAATTAGAAGACACATTCATTTTGCATATTTTGCAAAATGATTATAAAAGGACACTAATAAAAGTCTTGATATGCCAGTGAAAGAAAGAAAATTCTAACTCCCAGCTGCAGCAATAAGCCCATCACCATAACAGTGATTTTCTTCAAGCAAAATCCATATAAACAAATTGGGGACAATAATCTACACATCTACTGTACTATTGAATGAGTCCTGTGGGAGATCCGTTCACCTGCTATAATAATTGCCAAATAACATGCTTTAAAATCAAGTCAAATGACTACCATTGCAAACACTACAGTAGAACAAACAAATAACTGAAATCAAATCACTGCCGGCAATTTCCATTTAATGCAAGTGCTATAATGGTGCCATGCCCTGAAATGACCAACCTCCTTTTATTTTTCTCCATCATTAAAACAGATGGCACAGATAGTGTTGAGTATTGTCGCCTTAAAGCTCCATGATTTTGGGCTCAAATCCATGTAAGGACTTTACCTGTTGCTCTCAATGGGCTGATTCCAGGTACTCCATTTAATAATCATTCTAAATGCATGGCTGTTAAGGTGACTGGCAACTCCAAACTGTCCCAGTGTGTGTAAGGAGGTGCAATGAAATGGACTGAAGCCCGATCCAAGGTTGGTTCGTGCCTTGCACCCAGTCAGTGATTCTAAATTTGGATTATGCAGGTTTAATAAATGGATGGATAAACTGAATGAAGATAAGAAGTCTCACTGTTCTCACCGAAAAAACAAGATGTGCACCGGACTTGCCTAATCAAGGATGAGGGTACATATTAAGAAGAAAGCTATTTGCAACTGACAGGATGAGTAGGACACGTAGCCTATGACAGACGTCCATCGTCGATTTGTGCTTAGATCTGAAGCACCTCATTCTGGATGAATTGGGACATCCACTGAAAATGGAGTCCTCAACATGAAGTGCAAAGAGAAGGACACATCCAACAACCAGGAAAAACAAGGAAGATAATATTTGTAGTTCAAATTTAGCTTCAGCAAGCAACCAGCAATAAAGCACTGCTCATGCATCATTTATGTTTTTTGCTACCGGCACTAAGTTATAAAAATAAGTTTGGTATTTTTTTTTTTTTTTTGCTTTGTTAATTTGTATTACAGTTAGCTGGATTCAGTCAATCTCACTCCAAATTTAGCTTTACTTTGTTTGAAAATGAAAAAGGATAATTTCAGCGTTACATTTGGAAACATGATGAACGCCACTGGGTTGAAGACCTTTAGGCCCAACAGATCCTTTTGTTGTCTCTCTACAAGAAGACACACCACAAAAACACAAAGTGAGACAAGTGAGGATTAATCGTGGTAGAAAACTGTGACACGTACCAGGATGACCCAGCAATTTCCTGGGTTGATAGCTCTCTCACAGGAATGACATGGAGGTGCAGTGATTCGTACTGCTGCCTGTCACATACACAGGAGTTCACCATATAAGAAATGCTAGGCAAGCATTCGAAGATAAGACAGGGACGACTGCAAAATGGGCATTTCTGTGTGTCAAAGTCAGCATAAAACTGTATCCTCTTTGCATTGTTTGGAATGGCATGATTCACCTAAGTGGGGGCCTACACATGAAGGAACAGTATAAAGCCTTGGAACATTGCCCGGCACACTTTTGAAGCCGAGGGACAGATGGGAGATAACGTCATCCAATCCGGAAAATCCTTTCAACGCAGTGAAGAAAATGGCAGATTCTATAACAACAACAACAACATTTATTTATATAGCACATTTTCATACAAACAGTAGCTCAAAGTGCTTTACATAATAAAGAATAGAAAAATAGACACAATAAGAAAACAAAATAAGTCAACATTAATTAACATAGAATAAGAGTAAGGTCCAATGGCCAGGGGGGACAGAAAAAAAAACAAAAAAAAAACAGACGGCTGGAGAAAAAAATAAAATCTGTAGGGATTCCAGACCATTAGACTGCCCAGTCCCCTCTGGGCATTCTACCTAACATAAATGAAACAGTCCTCTTTGGATTTAGGGTTCTCACGGAAGGACTTGATGATGATGGTCACGTAGACTTCTGCCTTTTAATCCATCCATCATTGTTGGAGCATCATGAAGCTTTGAGTAGGTGGAGGTGGCGCAGGCCACCACCACAAAGAAACCGGAAAAAGAAACAGAAGAAAGAGTAGGGGTCAGTACGGATTTTAGAGCCACCATGAATAGTTGTTATGAAGAATTGAACATACAGAGTATCAGGATAAAGTTAAATTAAGTTAAATTGAAGTTATAGAAAGGCCATGTTAAAGTAATGTGTTTTTAGCAGTTTTTTAAAGTGTTCCACTGTATCAGCCTGGCGAATTCCTATTGGCAGGCTATTCCAGATTTTAGGTGCATAGCAGCAGAAGGCCGCCTCACCACTTCTTTTAAGCTTTGTTCTTGGAATTCTAAGGAGACACTCATTTGAGGATCTAAGGTTACGATTTGGAATATAGGGTGTCAGACATTCCGATATATAAGATGGGGCGAGATTATTTAAGGCTTTATAAACCATAAGCAGAATTTTAAAGTCAATCCTGAATGACACAGGTAACCAGTGTAGTGACATCAAAACTGGAGAAATGTGTTCGGATTTTCTTTTCCTAGTTAGGATTCTAGCAGCTGCATTCTGCACTAGTTGCAAACGATTTATGTCTTTTTTGGGTAGTCCTGAGAGGAGTGCATTACAGTAATCTAGTCGACTGAAAACAAATGTGTGAACTAATTTCTCAGCATCTTTCAAAGATATAAGAGGTCTAACTTTTGCTATGTTTCTTAGGTGAAAAAATGCTGTCCTAGTGATCTGATTAATATGCGATTTAAAATTCAGATTTCAGTCAACAATTACCCCTAAGCTTTTTACCTCCGTCTTGACTTTTAATCCTAATGTATCCAGTTTATTTCTAATAGCCTCATTGTATCCATTATTGCCAATCACTAAGATTTCAGTTTTCTCTTTATTTAACTTGAGAAAGTTACTATTCATCCATTCTGAGATACAAGTCAGACATTGTGTTAGCGAATCAAGAGAATCGGGGTCATCAGGTGCTATTGAATGGGAGCTGATCTATACATCAGCTCCCACTCCTGAACTGGGTTTTTGTCATGGATTTCTCATCTGTTATGCAGCGTAAACCGTCATTAAAGAAAGCTTATTTCTCCTATGTGATTCCTTACCGTCGTATCACTAAAGGAGTGGCATCACCTTATAATATTAAATCTATATAGATTCAGGTTATGTAACGCCGCAATTACAAAAGAACTAATTCCAACAAGGGCACTAGTGCCCCTTGCTGGATACAGCCCTCTGATGGGCTGGCCTGTGGTCCAGTACTGGCTCCTGCCTTCTGCCCAAAGATGCAAAGTTGGGCTCTGGCCATGCATGCTGACTCGATTAAGTCCATCTGCTTTTTTAGATCCAGCCGACCTCCCTGAATGGCCTTCCGGCGAAAAGGGAATGCGAGCAACTGGGAGAACGGCATTAACTAAAACAGGAGATGTGTAGGCGTTCAAGTAACTGTAGTGAGAGTCAGTGTCTAAAACGCAGAGAGGATGCTGCAAAAAGCAAAAGGTGCATGAAGTTAAACAAGAATTGTCATGAGTCTTTAACTTGAAAATGAGTTATGAATTGTGAGCTAGAAGACATAAAATACTAAAAGCACAAGACATGCTCATGAGATAAATCCGTAATCTCGGACACTGCTCTGAATGCCACAAATGGATTTTTAGGTGAAGCAACCAGGACGTGTCAATTTTTTGGTGAACTTTTCTAGAGTAATTGTAGTCTTCTGGGTGTCTTTGTAGGAGTTTTCAGACACAAGGAGTCCATCTCTGCACTCTGTAGCCTTTATTAAATTATTTTTCATGGTATCTTCGCATCATTCATTACTTAGGTAGTGTTTCCCACAATTTACTGGGAGACCATGATGACAAAGTTATCAACAGTTATTTACAGATTGTGCTTTTATTTCGAATTCATCTGAGACTGGAGAGACACCTGGGACCTTTTTGTTGATAATTTCTTTGAATTTTCTGGCATATAAAGACCTTCTTTCTAACTTTTGACTGCCATTTTGGTTTTGCCCTTTTTGTTCTGACAAAAGATAGGATTGTCTTCTAGTTAAAGAACTTTGTAGATCTCTGACTATGTATTCTTCTCTGGTCTTTCTTAAAACATTTTAGGTTTGGTTCAGGCATTACTGGGAGGCAGCCGCCAGCAACTGTGTAGTGAATACTAACAACATGGTAATTAAATGGTGAAGTGACACACTTGAAATTAAGCGATAAAAGTATTTACACTGATATATAACTAAACTTAATATGCAGTGCACATGTATTAACATTACATAGGTTAAAAACTTCCCAAGACCACAAAGACAGCAACAGGAAAAATTGTATTTAAAAAGAAATAAAAATTCAACAGGGTGTCCTGGGTAGTAGCAGCTGGAGAGTACGATGTTATGATGGTGATCATGCATGAACCTCTGAGTCCTGAGGCCTGCCTTAGTGAGGCCACAGGCTTTACTGTATTTTCTCCCTATGATCATCACTCCCTGATGTGTTTCAGTTAAATCATTTCTTTTGGGTTCTTGACATTGGTTTCATTTTTTTGCAAGCAGCAGCAGGCCCATGCTAAATTCATTGTACAGGGTAGCCCACGACAAAGTGGCTCGCCTCCACCGAGACGACTGCATTACGTAAAAACACACCCAATGTCCAGACGCTCCTCAAAAAGAGTTTGCACGATCAAGAAATACATTCATTTGTCGTCTCCAGATATGAACGTTTGTGAATGCCATGTATGTTTAATTTAGTAAGTTTCTTTCTATTTGTTCACATGTATTACAAGCTGGAAAATTCCTGAAAATTCTGGGTGGACATTCCAGTGATTCCTAACCTAACATCATTCATATATGTACTTGACCCAGAAGTGAAGGGGATTAATAAACACTATTGATAAGTGATCCCTATTGAATTTGGCTTCAGCTTTGCCAAAATTGTCAAAATGTTTGGAAATTGCAACAGATTCTCGGCAAAATTCAATAAAGTCAATGGAGAAGCTGAACCAGCTTTGAGTGGATTATGATGGTGTATCAGTCTTTCAAGTGTCCCTGAGGGCTGGAGAAACACATGCCCCCTACGCTAGACAGATTATCGTGGCCGACATGAGCTGTGAGGCCGCTATGTTAATTACTGTGACACCATGCCTCCCTGAGGTAAATAGAATTAAGTATCAGAACAATAAAATGCATAAATTCCCTGTGGCCAAGCCAGCCACAGATTTGATAGCAGTTACTCAGCTCTGTCAAACTGGAAA
>JANRMT010062827.1:25664956-25676334 GCA_026402145.1 Polypterus bichir lapradei | reverse complement strand
TCTATCTATCTATCTATCTATCTATCTATCTATCTATCTATCTATCTTCCTTGGCACTTTTGCTTGTTCACTGTACAACACCAAAGCATGTGGATTCTTCACTCCTTCCTGTTTACATCAACTGCACAGAACTCTGGGTAATACTATTGAAGTGGTAGACTAACATATCACACAGGTCACATACAAGTCCATACAAAAATGACATTATCTATAGGACACCAATACACATTTCCAGTTTCCATATGCATGTGAATTTTGTATTTAAATGAATTCTCGATTCAAATTTATCTTATTTTTAGTGTTAACAGTAGAACAGTTCCTATTAAATCTATACTGGGAGAAGAACTTCTGTATACCTGTTGAATTGGCAAAGTGCCCCACTACTCGGATCAGCGTTAAAAGCTTAGGGGGCTGTCCTGTCTATAATTGGCTGTTACAACTCTGTGATATCACACTGGCCTTGAAAAGCATCATGGGGCACAGGAAAAAAAAGTTTGCCTAAGCTGGCCGCATGGCGAATATTCTAGGAAAAATTTAGTAAACAAGGTCTCTGGTGAACTCATCAAATTCCTGTGAGAAACTGTTTGGTGAATTTCACCGATCAACACTAAAGAAGACCTGTTCCAGCAGGTCCCACTATTCACTGGAGGGGAGGCTTTGAAAGCTTCACGGACACCATGACATTACATTCCACCAAGACAGCATACCATAAGAAGGTAGCACGATGAGTAGCGTTCAAGTCAAAGTAGGTTAAGGCTTGTAATGCACTGTTGAGGTCTCACATGGAGTACTGTGTGCAGTTTTGGTGTCAGGGCTACAAGAAAGGCATAGTGGCACTAGAAAAAGTCCAGAGAAGAGCTTCTAGGCTGATTCCAGGAGAGATGGGTATGTTTTCTGAGGAACGATGGAAGGTGCTTAACCTTTTCAGTTTAAGCAAACAGAGATGAGATGACATGATGGAAGTGGTTAAAATTATAAAATGAACTAGTATAAAATTAATTAGTGGATTATGACTGTTACTTGAAACTGAGTTCAACAAAAACACATCAATTGGAAACTTGCAACATGCTTCTTTGCCGATTAGGCTCTGTGGAAAAAAGGAGCTCGTCTGAGCAGGTGAATCACAAGGAGTTCCAACATGCAGAGGCTTTTCCATGAAGTGAGACATCCTCCTCTGTAAACATCTCAGCATTTTAGTGTCCCGATATGAAAGGGGTGGGGCCTCTGGGGCACTGTGTGTGGAGTCCAGTTGAACTCATGGGGTAGCTTTCTTAGCACTGAAGACAAAGAGAAAGCACAGTTAGCACCCAATCTCATCCCAAGGTAGTATAGCATACTTTAGCAGAGTACAGAAGGTGATCTTCAGACGCCCATGCATGACAACATGTTTTCTTCTTCTACATGCAAGGAAAGTAACATTTTAACAATCAAGAGCAGTAGCTGGTGTTGCTTGAAAAAGGTTAAGAATGCAGGCTTTGTACAGGTCTCGGATGTATGTTGTTAGAAAGTGGCCAATATTCACAAGAGAACCTTTTTTATCATTTACTGCCTAATATGGGTTGGGTGGTCTGTGGGCCTTGGAACCTTGTGGTTTGCCTTTTTATATTAGTTTTTATTTCTATATTTTTTCTGACCTTTTTTGGAAATTCAGTTTAGTTTTAGTTTTCCTTCATTGTGTATTTTTAATTTTAGTTTAGTTTTTATTTCACAAAGACATTTATATTTTATCTTTACATCTATTAGTTTCAGTTTTAGTTTTAGTAAATATGGCATGGAGCTCCTACGGAGTTTAGTTTTTTAGTCACAATCAGACAGAACTGTACACTTAACAGATGGATATGAGTTTAATGTTAGTGGAAGCATACATGGCTTACTATCTGGTTTTGTTTTTGTCTGATAAAAACAAGCATAATCAGAACTAGGTACTGAATATGAACAATTTTACACAAATTTTTAAAATATTTTCTCATGAAAATCACCGGGGCTTAGGAAGAACAGGGCTCTTAGACTTGAATCCTTGTGCAAACATGTAGTGTCAAGGTTAGGGAAAGTGAGATTTGAATAGCCCAACATAAAGGTCAGTACACCCATAATGAGCAGAGCAAGAGCAGGTAATAGGAGTATGGACAGGCACAAAACGACAGAGACAGCATCTGAGATTAAGAACAATATATACATGATCTAAATCTGTTTATCCAGGGCAGGATCACAGGAAACCGCAGGTTTGAATGTAATTCAGGAAAAATCCCTGGTATGCAATATGTATGATAAGGCTAATGTTAAGAACAAAAAGAATATGATATTTCAACTATCTATTTTGAGAGAGAGAGAAAAATATTGAAAAAGGGAGACAAATACTTTAAAATATAATTCTACTTATTAGAATGTCAGGTATTTTGAGTTGTAAATATGAACTAAAAAAGATAAATTAATAAATATAGAATAAATACAAAAACCCATTAGTATATTTAGTTTTTCATCACTTGGCAGACTCTTTTCGTCTGCCTACCTTTGTTTGTATCGCTTCATTGTTAAACAATGTTTTTAAAGCAGAAGTGATTGGCCAGAAGCAATATGCTGATCTTGTAGGATGACCTAGTCAGTCTCTCGATCAGTGCTGTTTTATTTTCAAAAACCGGGAGTGGTCTCTCCCAGACTTTCTCGTATACTCAGATATGGGGATGGATATTTGAGGAGTAAACTGCAAGACAATGATTATATTTTTATATTATGTACATTAAAGGAACTATCAACAACAAATCAAATTAATAATATATTGAACAATTATTATGAAAGTAAAGTTGAATAAATAGGACTCTGCACCTGCATGAATAATAATAATAAAAAAAATCGAGTATATGTTCAGGTAAAGTACCACTTCCGGGTGATGGATTTGGTCCAAAAGTTAATACAGATCTGCAATTGTGGTGTAACAAACACATGCTGAATTTCATCCATCTATCGTTACGTTTTTGAGTTAATATGTTTACACACACACAGCGACACACGCGCACACACACACAATTCCAAAAAAAGGTACTTTTGGACTCTGGGAGGTCTATAACGTCAAGATTCAGCAAAATATTGAGGTTGAATTTTTTCATGATTACTGTACTTTCTCCATACTTCATATATGAGAAAGTAAAAATGATTTTCTCCTGTGTGAAGTGGCAGGTGAATTGCTATCAACAAGAAGCAGTCACCTGAGAAATAAACTGAAACGTTACTCACTAGGGATTTTTCTATCCATATGATAAATGTTTTGTTGACCAGCACATTCTGATTTCAGCCGTTTGAATTACATCTTGATATACAACAAGCGCAAAGAAAGGTGGCGCGTAAATCGCTTTCTATTTCACACGCTTTACGCACCCGCATTCAGCTCGCTCTGTCACCACAAATGCTGTGTGAACACCCGCCCTCACTGGATGAATATGTGCAGGCAGCTCATGTGAGATGACTTTCTGAGTTAAAACTTACAAGGGTTAAAGACAAGAATATTCATTCAAAAACGAAAACTAAAAATATTTTAGTAAATTATTATTTTATTTCAGTTAGTCTTTCCAGCTACTTTAATAGCTTCATTTAGTTTTAGTTTTTCATTTCGGTTGTGTTAATTATTTTATTTCAGTTTACGAAAATGTTTTTTAATAATAGTTGCAGTTCTGATTTTATTTTTTTCGTTAACTATAATAACCATGCTTGGAACTCAAGTAAAGTCAAGTCAAGTTGGGGAGCATACACTGGCACAGTGCATTGCCGCACCCACCACATGATGAAACAGCTCAGGATCCCAGTTAGCAACCCCCCCAGGCAAATACACTGTTCAGTCCCACCCTCCGGAAATTACCTTCTATCTGCTGCAGCCAGGTGTTAAGTGGGCAACCCCTTGACCTGGTCCAGCCACTCAGATCCCCAACAATGAGGATCCTGCGAGCCGGGTCACCCTCGGGGAATCGCATCACATGGCCGTAGTTCGGTAACTGACGCTCCCTGACAATGCAGGTTATGTGCCTCATTTGGGACTCCATGAGCATCCACTCATTAGACACAAAGTCAAACCAGTGGTACCCAAGGTTTCTCCAAAGAGACGCAGTACTAAAGGAGTCCAGTCTTCGTCTCAGGTCACTAGATAGCGTTCATGTCTCACAACCATATAGCAAGACAGGAAGCACCAGGACTCTGAATACTTGCACCTTCATCCTTTTGCAGAGATATCGGGAGTGCCACACACCCTTTTCCAGTTTTTCTTCACACAGAAAACAATAGACACATGGTATAAATTTTCAGATAGTTATGTAGAGAGTAGGACTTTAGAGAACTTCCAAACTCAATGTGACATTATTTTGGAGAAATTGGGTGGTTAGGATAGGTGAGCTTGATTCGGCAGAATGGTCTGTCATCGTCAAAATCTTTCTAATGTTCTAATGTTTCTAATAGTTGGTGAAAGGAGAGACAAAGAGCAAGGGGTCCTCTAAAGGAATCTCCATAAAATAACATCTGCAAAGGCTTTGGGACTTGACACTACTAAATAAAGTATGTTCCAGAGTGGCTATGAGTACCCATTTCTCATGTTGTGAGGCGTTGTGTCTGGCCAGGTGCTGACTAACGGCGTTACTCAAGTTAAACAGTAAGTACATGGAAACAATGCCAGTTGTTGGAAAGGTACAGTAATTACATTTGAAGTATACTAGAATAAGAGGCACTTAATGTAAAGTGTTGCCAACCATTCTTTTTGACATACTGTTGGCTTCTGTGACTTATTAGGGTGGCACAGAGGTTGCCATGTCACAATATATTACATATAACAAATAGATGTAAGTATTCATTCATAAAAGCTCTTATTTTCATTAATTTGTGGTCTGACCACTTCTTAAATTTGAATGAGTAGTGGTTGGAAGGCCTGGGGGCATTTTTACTCATACATCAGCCAGGTCAGCTACACCCGAAGAAATGCAGCGGCTTTATAGGGAAATGTGGGTTAGAATGCTGCAGGCAATTTCATTCAGTGTGTTTTAGACACCTGCACTAGTTTGCCAGTGGGAAATGTTGCAAGTAAAATTTTAGAGACCATCAAAAGCCATTAGGACATTGTGCTTGATGGAGAAGGAGGAAAAAAAAATAGAATTTCCCGAAAAGTTCCTTCAAATCTGCAGGTGACAGCTGACCAGGAGTTAGCCAATCCAATTCTAAGAAAATTTTATGGCGTGAATAGTATTAAAGAAGCTCCATGCTGGGTGAATTTTTTCACATATATGCCACATGGCATCTGTTTTGTTAAACGCATTTATTGGTCCTAAGGTTTTGGCATTCAGTGGCTCCTTTTGAAATGTTTCTTATCTCTGATGAGTTGAACTGGTAATAAGAAGGCTACAGCAGGATGAATTACACTCTGCCAGGATCGGACGACTAATGCTCAGACCCCAGGGAATAGCGGGTATTTACTAGTATTACATACTTCCAGTGTACAGCACAGTCACAGCATTAGCAGTCTGAAGACATCCTTTTGAATGGCAAATGGCAAGTGGTTTACAAGAAACGATGAGTAATACTGTTTGTGCTAAAGAAGATGTGAATCAGCTCTTCACAAGCTAAGGAAGAGAGGCAGTAAGGTAGATATGCAGAAAAGTAATCCTCTTAGATATTTCTTGTTTTCAACATGAGTCATTATGTAAATGTGACCCTCACTGGACTGGCAAATTTTCCACTATTGATTTCCACTTTGCCTCCAGTTTGGCTGAAGTGAGCACCAGCATCTTCTTAACCCTGATCTGCAGAAATCTACAAATGATTTAAACAGTGGCATACTAACATGCTTTTCTGTCTCACAGTTGCTGGAATCAGGGTTCAGATTCAGCTTAGAGTTATTATCTTTGCCCTGTGTCAGCGTTGTTTGTCTTTGGTTATCTCAGTTTTCTCACACATTTTCAAAACATGCAAACAAGGATCAGGGACGTGCGGTCAGGGGAGGCAGGTAAGGCTCGTCATGAAGAGTAAAAAAACTAATAATGATAACATAAAATAAATTTGTCCACTGGTCTGTGCTATAAATTTGTTTTCTGTATGATTCCAATAATTTTGATCATTTTTATAGTCAAAATGGCTGAATTGGCTCATTTACTGTTCAAATACAGGGGAGAAACGTGAGGTGCGTCAGCGACGAGGCAAGCCTTTCCTTGGACTGTGCTCTCCCTCACACACTGGGTTGATGCCTGCAATTGGCACATGCCTGTTAATATAATGTTTGTTTATTATACAACCTGACTTTTCACAGTCTGGCTAATATCTTTAATGAATGTGTTTGACATATTTAGTCTTGCTATACACACATAAAACCGCAGTGAAAAGGCACAAGGTGAGGCAGACAGTACCGTGCCGCACTGAAGGGGGCACATGTGAGCCCAATTGCTCGTTGCTGCTGTTTTTCTATGCAGAGGCTCTGGGCGCCAATAAGTTAAAGATCAGAAAGTCAAGTGCACTGCAGCAGTCTGTTTATTTTTATTTTTTGTTCAGAAGGACAGCCAAAATGGAAGATTAAGATTTTTAAAACTAAAGGAAAATAACTTTTACAAGAAAGTGGCAGAGATTTTCGTGGAGAAGGATAGGTGCAAGGACTTCATTTACAAATAAAGGTAAGACCATAAACGGTTTTCAATTTTATAAAAAATAGAATCAGACTAAGGAAAAAAAAATCCAATATTTGAAAACTAAAATTTTTCCTTAAATAAAATATTCTTTTGTTTTTCTTGTCATCCTTGTGTTGAACAGTCTGTATTAAAATTGATTAAAGCATCAGAATTACAAAGCTTTTAAAAACAACTAAATATTACAATTAAGGTTTTTTTGTACACCATTCAATACTTTCATTTGTATTGAATGAATATGAATTGTGGAAGTGCAACGGCAAATTTACAACACATGGAGGGTGCGGAGCAAATTTCCTCTTTCTGCTCTTTCCCACCACTATAAATGCAACGTTCTTTCTTAGCCAAATATATCCCTTACCTATGTGCGTGTAAAGAATGCTGGTGAGATATGAAACATAACCTATAGTCAATGTGCATGCTGCCAATTGAATAGTGAATAAGCAACTCTTTCGGGTTCATATATTTGTAAATCTGACTGTGAAGGAGGCAGTGCCTCACCAGCCATGAACCTCACCAGTTTATGTTTCTAAATTATCAAAGTGTGGGTTGAAGTGTGAAAGTGCACTTTGACAAGCATATTACTAAGACTGAATTCTTTCACTTCAGAAACATTGTTGGATGTTGTATATGACTGCAAATTGCTGAAGAGGTAATATATTCTTTTGTCTTCAGCTGTTTGGGTTATTGTAATGCATTCCTGTCAGGAATACCTAAAAAGGCATAACTTGAAACACAGTAGCAAGAATCTTCACTAGAAAAAGAAAATCTGGGCATACTTAACCAGTCTTAGCAACATTACACTGGCTGCCAGTGTACTTTAGGGTTGATTTTAAAATACATTTAACCTAAGTAAATAATAATATCATAATACCCTCTGTACATCTTTTTAAAATGTTGAGCTTTGGTTAATGTTATTTATCCACTTTGTACACAAACCCCTTGAGTTTGGTGAAATGTTCAGGAATTTTGGTGAACCTGGCAAAATGGTTTGAACTCTGAAGGAAAAACTAAACAATTTTTTTGTGAACAAAAAGTTTTTAAGTTCAATAAGCAAAAAAAATTAGAAATCATAGAAAAGCAAATTGTAACCATAGAAGAGAATACCCCATCCACTTTATTTAGGGTTTCATATGTGATTAAAACTACAAAGACCATTAAGAGAGGCCAGACAGACATAATGAGGAGAAAAAGGAATACAAAAAAGAAAAAAGCAAGGATTAAGATTAGTGACATGGCACAGACCCTTCACCAACCAGCTCAGAACCAAATGAGCAACGGCTTGCCACTTCTTTAGATTAGAGCCAAATGGTCCATTGAACGTCTCCGCTGAAAGTTGAAGTTATGTTAGACTAAAGAAAGAGGATTTCCGGAAGTTTGCAGAGAGTGAATCAGGAGATTTCCAATGACAGGTTAAAATTAGTTTAGCAGAGATGGTACCAAGGTTGAATAGCCTCTGCTGGATAGAACCTGAGCTAGTTTTGAATAGATTATAATGGTGAAATGGTCTTTAAAGTGTTCTTGAGGGTTAAAAAAGCACCTTTCAATTATGCTGAAATTTGTGGCCACAAATGAGACTTGGGGCATCATGCATAATGCTGTGCATAGAATTCACACTAAAACATGGAGTACGGAAAAAATGGAAATGTGTGTACACACTAAAAATTCAGATGCACAAAACTGCACATAAGCCCACTTCCACACACTTCTGCTCCATAAATCCCGATCAGCGTGAAAAGTAATGCACGTGCACGCGCCTTCCTCCCAGAATTAAGCCCCTTTGAATATGCAAATCAATATATACAGCCTGTTACGTTCAACATTTTTTGAAAAGACAATGGTAAAAGCACAGAAAAAAAACCAAAGAAACTTCAGCATACTATTTGTTGGCTTAAGCAATGTTATAAGCCACAAAAATATAATGATGGAGAGATACAATGTGGCAGAGACACACAAAAGTTCATGTTCAGAAAATCGCACAGTCCCCGAAATAAAAATAAATATCATTGATAGGTATATTTAAATGCAAGCAAGAACACAACACAGAACAGTTACAACACTCCAGGGGCCTCATGCATAATGCCGTGCATAGAATTCACACTATAACATGACATAAGCACAAAAGGCGAAATGTGCTTACGCACAGAAAAGTCCAGATGCAGGATTCTGTGCGTTTGCTCACTTCCGTGTTCTTCCGCTACATAAATCCCGATCAGCGTGAAAAGTATCGCTCGTGCACACGCTTGCTGTCCGCCCTGTCTCCTCAGAGAATTACGCCTCTTTGAATATGCAAATCAATATAAATAGCCCTTAAGCTCAGTGTTCTGTGAAAAGACAATGGCAAAAGCAAGAGGGAAAATGGAAGAATTTCACCGAATACCAAGTGGAGATAAAGGAAAAATATACTATTTGTTGGTTTAAACAGTGGTATAAACAACAAAAGGAAGCTGATCGACTGACATAGTGTGTCAGAGAAACTCGAAAGCTCAAGTTCACAAAATCACACAGTGCCCAAAATAAAAAAGAAGTTGTCACATATCAAAGTCGCCGTGAAAAGACCGTCTGAGTGTCATATGAAAGCTTATTAGGGTACAGAGAAAAAAAGGCACATAGTGGGGAAAAAGCACAAAATGTCAACTTCAATCTCGAAATTTCCACTTTAATTACGTAGTTTATTTTGTCATTAAAGTAGAACATCATAAACTTCATCTTAAAATCATTTAATTAACCAGTCTCTCAAATCACATCGTAATTAAAGTAGCACGTTAAATGCTTTGTTTTGTATTTGATCTTTTGCTCTATGTGTGTGAATCACTACGTGCTTCCGCTTTCTCTTTCTCCAACAGGACACAGAATCCATTACATTTGTGATATTACAGCTCTCTGAATAATTAAAATACTGAGATGTATATGTGATATCTTTTTCTTGATGATAGGAGTTAAAGCATGTTATTAAACAGGGGAACACGGTGCGTGATTGTGCGCGACCTTCGATGAAATTACTGTAGCAGTACTGTCTCTTTCAAACGTACTAACCTCCAATTCCTGTGCTTACTTTTCTTTCTCCACATACCTAATCGCCACACAATCAGCTCTGTAATAGACGTTAAGCCATCTGTAAGCTTACAACGACGATTCTTGAAAACTTTTAAGGAACATTGAAATATCTTTGTAGTACATGTTTAATTATTCTATCCATCTATCCTTCCAGTGTCGTGTCAGCCCCAGAAAGAATACAGCATAAGGTAGGATCAATCCGTGAAGTAGCTAGCGCTGCGGAACCGTGTCCTCACATGTTTAATTACTAACGATACAGATTATTTAAATGAAGTTAAAGTTTTATCTATATTAATAAAAGGCAAAGCCCTCACTCACTCACTCACTCACTCACTCACTCACTCACTGACTGACTAACTGACTCATCACTAATTCTCCAACTTCCCGTGTAGGTAAAAGGCTGAAATTTGGCAGGCTCATTCCTTACAGTTTCCTTACAAAAGTTGGGCAGGTTTCATTTCGAAATTCTACGCGTAATGGTCATAACTGGAAGGTATTTTTCTCCATTTACTGTAATGGAGTTGAGCTTGACCGCCGTGGGGGCGGAGTTTCGTGTGACATCATTACGCCGCCCACGTAATCACGTGAACTGACTGTCAACGCACTATGTAGAAAACCAGGAAGAGCTCCAAAGTACGCTGAACAAAACATGCATTATATAATTGAGAAGGCAGCGAAACAATAAGAAGCGAGCGAGTGACATATACTACCATATTCATCATTGCAGCTACTTCGGAAACAAAGCAAGGTATAAACCTAAACTTTAAATTAAGTTAATAGACAGGCTGCCGCTGGCGTTTTTAATGCCCACGGGTAATGCGGGATACAAGTTTAATGAGAGAACGCAGGATATAAACGAGAGTTTTGATCACTTTGTAACTAAGTTAAAATTGCAGGTGAAGGGGTGTGCTTATGCAAATTCCGAGAGACTGTGTTTGTGGGGGATTGACAGTTAAGGCGGGTGGGGGAGTCACGTCATCATCTCCCCACCCATTTACCTCATTTCGCACTGAGCTGAGCTCCGCGGCTAACGCCGTCTTCCGAAGCAACTTCGTCACACTGCCACCAAATACAGAGAAATCCACAAGTTAATACAAACGCTGTCTCTAGAGTTTCTCCACACTGAATCCTCCAGGCACTACTTACAAAAGGTTACATTGACAATCGTGTTACGTTATTTTTAAAATGTTTAATTTTCTTAGCACAAGCACAGCTGAGAAGCTTCGATGCATGTGCTCCATAACGCGTTAAAAAATAATGCATTTAATCCCACTTTGCATTACAATCAAAGGGGAAGTTTTGTCAATGCATGATTTCCTGGTACACCGATAACATTGATCAGCGCATCCCAATTCATTTTAGCCTCGCACCACCTTGGTTTGAGAAGAAGTATGAAAAAATATGAGGTTAACACACAAAAACAGATCACCAATTCAAGCTTTATGAATAATCGATTCGCCATCAATAATTGTTTTGGTAAAGCCATACTCAGTGTAATCCTCCTTCCATTTTATAATTTTTCCGCCACTAGCCATGATTAAATGAACGGTAAAAAAGTAAGAGCGAAGCGAGGGTGACTTATTTAGGCAGGCATATATATGACAGCAACACTCATGACAATCATGTTACGTTATTATTAAAATGTTTCCTTTTCTTTTTCATTACTTCTTTAACCCA
>JANRMT010062827.1:25653894-25664556 GCA_026402145.1 Polypterus bichir lapradei | reverse complement strand
GATATGTATTTTGATATATATATATATATATATATATATATATATATATATATATATATATAACAATTACATTAACAATCATGTTACGTTATTTTTAAAATTTTTCCTTTTCTTTTTCATACCTTCTTTAACACACTACTTCTCCGCTGCGAAGCGCGGGTATTCTGCTAGTCTATATAATATAATCAACATATTTTGCTGCATTTCATCTTAAAAATGATATCGTCATCTTATGTAAATATGTGCTTTATAAAGTGGCACAGGTTGTGCAATATTATAACTGTAGTGCAAGTTTTACAGTGAGGTGATTGTACTTATACTGTAAGTACAAACAGTTCTACAAGGAGCACTTGATGGACTTATTGACTGTGTTTAAAATTCTTGGGATGAAACTGTTTCTGAACTGCGAGGTCCTTACGGGAAAGGTTTTGAAACGTTTTGCCGTGGCTGAGGCAGCATGTGCTTGATGCTGTATGCTGATAATTCTCTTTCCGATCAGCTGCTGCTGTGATTCCCCACTCAGATACAGTGATATAAATACTCCGAGTGGTGCAGTGAGAGTAATATGGAAAAAGATGATCCGCTGTAGCAACCCTTAATGGGAGCAGCTGAAAGAAGAAAAAGAAGGTGCAGTGAGAGTAACAACGCTAAAGCAGTTATGGTATTTGGAATACTATGGCTTTTCCCTGGAGCATTATATTGTTACAAGTTAATTATAATCAGATGCATTACACTAATAAAAAATATGCGGTTAGTTTCAGTGTATTTATAAAGCCACGTCAGGAAAATAAAGAGTAACCACACAGAAACAGTAGCACTGCTTTGACGCTGGGTGCCGCCAGTCTGCAAATCCGAGCGGAGAACTTGCACATGAAAGGGTATGAGGTACCGTGGAAAAGTGCGTGGCTTTACGCCAAGTGTAGGTTTTATACATCGCGATTTGAACATGGAAATGTTCTTACACAACATTTCTGTGCGTACGCACCATTTATGCATGAGGCCCCAGCTCTCCCAGAACAAACTAGAAATCCAGTCTTAAACGACACTAGATAGTGTAGATAACAAGAAAATAAAAATGTGAAGATGGTCATATGCAAACTGCAAGACTTGATAGATTCATAAAAGGGTTAAAAAGGTGCCAGTAGTATTGCATTCCTCTTTAATGGTTATTTATAGACAGAAAGTTCCAGAGGTGCCAGTGAAGTGAGTGGGTGTTTACTGCTTATTGTTATTGTGTTGTAATAATTAAGACAGCCTCTGATGACAATCAATCCGTCTATTAATTAGTCTTTGTTTGACAGAGCATCCTTCACAGTGAGCATTACGTAAACTCTTTTACAATTTATTTAGCATTACAGCAATAAATTCATTGTTATTTAGCTACTATTTTAAAATATATATGTCATCATTGCCATCCTTTAGAAACACAATGTAACTAATTGTAATAATCGGTCTGAAAAATACCCGCCTACCCATATTTTGATTCTAGTGTAGGAATTGATACCATTTGATCACTGGGCAGTCTCTTGCACAAACCCCATCACAGCTAATTCATAGCCAACGGTTAATTGTGTCTGTGAGTGGTGAGAAGAAAACTGAGCCACTGAAAGAAACGTGTGGGCAAAGGGAGGGCTCACAGTTTCCACCATGAAAACACTAAGATTTAAATTAAACCAGGGCTGGCACTGCAAAGTAAGAAATGTCCACTAGCTACACCAAACATTGTGTGTGGTTGTAAATACTGGCTGTGTGGCAGCTTGCTGGGTAAGATGCTGGACTTGAAGCCACAAAATTGAATCTGCACTCTGACTGGCCATGTGATATTAAGTGTATCATTTATCCCACCTGTGCTTTATATATGGAAACAGTACTGGAGGTCCTAAACTCTTTCTCAACCACTAAGATATGTTGTTGAACAGCATCTGGTGATGCAACCTCTGGGTGTTATCAAATCTCAGTCCAGACTCTTTTCATGCGTATCTCCTTGCTAGTGGAACAAGCAGCCCATCTTCCTCCATTTGAAATTCTGACTCCATTAAAGTGTTTATGAAGCGTTTCAAGACTCTCTTGTTGGGTGAATTTCTGTCCTACTGATATTAGCTGATAGGTTTTGTAATTTAGGTATGCTATATTTATGTCTGAGATCACCGACAATTAGAAGGTTCATGGGGTCCTTATTATTACATGTACAGAGTGCAGTGAAATCCTTCCTTGTATATGCTAATCAAAATGCAACATGTCATCACTGTCTGGCACTATTATGGCCCTTCTAAGCACTAAATTATCCCAGCTAGTCCATCTTTTCAACACATCATCTCAATTCAGCCTGGCTTATTATTGCTATGTCTTTGTCCAGCCTTGTGGTGGTGATCGATAACCAACTGCCCTTCAAGGACCATGGTACTATATTCTCCCAGTGTTGCTATACAACATCTGCAGGATCAGACTGTATCTGACAGAGTATGTCGCACACCTCCTGGTCCAGGCTTTGGTCCTGTCATGTCTGGACTACTGCAATTCTCTGCTGGTGAGAGTAGCGTCATTTGTCACCAAGACACTGCAGATGATTTGGAACACAGCAGCACCTCTGGTGTTCAATCAGCCAAGCTGGATGCCTGTCAGTCCTCAATACTTTAGCAGCATGTATGTAGGTATTATGTTCAAATCCTTAATTATTGCTTACAGATTAGTCAATGGGTCAGCACCTCTATATGGAGACACTTGGGAGATCTTCTGCTCCTTCTCACCCACTCAAGTCTGCCATTGAATGGTGTCTGGTGATACCACCTCTGCAAGATTTCAAATCTCAATCCAAACTATTTTCGTGTGTAGGTCTTAACTAGTGGATCAAGCTGTCCACCTCTGTTTAATCTTCTGACTCTCGTAATGTGTTTAGGAAGCTTTTGAATACTCTCCTTTTTGGTGAATTTCTTTCTAACTGATAATAAATTTTGCAAACTGGGAATTGTAAGTCACTGGTATTTCTACACTGAGCTCTTCACTTGTGATGATCAATTTGGAAGCCTTGTGCTCTACCACTTGTTCCCAAACTGTTCCCTAGACTGAAATAGTGAGGTAGCCTTCTGCTGTTATTCACCTAAAATCTGGTATAGTTTACTGGTAGAAATTCACTAGGCTAATACGGCGGAGCACTTTAAAAAACTGCTAAAAACTCATTATTTTAACATGGCTTTCTCATAGCTTCATTTCAGTGTAACCCTGATATTCATTATATACATTAATTATCATTTTCATCATGGTTCCGCAATCCGTACTAACCCCTACTTTCTCTACTGTTCTTTTTCTGGTTTTCTGTGGTGACGATCTGTGCCACCACCGCCTGATCAAAGCACCGTGCAGTCCTTACATTAATGGAATAGAAGGCCGGAGGTCCACATGACCATCATCGTCTAATTCTTCCATGTGAAGCCTGAAAACCATGAGGACTGATTGAGATCATTTATGTTAGGTAGAATGCCCTGAGAGGGCTGGGTGGTCTCGTGGCCTCAGAACCCCTGCAGATTTTGTTTTTTTCTCTCCAGCCCTCTGGAGTTTGTTTTTGTTTTTTCTGTCCTTCCTGGCCATCGGACCTTACTTTATTCTTTGATAATTATACTGCCTAATTTTATTTTTATAAAGCACTTTGAGCTACATCATTTGTATGAAAACGTGCCATATAAATAAATGTTGCTGTTTTTGTTGTTGTTTACTCGATTATGTTGACCTCTTTTGTAAGTGACTTTGGATAAAAGCAAATAGTATGCAAATAAATGAGTATGTAAATGTACCAGATATATTGTGAACAAATTTCACTATAGCTTACTATTTTTTAGAACCATGACTGCTTAGCTAGGAACATCACTAAACTAAAAGGAAAATATAACATCTGATTACAGTACTGAACAATCTTTATGCATGTTGCACTAGTGCTTGACAAAACCATCCATCCATTCATTTTTGAGTTCACTTAATAAGAACGTAAGGCAGCAACAGGACTTTGCACCACACTAACACAAACTGGGCCAGTTTAGAGTCACCAGTCAACCTAGCTACCTGTACTGCATATGGAAGAAAACCCATGAGAACTTTTAAACTCTGCAGAGATTGTAAGGCCAGGATTCAAGTCTTGGTCTCTAAGGCGATGAAGCAGAAGTGCACATTTTTGTGCCACTTAATAAGGCAAGTTAGAACACTTATGAAAAAAAATACCTAGTGTGAGTGCCCTTGTACAGTGCGTCAGGAAAGTATTCACAGCGCATCATTTTTTCCACATTTTGTTGTTACAGCCTTATTCCAAAATGGATTAAATTCATTTTTTTCCTCAGAATTCTACACACAACACCCCATAATGACAACGTGAAAATAGTTTACTTGAGATTTTGGCAAATTTATTAAAAATAAAAAAAATTAAGAAAGCACATGTACATAAGTATTCACAGCCTTTGCCATGAAGCTCAAAATTGAGCTCAGGTGCATCCTGTTTCCCCTGATCATCTTTGAGATGTTTCTACAGCTTAATTGGAGTCCACCTGTGGTAAATTCATTTGAGTGGACATGATTTGGAAAGGCACACACCTGTCTATATAAGGTCCCACAGTTGACAGTTCATGTCAGAGCACAAACCAAGCATGAAGTCAAAGGAATTGTCTGTAGACCTCCGAGACAGGATTGTCTCGAGGCACAAATCTGGGGAAGGTTACAGAAAAATTTCTGCTGCTTTGAAGGTCCCAATGAGCACAGTGGCGTCCATCATCTGTAAGTGGAAGAAGTTTGAAACCACCAGGACTCTTCCTAGAGCTGGCCGGCCATCTAAACTGAGCGATCGGGGGAGAAGGGCCTTAGTCAGGAAGGTGACCAAGAACCCGATGGTCACTCTGTCAGAGCTCCAGAGGTCCTCTGTGGAGAGAGGAGAACCTTCCAGAAGGACAACCATCTCTGCAGCAATCCACCAATCAGGCCTGTATGGTAGAGTGGCCAGACAGAAGCCACTCCTTAGTAAAAGGCACATGGCAGCCCGCCTGGAGTTTGCCAAAAGGCACCTGAAGGACTCTCAGACCATGAGAGACAAAATTCTCTGGTCTGATGAGACAAAGATTGAACTCTTTGGTGTGAATGCCAGGCGTCACGTTTGGAGGAAACCAGGCACCGCTCATCACCAGGCCAATACCATCCCTACAGCGAAGCATTGTGGTGGTGGCAGCATCATGCTGTGGGGATGTTTTTCAGTGGCAGGAACTGGGAGACTAGTCAGGATAAAGGGAAAGATGACTGCAGCAATGTACAGAGGCATCCTGGATGAAAACCTGCTCCAGAGCACTCTTGACCTCAGACTGGGGCGACGGTTCATCTTTCAGCAGGACAATGACCCTAAGCACACAGCCAAGATATCAAAGGAATGGCTTCAGGACAACTCTGTGAATGTCCTTGAGTGGCTCAGCCAGAGCCCAGACTTGAATCCGATTGAACATCTTAAAATGGCTGTGTACCGACGCTTCCCATCCAACCTGATTGAGCTTGAGAGGTGCTGCAAAGAGGAATGGGCGAAACTGGCCAAGCATAGGTGTGCCAAGCTTGTGGCATCATATTCAAAAAGACTCGAGGCTGTAATTGCTGCCAAAGGTGCATCGACAAAGTATTGAGCAAAGGCTGTGAATACTTATGTACATGTGATTTCTCAGTTTTTTTATTTTTAATAAATCTGCAAAAACCTCAAGTAAACTTTTTTCACGTTGTCATTATGGGGTGTTGTGTGTAGAATTCTGAGGAAAAAAATTAATTTAATCAATTTTGGAATAAGGCTGTAACATAACAAAATGTGGAAAAAGTGATGCGCTGTGAATACTTTCCGGATCCACTGTATGTACATGATGTATGGTTTAATTTATTTTTTGTCTCTATGTAGTCTGACCCAGTATGAAAAAAATAAACCGAGTTGAATTATGTTAATTAGTAAAATCATATGCTACTGGAAAGCAGAAAGGACAAACTGACAGAAGCCATTGAACCAGACTCACCGTTTAAAACGAAGTATTCTTCGTTCGGGAATGTGGATATCAGAATGTAAACAAACATGGACATTTGGTTTAGATCAAAAAGAGAACACATCAAAACTCCTCCTAATTAAAATTGCATTTAGCAGAGGACATGGAACTGAGGAAATCTAATTGGTAGAGACACAGCAAGGTACAACGCTTTGGGAAAGTCTACTGGGATTTATCAATCCATGCAGATGCTGGCAAAATTGATTAATCCACATCTGTACCATGGTGGCAGACTGATATGCAAGTCCTTCCCAGGTCTGGCAAGTCTAATTTGGTCTAACAAGTGCAATTTAACATCTGCTCTGAGACCAAACCTACGTGAAAATCAGGAGAACATTATTAGGCTGCAAGGTACATGACAACAGCAGGGCCCAAAATAAAATATGGGCTAAAAGACACAACTCTGATTTAATGTAATATTCTAGGAATGATGTTGTGTAGAGGTGACATATCACAGTTACACATTGAAAATTGTGATTATTTCATTTGATTTTTAAATATTTTTTACTTACGTAATTTTTTAAAATTGTTTTAACACTATAACTAATTAAACATGAACATTTTATTTTAATTATAATTTGTTTGAATTTAGTATTTTGCAGTATTAAAATCTCTCTTTAAAGAAAAACAGGTACTTTCTTAACTTATCTTATTAACTACAATGAATACAGTTGGTTCATATTTGGGAACCAGAAAAGTCAAGATCAGTGAATCTCTCTTCACCAACAGATACCCCAAAACCCTGCCCAACACTCAGTCCTTGCAAGCATTGAACAGATTAGGAGCAAAAACACACCCCTGATGAACCCCAGAATCGAGGTTCTGCCTCCACTCTGCACAGCACTCACAGTACTGGGGAATGCTGCAGAGTCTCAGGATGTCCCACAGGGCAGCTCGGTCAGCTGAGTCTAACGCTTTATGAAAATCAACAAAGGCTGCAAAGAAACTGCCAATATTCATGTTTGTGCTCCATGAGAACCCACAGTGCCAGGATGTGGTTGATGGTAGACTTCTTAAGTGTAAAACCACACTACTCCGGTTTCTGGCAGGTGAAAAAGTGATCATGAATACTGCTAAGGATGACCCTAGCAAAGACCTTACCCGGCACTTTGAGCAGTGTTATCCCCCTGTAGTTGCCGCAATCCAGGCGATCACCCTTCCCTTTCCTTTCCAGATAGGGATGACAAGTTCTGTTTTTCAGTCAGTTAGGATGATGCCCATCTCTCAAATGGAAGCAAAGATTGCTTGCAATGCCAGGAGGACAACCTTACCACCAGCCTGGAGAAGTTCACCCCAGATACCACAGATCCCTGCAGCCTTCCCTACCCTCAGTTGGTTCACCGCCAGTGCAATCTCAATGAGACTGGGTGGTTCACAGCTAATTGGAGGATCATCCTTGAGAACTGTGGACCCAGAGATATCCAACATTCAAGCCAGAGGATCAGCTTTGAACAACTGCTCAAAGTAGCCTACCCAAAGGGTCACAATTGCAGCGTCATCTGTAAGAACTGTTCCATCACCTGTCCTGCAAGCAGTAATCAAAATTCATTTGAATTCACATTCTCATATTACCCTGATATAATATTTTAGGTGCAAATTGTTCGATCTAATCTTAAACTAAGTTTCCATGTTACCTGTATGTACACAAACATTGAATCACACAATGCTGTTTTCTTTTACTACAGTCCAAAAACTGCATATTTTTGGACTGTGGTTCTCCTTGGAATGCATGCCCTGCAATGGCCTGGCAATTTATTTAGAATCAGATCTTGACTTGCACTGGTTACATAGGATTCGAGTGCCAAAGAGGCTGAAGCCCTCCAAAGCCATCCACAAACAAGGCCTATCCCACAGCAGGCTAGCCCATAAAATCCATTTGGTCTACTCAAGCATAAAAAAGTCCTAGGATTTTAAAGTTGAAGTCACTTCTTTAATTTTCCAAAATATATCAAAAATACACAAAAATGCCCTTCTACGGTGAGGAAATGAAGAGCCCAAAGCAAAATCTTTATAAAGATATGTAAACACTTTTGTTGAACTACTGCAAAAATGCATCTATTACTCATTTACTTAACAAAGGCTTCTTTTGGAGTTAATGATACTTACAAAGCATCGCTAAAGTGGTTATTCATCAGCGCAATGTCGCCTACTAAAATAACTTCACCTTGGGACGGTCACAAGTGTTTGGGTGAGATAGATTTCTCTTGATGTTGCATACTTGAATATTTGGCCTGTGAATCCTTCATATTCATAACTAATTTTATGAGCATATCAAATGTCACACTGCACTGAGATGAATAACCACTTTACTGATGCTTTGTAAGTGTCATTAACAATAAAAGAAGCCTTTGCTAAGGTCTTGTTACATAAGAGTAGACAAGTAATAGAGGCATTTTTGCAGTAGCTAAACTAAAGTATGATCAAAGAATACTTATTTATGTCAATGCAAACAGCACAAAAATAGCAATGCAAATGCAAAAAGTACAACAGTAGCAAAACAAATGAAACATAAAGCAAAAACAAAGGCAGCAATTCCTAAAACACAATCCAGTAATCCAAACTCAGGAACAGAAGCAAGACAATCCAGATTATTATATTAAGAAAATAAATTATAATATTCACTCTTACAACAACAATGGACTGCTGAAGCGTCCACCCTCAGCCCTGGAATATAAAAGCTAAGAGCAGACCCTCAGGCATGACACCAGGGTGGCCTTACCTCCCGAGGAACCACCCAGAAAAGATGAAGAACACAAAAGAAAATGAAAAAATACTCAGAAATGTAATAATTAAAGAATAAAGAAAGGCATGATCTTGCATAAATCAAGATAGACAAATCAATACCATGAACATCACTGTATATAAAATGTTAAGGTCTGCCCGTCTCTCACACAATTACTTTCAAACTAATGAGGCATGACTTTGATCTTGGTCTTAATTGAAAGCTTATGACTAGGTATGTTCTGGAAATTCAAAAAATTTTATGAAGCGGCAGCCTGGTGGCTACTTTACTGGGGGGTATAATAGTTTATTGCTATTACAGCATGATTCCCCCACAAGTCCATCTATTGATACTCCCCGGGACACGTTACATAATCAGCTGTAGGTTCTTACATATGTACACATCGAGCAGAGTGTTTAATATTGTGTTTGTCTCACCATTTGTTGCATTTTAGTTTATGACCATAGATCTGTGTTTTTCACTAGTAACATATAATACAAAAAGGCAAAGAATATTTTAAAAAATAACAAAACCATTGAAGGATCAAAGAATAAATGTGATCCAGGGCAATAATCCTGGCTTAACCATAACAGAATGTGGCATCACTCCACTCCTTATCCTGATCAGTGATGGCAACACACTCCAGTTGAAGAGACCAGACGCTCTCCAGTTTCCCAGTGGCCCGTGCCTCATGCACCTCCTCAGGATGCGCTACTTATCTCTGCATGGCTGAACCACATCAAGTGGCTCCTCTCAAACTATTGAGAAGTCAGAGGAAAAGAATATTTAGAAAAGAGGTGGAAGGACTTACATCCTTCATAAGGGAAAGAATCCAATGGGAGATGAACATGTTTGTGTGTTGTATCTCAGTGACACAATGAAATACAGCAAACAACATAATAAAACATCTAAAACAGCCTATGTGTACAATAAATCTACTGATGATAAATCAAGGGTGGCAATGCATGCATGGATCAATATGTACACTGTAAGTGAAAATTAGACAGTTTGCTTTATGATATGAAATTGGTGTCTCCTCTGTATTACATACCTGCTAGCCCACTTTTGTACTTCTAGACTGCAGAGTCAAGCTTCAAGAACCATCATAGTCATAAGCTTTTAAAAAATGTTCTGTTGATAACATGCTACCTATCTGTGTGTCTTTCTATTAATTATTTAGTCTCTTTCACATCTATCTATCTATCTATCTATCTATCTATCTATCTATCTATCTATCTATCTATCTATCTATCTATCTATCTATTGTCACACACATGCAAATGGGAGACAGTTTATGGGCTTAAATAATTGCACTGTAATTGCTTGCCAGACTGGAGGTTGGCGCTGTACTTTAACTCTCTCTCTTCTTTACCCCACAGAACAACTGAAGAATCACCTCAATAATGATCACTTCTGGCTAATGATGTCGCTTCCATTTCCAACCCTCAAAGTCCCACCTCCAGATGATGCCACTTCCAGTTCCCAGAATTCCACCTGCTTAATACATCACTTCCTGCTGTTTCATTATATAAATTTCCACCATTCTTGTTTCGATCAGTTCTGTTTTGGACTCGTCTAGAAAGACCAAACTACAGTTTAACTAAACCCTCACCAAATGGGGACGGTTCCCAACACTTTGACTTTGTTTTGTGTCTTTTGTTACACTGTCTATCTATCTATCTATCTATCTATCTATCTATCTATCTATCTATCTATCTATCTATCTATCTATCTACAGTGTGTTTTGACCATCAATCTACACTCAAAAAACCATAATAACAAAATTTACGACATACTTCCAAAGGTTTGTAAATGTATCACAAATCAAAAACTGAAAACTCATTTTCAGAAGTCTATCTATCTATCTATCTATCTATCTATCTATCTATCTATCTATCT
>JANRMT010062827.1:25633389-25653555 GCA_026402145.1 Polypterus bichir lapradei | reverse complement strand
TCTATCTATCTATCTATCTATCTATCTATCTATCTATCTATCTATCTATCTATCTATCTCTAATATAGTACCTTACATATCTATCTATCTATCTATCTATCTATCTATCTATCTATCTATCTATCCTGTTTTTAAATTAGCCATTGTCAAATCAACTACATGAGTCTATATTTGTAAATGAAACCTTTTGTTTGATGTCGAGTTGTGGGAGGCATTATTCTAGATGTGCTGCTGTGGCGTATGTGTTGAGGCGTTTTCACAG
Source organism: Polypterus bichir lapradei (assembly GCA_026402145.1). Taxonomy (NCBI): domain Eukaryota; kingdom Metazoa; phylum Chordata; class Cladistia; order Polypteriformes; family Polypteridae; genus Polypterus; species Polypterus bichir. The sequence goes on along the minus strand of JANRMT010062827.1, from coordinate 25,653,293 downwards.
CTTTCATTATAGACAATGCTGACAGTAAGGTCGGTGTAAACATTTTTACAAGGCAATTTTTAGATGTTTTGAACAGAAACTGTCCTGATATGTATTTATTTTCATCTATCTGAACTTGGAAACAGTTCTAAAAATACCATTCAAAGTCTTCTTTGAAAACATTTCCACTAAAAATTATTCATGATTTCTGTTGATTATTATTTAATAGATTTAACACTTCACATGACTTGCCAGTAATTGTGCCGCTTAAATCATTTTTTTTTTTTTTTTGCACGAAACAGGCCAAAGGATTTTTCATTTACTTTTAATTTATTTCTACAAGGAAGGCTGCCTACCTTTTGATCTGTAGATTTGAGGAAATATGAAGCAAATGAAATGATTCTGCCGTGTGATTATATAGAGCACGTGTCCACAGGTATCTGAAGTGGCCTGTGATTGAAGAGGGACTCATGGTGCTATTGCTGAAGCTGGTTATTTTACAGTACTTCATAGAACAATATCTTGTGCTTCCACATGATTGAACAGTTTTTATAAAAGCAGACCTCACGGGGATCAGAGGCTGGTAATAAAAAAACTGAAGAAGTTTACGTGAGATTGGCAAAGAAAACAGCAAAGAAGAGTTAGAGAGGGGATACAATGTAAGCATCCTGACTTTGTAAGCCTTGCATTTTCAACAAATTGAAGCATTAAAAATTTAAGATATGAAACTCTGCCAAGTTATGTTTATAGAGCATCATGTTTTGTTATGTAGATGTGACTGAAAACCCTAAATCTTAAATGAGTAAAAGAACAAGATCTGGGGTACCAGACATGGCATTAAACATGATGAGAGCTTCTGAATAAATTGGTGTAATCTATCAACCTAATAATGATTAACTTCTTGTCATGATAAATGATAAATTTACTGTAAAGGAGAATCCGACCAATCATGAAGTAATAACTGTGCTTCATTATAAACTCACCTAGCACTGACTTTAATCTGTGCTATATTGTCGTTCAGAAAATCAGCTGAAATCATCAGGGTGTCATTTAAAAAAAATTATGCACGTTCAAAGGGTTAATTCATAGCCTCATGGAAAAACAGCAGAGAAAGAAATTTTTCATTTAACAAGAACATGAACTGTGACTGGAGTCATTTAATATAATACCTAGCCCCTAAAGCCTGGACACTTAAGCATTTTTCTACTTTGTTTAATTAGAAGCCACAATATTAACAAGCAACTTTAAAGAAGATGCCTGGGCCAAGATTCAGCCTCTAGTGAGAACTGCACATCCAGCATCAGGTTTGTGAACTGCCTGGAAATTAAATACCAGTTCAGAACATATGTAATATAGGAATCGAAGGCCGTTATGGCCACTTGTACACCATAACAGAAATTCTTACTTGCATGTTCTAATCAACATGTAATGTATCATCTCTCTTGTCTTAGCTGAAAGAGCTCTAAGAGGTGAGGTGTGCGGGAAGAAAACCAACTGAGCCAGGAGACAGTGACAGTAATCTAGCCAACCGTGCGCTGTGGGAACTTTTTCATTCAATAAATAATGAATAAGCAAATGTTATTTATTCATTTAGGTGTCCTTCCTCTAATATTTGATTTTGGTTCAAGACCTAAAAATTTGCAATGATACTGGACAACAGGACGGAGACAAATACTTTTATATGGCACTTATACATTAAAATTTACACAGTCTATCTATCTATCTATCTATCTATCTATCTATCTATCTATCTATCTATCTATCTATCTATCTATCTATCTATCTATCATATAGTGCCTTATCTATCTATCTATCTATCTATCTATCTATCTATCTATCTATCTATCTATCTATCTATCTATCTACACACAGTATATATATGTTATCATGCATACAAACCCCAGGAGCATTTCATGGGCTTTGATCAGGTAGGAGAAACAGGAAAGGATAAAATTGTGACTCAACTAGTCACTGCCTTTACCTCTGCGTGTGTGAATCGGGTAGCGATAGCCTCTTTTCCCTTTGTGTGGAGGAAGAAAATCCTGGCAAACAGTGACATCATGTTTGCTATGCCTGAATTTCAGCAGGTTTCACTCCCTCTGCCCAAAGAAATCTCACTACAGCATGTTGTTCAACAATGGTGTAATCCTGCAGCAGAGAGTCCATGTTCATTTGACCTTGGCTTCAACTAGACTAAAAACAGAGTGCTGTGCTGTGTGTGTTCAAACTACCCATAAGCCATCATGAACAGTTTGTATTGCATCATCTTCTATCAATTAAGGTTACCACATAACTTTCAAATTGAATTTATGTTTTGATTTACCTTCAAGTGTATTTTTGAGATATGCTATGTAAAAATTAATAAACTGTTAAAACCCATTAGTCTTATTCAATTTGATTATGGGTCTAACTGTGCGTATCATTAAAAATAAAAATGTTATATCTGTGAGAAGACAGCATTTGACAGGAATATAAATGACCTGGAGATCAAAAAGTATGAGCATTAAACCCAAAATAAGAGATAAAAACCAAATTCAAAAAACAAGAGCAAAGAGGTTAATAAACAAAATTTTGTTAGCAAAAGAGTTTCAAAGAGTGACTAGTGAAAGGTTTTGAATCCACAACTGGGCTGAGGAAGTGAATTACAGAAGGACCGTTGCATCGTGCTGGAGGACATCCCCCCTAACGACAGGAGCTCCAAGCTGACGGTGAGCATGAAAATCAAGATGGCAGACAAAACGGTCTAAAAAACATTTAAACATCAAAACTAAAGAGAATCACCAGAAACAGATGTCAAAATCAAACTCAGTGATTTACAAATTGTATCTCAAAAGCTGCAAGTCGCCTTGGATAAATGGGGCCGGCTAAATAAGTAAATTATAAACAAAAACTTAAACTGGTGACATCTGGCTCTTAATTAGAAAAGTTGACTATCATAACATATCTACTACCATTCCATGCTCCACGTCCACTTTTTGTACATCACAAATGGCCACCATGACATCACATAGCACTGCTATTGTGCTCACACCTGACAGAAATCCCACGCACAATGTTGGTTGTTATGATTGCATCTTGACAGCACAGACATCTTGAAAACCTGGAATGCAGCAAGTGAAGCTCAGAGTAAAGCAGGTTAGTGAATGATCCACAACTGGTGAAGTTTCTGATGGAAGAGGAGAACTGTTGGGATATACAGCATCAACAGTGGACATGCATCTGTTTTTTCTTGAACTTGAACCATTCGGCTCATATCACTCAGTTTTCATCATTGATCTGCCTCCGTGACTTTCTTCAGGTTTGTGTTTCCTTCTGGATACTCATGACTCTGCATTGACTGATTTTGATCCATAATCTCGGGTGATTATGAAAAGCAAGGCTTTGGGCTTTTAACCCGGTGCCCTTCTGGAGAATTACCTAACAATGCCAAGACAATAGTACACAAAAATGACTAAAATAACTCTGAGTTACAAGCATGCTTTAGAAATGAGTTAAAAAACACTAGTCAATACCTCATATTTAAAAAAAAATTATGCACAAAACCTTAAAGCAAAAGAGTAAAAATCAAACAAATCAACCAATTATGACATCAACAAAACCGGAGCCTGAGCCATGACAGCTTATTGTCTTTAAAACAGTGTAAGGAACATCTAGCAGCCCAACTTGGCTGGGACACCCAAGAAATGGATGGATGGGGAAGACAGCTTCTTTAGGGCAATCCCTCCCCCAGAACACTAGATGGCAGCTTCCCTGGATTTCCACAGGGCACCATGGGACTTGGAGTTCAATATCTCAGTCCTGTTTGGTACAATGGGGTTGCTGGGAAAATGGAGGAGGTTTCTGCCTAACCCGGAAATGCTTGCAGATCATGTGGGCGGAACAGCAGAAGCACTTCCAGGTTGGCCAGTATTAAAGGACTTGCCTGCCTCACAGGGACGAGCCAGAGTAGGAAGACAAAGCGTGCAGGGAGATGTGGAGGGGACAAAGACCAGAAAAAAATGAATGAAGAACCATTGTGCTGTACTTGTGGGAAACGCTTTGTGAAGAGTTTACCTCAAAATAAAAAGGCTCTTTTGTGTTTTAACTTGCGCCCTGAGTCTGTTTGTGTTGGGTTTGAGGGAGCTGGAATGCCCCCTAGTGTCCACACAGAATATAGAACATTTCTGGAGGTCAGTGTGTACAAAAACATTCATTTTCTAGTTTAAAAAAGGCATTCTGAAGAATAACAAAGATCGTTTTTTGCAGTGAAAACATGAAGGCCTGAATCAGCCTGAATCTACAGATACTAAACCAAAAAATGACATAAGCATCTAACATTTCTAAAGTATAAGGATGCTGTACCTACCAAGTTGTAAATGAAGGTCTTTGATATCAAGACAGCTCAAAGAAGTCTGGAGCCATACAGAGGATTTAGTGTAACATAAGGTTAACACCACAACAATGTCCCTTGCCCCAGGAAACATGAGAGAATGTCACATGTATACATAAAAGGTTATACATTTTTAAACAGCAGAGCTGCTGTGTGCCACCGTGGCTTAAGCGTTTCTGCTGATATGCAGACACCCCTGGGAGTAAAGTGGTTTGCAAAACCATTGGAACCCGGGAGTCCCACTGTGCAAACATTTCAGGCAGTACAGTGCAGACCAGGGATCGGAATTTAAGAGGGGATGAAAGCAGCCACAGATTAAAAGAAATGAAGAGTCGCTGGCAGGGATTAGAAAACCAGAAGCAGTTGACAGCTTGAAGGACGGGCTGATCAGGTACAATACTGAAAAGCCTCAGGCTTTTGGCATTAGACACAGACAGACATGCTGCAGAGGTGAGCCACCCACTAGTGCCAACGTGTCGGGGACTGGCAAGGATGTGATCTGAGGAAAACCCTGCAAAAGGAACTAGGCAGCACTAATGTTTTTTAATGACCAGCCTGCAATTAGAAATAAGATCATCCAGCTTGCTGCAGGCCAGAGAGCTGGCCACCCCTGCAGTCTGTGGCCTGTATTTTAATTACCCTTGTGTCTACTGTACGTTTATTTGCTAGACTAGGTAGCAGGACAGTGCCGGTGGGGATGTGTTTAGGGAATTACCAAGCAAAGTTAGATTTAGAGGTCTTTTTTCCAATGAAGCATACAGAAATGAATGCAAGTAGAATGTAATCAGGAAAAATAAAATGATTTGAGCGCAGTTAGGTCAGCCATGCTCAGGCAACAAGGACAATCAGAGAAATGGGGGTCTTTCTTTAGGCGGAGTGGTGGCTCTGAGGCTAGGAATCTGCACTGGCAATCGGATTCTGTAAATGCCAAAAGGGACTCTGCTCTGTTGGGCCCTTGAGCAAGGCCCTTAACCTGCAATTGCTGAGCGCTTTGAGTAGTGACAAAAAGCACTATATACTGTAAATGCAAAGAATTATTATTATTCCTTTGCATTTCACTGCCAGATGAATTCACCAGCTGCGCTCAGTCCTTTTGCCAAAAGGCTCTTGACTTTGCCCTCCTAATCTCATACAGTTTAAGCCCGGGTATATTTTGGTTTCATATAATATCACTGGTTAGGAAAGTATGGCAGCAAACCTACACTGACAGCTTACACTAGACAGATGGCCTCACTGACTACATGTCTCCAATAATTGATGGCATCAGGGGATAATCATAATAAATCCTGGCATTATTCACATCTGACAGAAGTAAATTAGAGTGCACTGAAATGAATCACAGAAATTAAACACAGAGGTGTACTGTACAGAGGAAGCACGGTAGCACAGTGGTTAGCACTTTTGCATTAATAGTGTTATGTCTGCACTTACTAAAACAATATATTAAAGCTAAAATGACCTTGATCCACACAAGTGCTTTCACATTGCTTGTAAAAAAATCTCCGTCTACACTAAAACAGCCAAAAATGTATACGATGTAGATATTCACCTGCACTGGGTATGCAAGCATCAGCGGAAAAAATCCTTGAAGGGATGGTAATGCTGCTGCTGTTCACTGGATTTATTGCAGAACTGTAGCCCCCAGTAAATTATTTGCTTTTTGCACATTTGTGCAGCACTCAAACTGTATAAAGCACAATTCTGATGCATACAAGTACGCGACACAACAAGTGCCATGGCATGCAACTCTTCTATGTCTATTATGTTAGGAAACGTTTCTTTTTCTGTGATGGGTGACTAATCAGGCAATGAGAGGTTGTAATAAGCAGGATCCAATCAGGAAAGGGCTATGTAATAAGCACGAACAAATCAGAGAGCAATTAGAGTCCATGCTTTCAAAAGTCTACGTTTTTAGCAGTCCACAATGCAATGCTGAGCTGGAATTTTCTGAAGTATATGCCTCTGGAGAGCGTTTTCAAAAGCCTCCCTTTTTCTGGGGTTAAAAATGCTGGGGGAGTGTGGACGAAAGGCACAAATGGAGCCTAATGTCTACGTTTTTATATGAATACATAGAAGTTTGGCCATAGCCTAAGAGACTGGTTTCAAATTCCAGCTTGGTGTGTGTCTATGTTGAGTTTTGCATTACAGGTGTAGTGCTACGTCCACACTTACTACAACAACATATTAAAGCTAAAGTGATCTCCATCCACACAAGTGTTTTCACATTGCTTGTAAAAATATCTCTGTCTACACTAAAACAGCCAAAAATGTATACAATATAGACATTCACCTGCACTGGGCATGCTTTCATTATTTGAGTTTTCTACATGTGTGTGCAGCACTCAAACTGTATAAAGCACAATTCTGATGCATACAGGTATGTGACACAAGTGCCATGGCACGCAACTCTTCTATGTCCATTATGTTAGAAAACGGTTTTTCTTCTGTGATGGGTGACTAATCAGGCAATGAGAGGTTGTAATAAGCAGGATCCAATCAGGAAAGGGCTATGTAATAAGCATGAACAAATCAGAAAGCAATTAGAATCCATGCTTTCAAAAGTCAATGCCCAGCTCGACTTTTCAGAAGTATACGACTATGGAGAGCGTTTTCAAAAGCCTCCCTTTTTCTAGGGTTAAAAATGCTGGAGAAGTGTGGACGAAAGGCAAAAATGGAGCCTAATGTCCATCCATCCATTATCCAACCCGCTGAATCCAAACAGGGTCACGGGGGTCTGCTGGAGCCAATCCCAGCCAACACAGGGCACGAGGCAGGAACCAATCCTGGGCAGGGTGCCAACCCACCACAGGACACACACAAACACACCCACACACCAAGCACACACTACGGCCAATTTAGAATCACCAATCCACCTAACCTGCATGTCTTCGGACTGTGGGAGGAAACCGGAGCGCCCGGAGGAAACCCACGCAGACACGGGGAGAACATGCAAACTCCACGCAGGGAGGACCCAGGAAGCAAACCCAGGTCTCCTAACTGCGAGGCAGCAGCGCTACCACTGCGCCACCGTGCCGCCCAAGCCTAATGTCTATATTTTTATATCAATACATAGTAGATTGGACATAGCCTAAGAGGTGGGATTCAAATTCCAGCTTGGCTAAGTTTGCGTGTTGTACCCTCAACTGTATAAACGTTTTCCCAAGTACTCCAGTTTTCTTGCCACATCCAGAAATTGTGCATCTTGTGTTATTAGGTGGCTCTAAATTAGCCCTTGATGAATTAGGAATAACAAGTAACCTGACTCTTGGATCAAACCTCTTCAATTAACCTAAAAGAGCTTATCGGTCTCTCTTTCTGAGCAGGTTACTGTAAAGGCCAACTGCACTCTGTCAGGCAGTAGCCATCCTCTGTTTCCAAAGATTAAAATGTTATCATCAGGCAGCAGATTTAGATTCTCAGGACTCGAGAGCACTAGATTTAAGGGCACTTTTATTCCCAGGGCTATAAACATTTTAAATTCTAGTGGTGGTATAAACCCTGGTGACCTCTAAGTTATTAATATTCTTATCTGTAGGAATCATAAATTCGTGCTCTGATTATAAGAACGGTTATCATTTCTTTTCTCTTGGACTATTTTCTTGCATATGTGCAACAGTGTCTCAAGTTTGTACATTACTTCTTCAAAGCAATTCCTTCTGGGATAGTAAAGTCTAGCTATCTCAAACCTAAACTTAATTCAGGTTTTTCAAAATTTCATCAGGTCAATAAATTTGAAGGTTCCTATAGTAATAGTATCAAGTGTACAATTGTTTTCTCTAGATAAAGTGGTTTCACAAAGTGAATGAATTAATAAATGAACGATACAACAGATATGTCTCATGGAAAATTACCACACCCATGAACCTTTCAAAACGCATAGTGTAGGCACCTGGTTGACTATAGATTGTGGCCTAGCTGTTAAGACTACATCCACACTGCTACATTTTATTTGTTTTAAACTGCAGATATTATTCTCCGCTTTTGACTTTTGACCACACTACCTCAGCCATTTTAACCTCCGAAAACGGAGACTTTTCAAAATGCTCAGCAGGGTCATATACTTCTGAAAACACTAGCTCTGCATTATAATGCAAGCAGGTGAAAACGTACGCTTTTAAAAATGTGGACTCTAACTGGGCTGTGATTTGTTAGTCCTTACTACACAGCTCTTCCCTGATTGGATCCTGCTCATTACAATGTCTCATTACCTGATTGGTCACCTTTCATTCAAAAGGTTCAAATTTGGATTCCTCAAGTACATAGAACCTTCTTCCAGCTGTCTTCAGAGTCTGCCGCATGCTTTGAGCATTATTTTCTTTGCCACGCTCTTGTAAATCTGTGCCCATTGAAACACCCAGGCAACAATTATTGCCTACATAGTCTCTGCAATCTCAGCTATGGTAGCTTGTTACTCCTTAGGGGTTATCCCAGCACTCTTGGTGGCCTGCCTCACTAGTCTTTTGCTTGCATGATTACTGGACAGCCTGCTCTAAGCAGATTTCCAGCTGTGCCATGCTCTTTCCACTGATTTAACTGGACTCTAAGGGATACTCAGTGACTAGGATATTTTATTTTCTCCGTCTCTCATTTGTGCTCCTCAATCCCCTTTTCAAAGAGTTTCTTGGAATGTTCTTTTTTCTTCATTACGTAGGGTAGGCCACCATACTGACTCAACATAAGCTGGACCCTCCACTAACAGGGACATTAATACTGTAATTGACTGAAACCCCACATTCTGTGACTTCTAAAACCTATTGGCTGCACCACTGAGGATTTAGGTATATCCTATTAATACTTATGCAATCAATTATTTTGCGTTTTATACTTTCAATTTTATTTGCAGAAATCTGTATTCACTTTGACATCAAAATGTTTTTCAACTAATTGGTGTCCAAAAAGGCACATTAAATCCACTGTGATTCAATGGTGTATAAAATTAAAATGTGAAAACTTCCAAGGGGGTGAATACTTTGTATAGACAGCAATACCAGGCACCGAGCAGTTGGACACAGAAATGAGCATAAGATGCTGGTGAGTGAGATAATAAACTGGAGTACCTGACGAAAACCCGCAAACACTGAGGGTACACCAAGATGGCTAGGTCGGAGTTTGAAGAAGAAATTCTCCAGCTGTGAGTCGGCAGTACCAACCGCTCATCCACTGAAGAGTTGGCATACTACAGTGCATTATCTGCTATCATGAAACTGTGTTCTTAATTTTCAAAGAAGATGAAAAGAAAGTAAAAATAGCATATAAATAGCACTGTTGCTCAGTGTCGAGAAAAGCCAAATTAAACCCATAGCACATTTTCATACAAAGGATGTAGCTCACAGTCCTTTGCAAGATGTCAAGGAAATAGTTACAAGCCAAGAAAATAACAAATTAAAATTAGATTAAAAAATAACACACAAAAAAATAAAAGATGCCTACTTACAAATGAGAGATATATTATTAATAGAGGATTAGAGACCTTATACAGTATACAGTGCCCTCCATAATGTTTGGGACAAAGACACATTTTTTCCTTGATCTCTCCCTCTGCTCCACGGTTTAAAATCTCAAATCAAGTATTTCAGACGTTATTAACGTTGACATTGCAGACTTTCATTCAAGGGGATTTGCATACATATAGGTGTCCTTATGTAGAAATGACAACACTTGTTCTACACGGTCCCCCCTTTTCAAGGTACCATAATGTTTGCGGCAGGTCTGTTAAAGCCATTGTCATACTTAGGACTTTGTTGCATGTCACTTACATGCAATGACTGCTTGAAGTCTGCGATTCACAGACATCAGCAGGTGCTGAAGATCTTCTCCGGTGATGCTCTGCCAGGCCTTTAATGGCAGCCATCTTCATCTTCTGCTTGTTTCAGAGGGTTGTCTCTTTAAGTTTTCTCTTCAGCATCTGGAAGGCTCCTCTCAACTGGATTTAAATTGGGAGACTGGCTTGGCCATTCAAGAAGCTTCCATTTTTGCTCTGAAAAACTTGTGTGTCGCCTCAGCAGTATGTTTGGATCATTACCTTGTTGTAGGATGAAGCACCATTCAATGCGTTTGGAAGCATTTAAAGGAACGAGAGTACATAAGATGTTTCTATACACCTCGGAATTCACTACACCACTGCCATCAGCAGTTGCATCATCAGTGAAGGGAAGTGTGCCAGGACCTGTTTAACAGATGAGGTGGTATGCTTTGGATCTTGGGCAATTTCTTCTCATCTCCACACTTGGCTTTTGCCATTACTCTAACGCAGGTTCAGCTTCGTCTTGTCTGCCAACAAGACCCCTTTCCAGAATTCTACAAGCTCCTTTATGTCCATTTTTCACAAACTGTAATCTGGCCATTTTGTTTTTGTGTTTAACTAGTGGTTTGAATCCTGCAGTGTGGCCTCTGCATTTCAGGTCTTGAGGTCTGCTGTGGACAGTCGTCTCTGACACAACCACATTTTCATCCTGAGGACTGTTTCTGATCTGTCGGACAGGTGCCTGGGGCTTTCTCTTTACCACAGTCTTTACCAGTCATCAGCCATTGAAGTCTTTCTTGGCCTACCAGACTCTTTGTGATTGCTGAGCTCACTGGTGAGTTCTTTCTTCCTAATGATATTCCAGACAGTTGATTTAGGACATCCTAAGGTTTTACCGATGTATCTAATGGTTTTAGATGGGCACATGTTATTCTTCTCTTCAGGTCGCTACATTGTCTCCCTGTAGCTGCACACATTAAGTTCAAATCTATGATGGTTGCCTACAGAATAGTCAATGGGTCAACACCTAAGTACATGGAGACACTGGTGAGGTGCTATGCTGCTTGTCACAAATCAGGTATGCCAGGGAACAGCGTCTGATGATGCCACCTCTGCATGGTATCAAGTCTCAATCAAAATCTGCAGGGGTCCCAAGGCTGGAAGACCACCCTGTCCCTGCTGGACATTCTGTCTAACCTAAATGTTATGCAAGGGGTTGAAAACTTTTTTTTACAGGTACTGTAATTGACTTATTGTGCAATGTAATTAAACACTCTGACAAAATTTACTTGTAAGACATTTCAATAACAGAACAGCAGGGTGTGTCTTTCAAAGTGATGGCTGCACCGGATATATGAGGGGCCATTGGGCGCACGCAAATCAATTAAGTATACAAGCAAACTGATAGTAAATATTCATAAACCAATAGTGTTCACGCTTAAACCAATAGATTACACACGGAAATATATGATTTATGGCCTGTTTGGCCCCCCATACAGATATAAACTTTAAAACACAAGTACCAAGAAGATCAGCTTTCAGTGCAGGACACGAATGCCTGCCAATGCATAAATATGAATGCAAACACTTTGTGGCTGCCCAGGTTTAAACGAGCTGCACTTTCCATAGCTTGCATTCATTATGGTTAAACGTCTTATTCTACTTTACCCGGGCATAAGGACAAAGTATGGCAAAGTCTACAAAAGAAGCACAAGAAAAAAAAAAGTTGCATTATTTAACTGTATATAGGCTATCAATTGCTTGAGGGTAAAATGCATAAAAGATCATGTGATGAATTTATGCACATAAATACAGTAGGAAATTAACAATTTAGACAGGTTTTCTGTATTTTAATGAAGCTAAACATATGAGTTACTCGTGGATGACAAGAACTTTAAATTCTGTTACAAGGTGAAAAAAAATGAAAAGAAGGGTGAGCCTTAATAAGAAAATTATTTATAAGAGGCATGTCGTCATCTCTAATGTGTCAGCATGTGGCTTTCAGTTATAACCCATTAAATGTGAATTTCTTTCTTGGTCGCAATACTGTATTTAGCATATTGACATTTACTATTGTAGTCCTAGAGCTTATCGGTTCTAAGAGCAAGAAAATTAACATTAAAATGCTATGTAATAAATTAAACATAATAGGAAAATCTCTGAGAACTTGTATAAATAGGAGTGCCCACTGTGCGTGATTTGAGTGTTCTTCTCACTTTCATGTGGCTTTCCTTTAGGTGTTTCAGAGTCACGGCGTTAGGTTAAACACTTTTGACAAAACTCTGCAGTGTGTGTTAGCAAGAGTGTGTGCTTGCCTATGAACCAGCATAATATGTTAGTTGGCATGGGGGCTGTCATGGTGGTGGTGGTGCACAGAGCATTGTTCCCTTGTCACTCTGCATGCACATTCTCAATTTACAAGTATTTGAATTTCCTCTAGAAAGACAGGTTTTTCCCACAGTTCAAAAACATGCTGTCAGGTTCCTGGCATTTGTAAAACACCCCTTTGTGAGAGTATGTGTACCCTGCAATGGACTGACATCTCACTGAAGATGAGATTCTACCTCTCACCAACCACAGCAGCTCCCCACGGTGCTGTACTGGCTTATTGGATATGACGATGTATGGATGAATAGTGTAATGGGTTTCCTGGCACTATCACATCCTGCAACATGAAGGTACTAGATGGCATGGGTTTAAGATAAGGCCTTTTTTCAGTACAGAGAAGGATTAATAAATATCAAGCAAGAAATAAAAAAACACCCATTTGTTTTTATTGGTATTGTTCTCAAAGAAGAGAAATACACGAGTCTAAATGAAATGTTGAGATTCCAGCTGGGTCACCCTATTTAATAAAACGATACAAAATAATGGGTGCACAGTGGCACAAAAAAGAACAAAAATGATGTCTGCTGTTGGCTAAACCACTCTGCAGAGCGGTCAGGTATCAGGTTGAAGCTCCGTCCGGCGTGTTGCTCATGACCAAATGTGGCACCTGCTTTCGGCAGTGCCTTGCTCTTACAGTCCTTGGAACCAAAGAGACGAAGTCAGCTGCCTTCACTGGGTGTCTACTCGGAGCTATGGTTGGGAAAAGAGACAAGGCAGTCAGCGACATTGCCCCCTGAAGTTCTGGGGTGGTGGTGCTTACCTCTGATGAACCAGGGAGATGCAAAAGACTCGAGCCGCAGACCTCCAGAGCTCCACTCTATTGAGGAGGTTGTCGTTTTATATTATAAGTTAGTGATAACTCCTGCTTGCACTGTGGTTAAGATTAGGGTTGGAAGAGGGTTATCTGAATCTAGTCGAGTAAACTAAGTGACAAAAACCAGCAATCAAACTGACTATCCAGCAGAGCAGTTGAATCGCAGAGCTACGGAGCTCTGCTGCTGGACCCATCTCGGAAGATGACCCTGTAAAGCGCATGCGTGACAGTATCTAAAGAGAGAGGAATGAGGGCAGCTCCTAGATTTTCCCTACAGTAACACCACATTGCCTTCTTACCTTCACGTCTCTGTTCCTGTGATTGTCACACATTTACCCCTAAGATAAAAACTACAGAATTTTGTACAAAAATTATTTTTGTGGGCAATGTGTGGCACAGTGGGTTTACATCATGATTAGAACTGCCAAACGCTCATCATAAGCTCCATAATTTTACAGTAGGGGATCGTCTGTCTTTAAAAGGAAGTACAACTGGTGTGAAGAAGCTCTCCTGCTGTCCCATCAGGCCACTCTCTTCCATAAATGACAAGTGTGCTACTGAAATATTCCTTCTTTCCTATTACAGCTTGATGAACTGTTGTGGTAGTCCCAGCGCATTTTCTTCTCCCTCTCCTAGGGCTTTGCCTCTGGCAGTGAATGTTGTGTAAACCACATCCATGGGTCTCCTCAGGCTAAGCTCTAGAATAAATTCACAGGTAAGAGCAGAGCAATTTTTCTAAGAAGGACACCCCCTCTGAGCCTTCCTTTGGAGATGAAGAGTCAGACCTCCACAGCTGCGTGCTAGCTGAAGAACAGTACAGTTCTATGCACTTCATTTCTTTCTGTTTGATTGTTGTTTTAATGGTTTTTGAGGTATTATTGCAGAGTATTTTTTCTAGTCATGTAAATTTAGTTCAAATTGTTAGGTTTATTGTTTTGTACAATTGTATTGTGTATTAAGTTGTTTTCTTATGTTCCTTGTGTTCTGTGGGTGGAACTTCCACACATACATCACTCCTGCTGGCACCCCCCTTTGCCTTTATATATTTTTGTGCTTCTTTTTTGTTCAAATTCTTTATTTTTAAAGGGTGAAGGTTTGCATTGTTTATCAGGCAGATGTTTGCATGTTTTACCCTCTGCCTTGAAGGGCATTTTAGATATATACTTTGGGACATTTCAAATATTTCTGGAACTCTTGAAGCCAGCCTCCATTATGAACCTGTGCAGTCCAAAGCCTTCTTGTGGAGTCTGGGGTCAGGCTGCCCAGGGTGTGACATGGCTCTGAACAGATCCGTAAAGGTTCTAGTTCTGGTGTGTGAATTTTCTATATGCCTTTCTCCCATTTTAGTCATATGTGATCTACCTAATCATAACATAGCTGACTATCAAATGATACCCCCAACAGCGCCCACCCATTTTTCTGGTTCCCAGCATCAAATACTGAGCCGGTAACATGTAGTGTCAATGTTGATCTGTGCTTCTTTCTCTTTTCTCATATGGCCATGCTGTCGTCCTGATGTATTTTTTTCCAGCTTTCAATCTCCATTCCAGCCTGTGACCGTTACAACATCTATTGAACAGGGCCAGTTTCAGGATGCTTTCAGTGATGGTGCAGCCAAAAAACCCAAAGAACATGACTTAGTGGGGCTGGTGGTCCTCCTGAAGTTTCAATCAGGACAATAGGAATTAAAGAATAGATATATTTCAGTGGATGCTCCATGAAGAATCCCATGCTGCATTATGTATGCAATATTGTTTTTGGGTCACGGCACACTTTCTGGTAGCTAGTAGCCCCGCCCACCATATCCCTTGATCTAGTGAAGTTTTTGCATGTTGTTCCTTTGTCCATGTGGGTACTCCTGTGATTACTATGAAAAATGTATGTTAGGGTCTCATTAGCTTAATCGATGGCCATTTGTGGCTGAGTGTGGTTGTGTATGTGAATATGTCCTCTAGTAGACTGACATCCTTTCTTGAACTGGTTCCCACAATAGACTCTGGCTTGACCAGATCCCTGAATTGGACATAATGCAGAGAGAGAGAAAATTGATGGATAAATTGTTCTTTACATGATAGACTTGGCAGTAAAGTATTATAGTATTATAGAAAGTATTATAATATCAACCTAAGAAACATACTGTATACAGTGGAACCTCGGGTCATGACTGTTATCCGTTCCAAAACTCTGGTCGCAACCCGATTTGGTCGTGACCTGAACAAATTTCTCCCTAAGTATTGTATGTAAATACAATTAATCCGTTCCGGACCGTACAAACTGTATGTAAATATTTTTTTTAAAGATTTTTAAGCACAAAAGTAGTTAATTATATCATAGAATGCACACTGTAATAGTAAACTAAATGTAAAAAATTGAATAACACTGAGAAAACCTTGAACAGAGAAAACTAACATTGCAAGAGTTCACGCTACAGCCTTAGGAACCGCTCCCTGTAAACACTTTTTTTTTTAATGAGTTATAAGCACAGGGAAAAAAATGAAAATTTGAAAAATCCTTAATTTATACAAAAACTAACCATAAACAACCAAGAAAACTAACCCTGCATGCACGCACGTCTGGCCGAGAACAATGTACAGGGAGAGACTAAACCTGTGCGGAAATCATCAGCGCATATGAACTGGAACTGTTCGTCACCCGAGTGGGTGGACATGAACAGATGCAAAAGTTTGGTGAACTTTTTGGTCGTAACCCGATTTGCACGTGTTCCGAGACATTCCTCGCTTCCCACAAGTATAACACACAGTTCCCAGCAAAACACAATACTTTTCCTTCTCTTTTCTCTTTCTTTCTCCTCCACTCTCAACTCCGGCAAGCTTTGTCCTCCTCCTCCTCCCAACTCTGGGTCCTGGAGCAGTGGCTGCTGGCTCCTTTTATAACGCACCCAGAAGTGCTCCAGGTGCTTGACGACCTATTTCCGCCATCACTTCTGGATGTGGCGGAAGAGCTCCTCTGTAGGGCTAAGCAGCAGATACAGCACCTCCTGACAGCGCCCACAGATCCCAACAGGGCTGCACCAAACTCCAACTCCCATGAAGCCCTGCAGCAGTCCTAGGCACCGCTACAGCCCAGGGGAGGTACTGTCCTGACCAAGCTTGCTCCCCCAGTCCATACAAGGGAGAGGTGTCCCGGCCAGGCAAGGGCTCTGGCCGTCCGAACTATATATATATATGTGTTTGTGTGTGTGTGTGTGTGTGTGTGTGTACTATTTTTTTGGCATTTTGAAATAGCATGGAATTTTTTGGAAACTCAGTCTCAAGTTGAATAGCCTCTTCTTTATTGTTTCATGTTTTCTTTACCCAGAGGCACTAAAAGAGACTGCAACACCTTCTTCATTTTAACCCCAGAATGGTAGATCTTTAGGTCACCGTCTTTCCCAGGCTTCTATTAAAAGAGCTTTGTTCTTTGTATTGTTCAATAGAGACACATTTTTTTCCTTCTTGTACCTTGCAGTCTCACTGTTTTAATTTAAAAGAACAATTGGGTGAACCTGCACAGATTTAAAGGACTGGAAAAATCAGAACATCAAGACTTCATGATGAAGCGAGACTGTAGTACACCAGACAGAGGTCAGCCTCCCCTTCATCCAAAATGCATTGAACAAGATGCTTTAAGGCAACTGAATTTCACCTGTTAAATTGAGACCAAGTCTGAATGTCCTGGCGGCAGTTAATAAATATTTGTGATCTACATGATGAAAGACATTCCTGTGCCCCAAAGAGGAACGACAGGCTTTGAACCCAAACTAGCCTGAAGCCTGTAATGAGATCACGTTGCAAAATGGCATGCTATTGACTTTCTTCAGTCGTCTGATACTACAGTAGGTCTGAAGAAGATGTGTACGCATTTTAGGAAATGAGAAACACATTACAGACTTATGAAGCGACAGACAGTATGAGGCACAGAGCGAGAGAGCGAAAATCATTACATTTCCCATTATTAGCTTCAGGGCACTATAGACCAAGGTTTATCAATCTGTTATCTGAATGGTGTGAGGACGAGAGCGTGTCTCAGTGTTATCAGGTTCAAAGCAGAAACCGAACCAGCGCATGGTAGGGTAGTCTCGGGGAAACTGAATGAAAGCCACCAATTAACCAAAAATGAACATCCCTGGTGACTGCAGGTTACTAATATAGCTGAGTTATGTAATGTACATTTTAGGGCTGTCATTATTGGTTTGGTTACTGACACAGTTTATATCTGTACATGATATTGATTATGGCAAATTAATTGAAAATTGCACAGGATTCTAAATTTATTATGGGATAAACATTATATTTTCTAAACCATTAGTCAGAGCTTTCACATGTGCACATTTAAGGTGTGCTGGATGACAGGTCTTTAACCTAGTCTCCACTCCCAACGCCCCCACTTCTCCCACTTTAAGTGTTCTGTTTCTCTGTGCTTCTCATGAAGGCCTCACTCAGCAATTATGGTGTCACCATGTGACTTGTCAGACAGTTCATCAGTTTCTTTCAGTTTTATTTTTTCACTGCCTTGACAACTATAAACTTGTGGAAGATGTATTCATGTTTAGGTTAAAGTGTTTCTTTTTTGATTGTTTTAAATGTCTGTTTTATTTATTGTGGAAAGGTACCAAAAATCATTTATGGTGGAGGCACCACAATGCAGCTTATTAAAAAAAAAAAATTAAATTGAAAAAAAAAATGTCTCAGACATCACCCTTGAGCATTCATTACTCTCTGGTCACAGACAGATGCCATGATTAAGAGACTGTGGAATTTTGAAGGCTGGGCACTGCAAGGGGATGAAGTTAGAGGTATTCTGATAGCAAATCGGCTTCTTCATGACTGGAGGCCGAAAAAAGAAATGGGACATCTACGAGTATAGTGGATAACTAAATCTTTCCCTTGTGTTCCCCTTAAACTGGTCACAAAATGTTCATACCATACTCGCACATACAATAATAAATAACTAAGAATATAATATTCTCAAGACTACCTGGTCAACGCGTCAGACCATCACAGCGCAAGCACACACACACATTCATTGGGCGCAAGTTTTGAATCTCCAACTTTTCTGATTGCCTTTGGCAATGTCTTTCTTTACTTTACTTTACTTATACTTTCAAAAAGCCTTTGACTCAATCCTTGCCAAAGATTAATCGTAAAATTACAATCTGTAGGGATCAGAGGTAACCACAAAACCAGATCTCAAGTTGGCTAATCAGCAGGAGACAAAGAGCACAGATAAGAGGAGAATGCTTCACGTGGAGTGAGGTCATCAGTGGACTCCCTCAGGAGTCTGTCCTTGGACTGATACTTTTTCTGATTTTTATTAATGGCATAGATTTAGTAAACTTTTGAATTTTGCAGATGATTTTAAAATTGGAGGAATGACAGACATTGTGGAGGCAGCAAAAGCAATTCAAGAAGACTTGGGCCAGCTTCAGAACTGGGCAAAAACTTCAAAAATGCAGTTTAATGTAGAAAAGTGCAAATGAAATGTCA
Organism: Polypterus bichir lapradei; assembly: GCA_026402145.1. NCBI lineage: Eukaryota > Metazoa > Chordata > Cladistia > Polypteriformes > Polypteridae > Polypterus > Polypterus bichir. Next base: position 25,634,514 of record JANRMT010062827.1, on the reverse strand, counting down.
GTTATAAGTACAATATAGTAGATACTGTCCTGCAGGAAGCAACCACTGAAAATAATTTAGCGATTTATATTAACACAACATTTACATCATCTGAGCAATGCACAGAAGGGGTTAAAAAGGTGCATAATATAAGGTGTAATGCATAAAAACATTTTACAGTCCCTCCCTTTCAGAGATCCCAGAGTACAGTGGGAAAAGAATCTCTCACTCAATATTTCAGAAAAGGAGTGGAAGGTAGCAAAGGACAGAATTCACTCGAGCTCCATATATTCAAAGCATAAAATTATTCAACTTAAAATTATATATCGAGCACATCTGTCTCATTTAAAATTGTCCAAAATGTCTCCAGGGCAAGATCCAACCTGCGAATGTTGCAATCGAGCTCCAGCCTCACTGGGCCACATGTTTTGGGCCTGCGCCAAATTAACATCAATCTGGACCAAAATGTTTAAATGCCTATAAGACAGCCTGGGTGTCAGAATTCCACCTAATCCATTAACAGCCGTGTTTGGTGTACTTCCAGATGGGCTTAAAGTGGAGAAGGACAAGCAAACAGTAATTGCCTTTACTCTGAGGCGGCCTTAGGGGTGTGCGGTGCCTAGGGCTGACCAACCCCATCAAACGCTGTTACCAGTATGTGTGGACTGTATAAACCTGTACGAAAATTTAATAAAAATAATGATAACATACACCGTATTTTCTCATTACAGTAATCAGCTAAATTTTTGCAAGATAACACATGGACTTTATCAAAATACTAGCAAAATACCCGCGCTTCGCAGCGGTGAAGTACTGCATTAAAATTTTTATTAAGAAGAAAATTTAACCTTTTTAAACTGAGGGAAAATATGCCAATAATTATTTGTTAAGGATCTCTTTGTATACCACGTTGTCAGTTCGACCCTCCGGTTGTAACATGACCAAGCTGTGCGCTGAGCTTACTCTTGAGCATGCAACTTACAGTTGGCCATGTGAACAGTAATCTTGTCTCAAATCTCACAGCTTGGATTGCTGCTGTCATAATCAGTTTGAGGTTCATGGTTTGTTTCAATTACGACAGTATTTGCAGGACTTGTGTTGAAGTGACATTCGGCATCTGTCAAGCGTTGTAAGCTTACAACCGGT
>JANRMT010062827.1:25597278-25614167 GCA_026402145.1 Polypterus bichir lapradei | reverse complement strand
GATAGATAGATAGATAGATAGATAGATAGATAGATAGATAGATAGATAGATAGATAGATAGATAGATAGATAGATAGATAGATAGATAGAAACAGCGCTATATAAAATAAGGATCCTCTGACCCTCATGAGTGACACTATATATGGTTCCCCTCTCAACAGTCAGGTAATGAAAGGCACTATTTGACATATGCTTCACATACATAGATATAAAAACACACTATATAGATAATTAAACTTTTCCCTCACAATGGTTTTAAAGAATTCACAAAAAGAGAGGTTTAAGACTTGGGCAAGGACACTTTGTCTGGTTCTGGCATTTTGTTTCTTTTATCTTTGGAATACAGTATGTTACTTAATATGTGATGCCGTGCTCCACCTTGGCTTTAACCAGATAATGCATTTTATTCTTATTGTTGCTGGGGAATGTGTGCTGTCAAATGTAGGCACCAAAAATTAGATGGAAGAATCTGCATTACATATCAAAGAAGTTTGGTCTAAAGCCAAAAAATATCCTAGAACAAGTAGGAAGGAAAGAAACGAGTTAAAAGGTTCAGGTATTTTGATCTTTGGTACCCTCTGAGATTTCTTGGAACTTTTGTTTACTTTTAATCATGAATGACCTTTGGTTGCTAAACTATGCAATGTGAATGCGTATCTCCAAAACTCCACACAAATCAAGTAGAAAGAAATGTTCTTGTGAAAGTAGCTTATTGTCGCAGAGGTATCTTGGTTAATTCTGCTGCCACACACCTCCAAATTTCTCCATTCATGTCTATCATACCTATAAACAGATAGATAGATTACTACTTGCTATATACGGTATAATCCACATAATAATATTTTCATCCTTCATTTACTTTTGGTCCTATTTAAAAGACTTGATTTTTGGTTGGTTAAATTTTAAACTGTTATTTGTGAGTCACTTTCGGTTTCACTGACTGTTTCAATTTTACAGATTAATTTTGTCATCATTGCTGATGAGAGGCGTTTCTTATGACACACCATTATGAGGCTAGGAGAAGATGCGTCGGCACTGCTGCCTGGGTAATGCTCAGGCCTGACACTTACACAATGCATGCCTCTACTGTTACCCAAGTAATGCACGGCACTAATGATGTTGGCACTTTTACAGCCCAAGTAAACCTCGGGTCTTACGCGAGACACGTCTATACCATTGCCCGAGTGACACTCTGGACTAACTCTTTTAGCACTGTTTTGACAGTCCCAGTGACACTTTGGTCTAACGCTAAGGACATTAATGTTAAGACTACATGAGAAATGCAATGAATCAAAATATAACTTGTTTACTTCATTTTGTAATAAGTTGCACCGCTATACATTTAACCTGCCTATTGTGTTCTATACATTTATTATATCAAACTACTCCTCCACAATTTTCATTCATACTTTATATAGTGAGATGAGGTTAAGCTGGATTGACTTAAGAATAATATGTATTCTCAACTAAAAACAAAAACAATGTTTAATCAACATGTGTAATTAAAGCTTAATGAACGGGATTCTGTTACTATAATTCTACACAAAGACATGTTTAAATTATCTTAGCTATGTGTTTTGTTTTTGAATACATCAACCTTAAGAGAAAACTTCGTTTTTAAATCTACTCAAATTAGTCGTGTAGGAACCACTGTAAATGATTGAATGAAGGTCATTTCTTGAAGTGATCTGAACTTCTGATTTTTATGATAAATTTGTGTTTCAATTTGAAGGTTACAGATATTTAGATTGCAGAACTAATATTGAGTTAGGCCTTTGATTTCTATGATTTCTTTGATTAATAAAGCTGCTGTTTTTTTTTTTTTTTTTTTTGCATTGCTTTACTTAGTTAGCTTTGGAAATGAACGTTAATTTGGAACTAATTAAGACTTATTCAGATGTTTCCTTCCTTAACAGTTTTTGCTTTCTTCTTAATTATGTGTTTATTCTTTGTTCTCTAGTTGTGTTGAAATTTAAGAATGTTTTTCATAAAAATGAAATTTCTTATTCATTTTTCTTTATTTGTTAAGGATGGCTTTTGACCCTGTGGTAGTTTATTGGAGGTGTTGTCTCCTTACTTTGTGGGTGGTTCTTTGTGGTGATTATTCACAACACAATTAAAAACCCATCAACAGTTTGTTACCTTTTGAGATACGGTATCACATGTGGGCAGACATGGTGGTGCAGTTGTTCAAATCCTGTGCTCAGGTTTGTCTGTGAGGTTATCTTCTTGGTATTTGCTTTTGATCCTGTTTACATTTCTTCTCTTAGTAGGCACTTTTATCCAATGCAACCTACAAAAGAGTATCAACATAATCTAGTAAACAAGCAAGTACTAGAGGACAAGGGTACAAGTGAAGAGTTTTAAACAGAACACCAAACTAGTTCATCTTTTCTTAGTTACAAAAACCTATCAAAGCCAATCGTCAATTAGACAGACATTCACACAATAGGGGAGTCTTCAACCACTTCTTCACCACATTGGGGGAGTCAGCAATTCAAATGGAGGTGGACAGCTTCTTACACAAAGGCTACAAGTGAAAGGAGTCAGGACTGAGATCTGATGCCACGCAAAGTTGGTATCACCAGACAACGTTCACTAGCAGACCTCAGTGGGCAAGAAGGAGTACAGGACCTCAGAAGTCTCTCCATATATGAAGCACAGGTAGGTTAAATGACCTCCATATACACAGGAGCCCACCCAGTGTCTACTCTGTAGGAAAGCATCAATGTTTTGAACGTAATACCTGCTGCTACAGGGAGCCAATGTAGAGAACTGAAATGAGGAGCAACGTGTGCCCATCTCGACTGTTTTAACTCAAGACATGCCAATGCATTTTGAATCACCTACAGCGGCTTGACCAAGGACATGCTGGTGAGGTTAGGTGATGCTTCCAAACTACTCGATGTGGGAAGGATGATCAAGTGGATTCTGTCATAGACTGACGCCCTGCCCAGGAACATTTCCTGCTTTGTGCCTACTGTTGCTGGTATAGGAAAAGGCCCCCTGTAACCCAGAATTGGATTTAATGTGTTTCATAATGTTATTTTATATTATATTATACTGCCTGTGAAAATCTTTAGGTTGGAGTGATAACCTCATAATTTCAATTTCTCATTTTGTGTAAACTGTTCAAAGCTGTGTAAATCACTGAGGAAAAAAAATCTAATTGAATGTATTTCGTAATTAAAATCTGACTCAATAAAATGAGAAAAAGTGTTACCAGCTGAATACTCTGTCAACGCAATGTACGAATGTATCAACACAGAGATGTATGAGGAGACATGCTTATGCTTCCATTACTTAATTTGTGCAAGCTAATAAGTGATTCTTTTGAATTAATTTTTGATCACTATGGCAACTACATTTAAATTTACAAAAAGCAAAAGTAAACAATTAACAATTTCTGAAACTTTTGGTTGACTTATTCAAGAGTAAAATAACTTTGGAAGTAAATATAAAGTATTGAAGATGGTTGTGAAGACTGTAGGGAAAAAGGCTGCCTTGGTAAAGAATGTTGATGTACAAACATCTAAATCTAATTCAGCGTCACTGGCAGCCAGAGAACATCTTAGCATGATAGAGTGGAAGCCAGGAAGTGTCCTTGGCACCCATGCATCACATGGTCCACTCACGCACACCCACCCAAAGGCCATTTTGAATGTCTAATTAGAACAGCATTCACACCACACAGACAATAACTACAGCAGCAAGAAAAAGCATGTCAATCCTCGGGAAATAACTGCATTTAGATTAGATTAGATTAGATTAAACTTTAATAATCACATGATGCATACAGCAGCAGAAACATAAAAAACAAGAGTACACACTCATTAGGACAGATAATACAGCCAATCAATCCATCCATCCATTATCCAACCCGCTATATCCTAACTGCAAGGTCATGGGGGTCTGCTGGAGCCAATCCCAGCCAACACAGGGCACAAGGCAAGAAACAAACCCCGGGCAGGGCGCCAGCCTACCGCAGTGAAATGTTATTGTTGATGTTAAAGAAGTGCTTGAAACTTTGAAAGCCAGGATCCCTTTCAGGCCTGGCAGGCCAATGCCAGCCTGTGAAGTTGGGGGTCAGGTTGCCTGCTGCAGGACTTGTTTATTAGGTTTTTTGGAGGCCTGCACTGCTTCACTATAGTAGTGCGCTCAAATCACACCAGACAGTGTAAACAATGAAAGTAAACCAGTTAGGACAAAAAGGCTCAAAGACAACTTGAAACTGGCTTTAAAAACTGTAAGCAATGCAGACACAAACAAAACAAAACAAAAAAAGGACTATGCTTAGGTGGATACATAATTAAACTTTTGGTATACTTATCCCAAATCCAACTGTTATCTGTGATACCTGTGCATAAATCTTCAATGAATCTTTCCCAGCATTCTTGGCATCCACTTTGAACCATTGCTAAGTAAATAAATAAATAAAAATGAACTTAATCAGTACATTAGCCGGAATCATTGAATTGCCTGTTAGCAGTGGGCATAAAAGACCCTCAGAGGCTCTTCTCAGCACACCATAGTGGAATAAGCCTGTGGCTAGGAGTGCTCCAAGAGAGTGCCTCCTGGAGGACATGGAGGGAATTTTTCATGATGGCATCAAATTTTTCCACCATCCTCTTCTCCACAACAGCTTCCAGTGTGCCTAGGGTTCACCCTGTGATGCAGCAGGCTTTCTTGATAAGTTTGTTCAGGTTTTGTTTTTTTTGAGCTCAGGTCGCTACTCTAGGAGACTCCAGCGTAGAACGCCACACTGGCTACTATGGACTGGTAGAACATTTCCGGCAGCTTGCTGCACAAATCAAAAGACGCGAGTAGGAAGTATAGCCTTTTATGTCCTTTCTTGTCCAGCACCACTGTGTTCTTTATGTGAACCCCTAGGTACTTGTAACTCCCTTCCATTTCCACATCCTCCCCCTGAATAGTGACTGGTCTCTGGGTCTCCTTTGCATGCCAGAAGTCCAACAAAAGCTCTTTTGTCTTGCTGATGTTGATTTGCAGGTGTTTGTCCCTGCACCACAAGACAAAAGTCCTCCACAACCTTCCTGTACTGTGACCCCGTATAATAAACATTTGTCTTAAAATATGGTCTGATCTTCAACTAAGTGACAATAATGAATAAAGAAAATCTGATTTAACTAATAACAAACATTACATTGCATCTTACCTGAAGAAGGGGTCTGAGTTGCCTCGAAAGCTTGCATATTGTAATCTTCTTAGTTAGCCAATAAAAGGTGTCATTTTGCTTGACTTCTCAATAATAACAAAGAAATTATTGTATGGCTCTTGTACATAGTGAATAGATCATTCAAATATTCAAAGTGCAGGTTGGAAAAAGTATGTGAACCCATAAGCCAGTGAATTAAAAAAAACTAATCAGAGTCAGGGGTTAGCAAACCTGGAGTTAAATCAATACAAATGATTGGGGGTGTGGTTTAGAGGTACTTTGACCAATTAAAAAAAGACTCAAATATTTTGAGTTTGCTATTCACAAGAAGCATCTGCTGAATTGAAGCATGCCACACAAAAACGATATCTCAGATGATTTACGATCAAGAATTTTTTATTTGCATAAAGCTGGAAAGAATAACAAAGAGTTCAGGTATTCATCTGTCCACAGTTACAAAAACTGAGTATAAACGGGGATTATTTAGTACTGTGGCTACTCTTCCTAGAGGCACAACACTCAATGAGGTAAAATAAAAATCCTAGAGTAGCATGTGATGACGCGGGTGCTGCTCCTTGCTCCAAGTTTTTGGAGCCTCTTGAACCCGGCATCGTCGATAATGTAACTGGGTGAACTATCAGATGGGGACAAATCACACTTGTAGCAAGGGGAATGGTGTAAAAGTGCTTTTATTAAAACAAACCAATAACAAAACCAAAACAGTATCCATAGTACAGTGCTTCAAACATGAATAAATAATCCCATTAAAAACACTGAAGTGGAGGTTAAAATGTCAATAAATAATTCCTTTTAAAATGTGGTTAAAATACTGACAGGAGTGTTTAACACATTCCATTTCTCCAGGGCTTTCCTCTTCAAAATTGATGCCTCTCTGGCTTATCCATCCTAGGCCTTGCAACATGCAGAGACGTATACCAACAGGCACCGACATTCCTTATAACTGGCCTGTGTCCCCACCGTCCAATCCATAGCGACCCTGCTCCCACTCCCACCACTGCCAATCCAGGCTCCTCCCGGTGAAAGCAAAACATCCTCTCACTGCTGCCAATCCAGGCTCCACCCAGACAGAAGACATCCCTGAGCACAACAGTCAAGCCTGTTCCTGGCTGCTCAGCAGGAGTGATCCTGAGGCACCATCTCCGTCCGCCTCCTTCTTCCTAATTAAGCATCAGCTTACTCCAACTCCTGCCTTTCCTTCTGTCCATTAACCTCTACTCTATGCATCTCTTTTCCATTCGTTTTCCTTTTCCTTTCGATCTACTATGCTGGCCCATACTTATATGGCTGCGTGGGCACAGCAGCTCAATCACGCACTGCAGGAAGACGATGCAGCAATTGAGAATGATCGCACCCTCACGTGCAGGTGTGTCTCACCCCAATTACTGCATCAGCTCCCCATGGCTTCACGAGTGCGCCCACGAAGACTGACATGGCAAAATAGAATTATTTTAAAAACTGGCCATTTATTCCAAGCCGCGAACTCGCTATACCACAGAGCGGAAAAAGGCTTGGAGGAATCATTGAAATAGGGGTCTACCATATTCAAATCGTTGAACATGGTGTCCATGGCAGAACACTAAGGAGGGAGCTACTTCTCTTGAAAAAAAAAAAAACATTGCTGCACATCTGACATTTGCTGAAGACCACCTTTACACTTTACAATGCTACTGGGAAACTATTTTGTGGATTGATTGAACTGTTCAAGAAGAATACATCACAGTATATATGGTGTTAAACGGCAAAATATATCAACATGAAAACTTCATCTCTACGGTGAAGTATGGTGGAGGGAGCATCATGATTAGGGGCTGCTTTACTGCAATGGGGCCTGGTCTTTTAGCCATCATCAAGTTAAAATGAATTCTGAAGTTTATCAGTTTATCCTACAGGATAATATCAGGGTGACTATCTACCAGCAGAAGCTTAGTAGAAACTGGGATATGCAGCAGCACAATAACCCTAAACATTGAAGTAAAGCTCCTACAGGATGGCTTAAATACAGATAATCTGCCTTTTGGGTTGGTCCAATCAGAACCTAGACCTTAACCCAATACAGATGCTATGGAATGACCTCAGAAGAGCCATTCAAGCCAAACATCTTACTGATATGGCTGAGATGAAGCAGTTCTGTGTAGAAGAACGGCCCAGAATTCCTCCTTAGCAGGTACCAGAAGCACTTGTTAGAGATTACTGCTGCCAATGAAGGGACGACCAGTTATTGAATCCAAGGATTCACTTACCTTTTTTCCAGCACACATTGATTGTTTGATGGGTGTGTTCAATAAAGACATACAAGATTAGAATTGTGCTATTAGTTTGAGTGTATTGTGTTTGTCTGTAACATAAATGAAGGTCAGTGACCGTATTTATCAAACATCTTAGAGTTGGAAAACAGTCCAAACAGGCTCATAAAAATCAGGGTGATGTCAATTTGGTCCTATTCTTAGGAGAAGGAGTTATAACAGTTTAATTTTCCTAATTTAGGAAAGTACTTCAAACTTCACAAGAATTTAGGAGAGCATTTGACCTATTCTAACTCTCCAGGAGCTGCCAGAAGATGGCATTCAGGCAGAGATTGGCACACAGAATCTGGGAAAGACAACAATGAACTAATTAAATCATGATATTGATTTGACAGAGATGGAATTACACATCGTTTCTCAGCCTTTAAGTATTTGCAACCCGAGTTTTTATAAGTTTTAATCGCGCCCCCTAACTTTTTTTGAAAGGAGCCCACTAATACCAATTTGTTCTTTTTAAATTAATGATATATCATAGATGCATATTTTATTATACCTACTTAACTTTTTATTTTTCTAGTATCAGAATGTAGTTTAAGTTAATTTGTTTTGGTTTCAATAGATGTATTTTACATATTTTCGATTCTTGTTTTCTTTTTTTTACATCTTCGCGCCCCCCTTTTTGTTACTTCGTGACAACCCTAGGGGGGCCCGCCCCACAATATAAGAACCACTGGAATAATATTTGTAAAAAATCTTATTCATCACATGATTCCTCCATTTACGTATAGAAGCCATGAGCTGTCAGTCGAAATGAAAGTGTTGGTAATGTTATATGTTTTTGGCCAACTTTGTAAAGGCGATGGTTTGGGTATGTTACAACCATCCATCTCTCAAATTTCGCATCAAACTTTGGACACCCTTACAACACATTATTTATACATTTGCCCACTCTATGTTAATTATTGTTGAAGAGAGCTGCATTGTGCAAATCGCTGGTTGTTGGTGTGATTTACTGCACATGTGAATTGTATCAACGCAAAAATGCTCATAATATGTATTGTAGCAGCCAGCATCAGTGTTGTGCATGAACTACTGTAGTTCAAAATAGCGCGTTCATTGAACAAGCTCATTTTTCTAAGAACGGTGAACTTAATGTAACGTATTTGCAAGTGGAGAACTTGAACGTGAGCTAGTTCAGTTTTATGTGACATTCTGGATCTGGTTTAGGTCCAGATTAAACGTTTTTCCTTACCATGTAATGTAGGGGTGCAGCCAAATCCAATATTCGAAGAAGCACAAATAGTGGATTTTTATGAATATTTATTTAGTACATATATTTTGCCATTGATTTGTATTCTGAAAAAAATAACATAAAATCAAATAGGCACTGTCTGTGTCTGCCTACTTGTGCTTCAGCTGCACTACCGCTGACACGAGCACACAGTGAAGCTCCGCTTTTGCTTTTAGGAAAGCCTTGTACTTCATGAGGCCACTTTATATTTTTCCCTGTTGGACATGCAATATGTGATGCGAATTTTGGCCGGCAGCATAATAGGTTAGTTCACCTACACGTTGGTTCCACAGTCACCATTTGTGCCACACGGTTGGAAACAGAGCAGTAATTTATATGTATACTTGCATCTATTTAATTTCTTTTTTGACTGGGAAGATATTAGCATATATGGTTATACGTGTTTGTTGCTGGGTAGAACTCAATAAAGTGTATTTACATAAAAAAAGTCTTCATAATTATTACATTTTATTCAAGAACACTGTAATAGCCTAATATAAGGCATGTAAAATTGAAAAAAGTAAACTCATGGGTCATTCATTCTCACTCCATAAAAAACTCAAAATGAACTGAAGGTGAAGTAGTTCAAATTTGAAACGGTGACCTATGAACTTGAATTTATTCATTTTAATCTGTGCGAACTGAATTTTGAGCTAGTTCTTGTGAGTTGTGAACGTGCACAACACTGGTCAGCATATTACCCTGCACTGATGCACCCCCATGCCATCCCAGATGCTGTGTTTTTGCACTTTTCACTGATAACAGTCTGGATAGCCAGTTTGATCTTTGGCATTTAGAATCCAGCGTTCATTTTTCCCAAAAACAAGCTGAAACGTGGACTTACCTGACCACAGAACACATTTCCATTGTCTTTCATTCCATCTCAGTTAAGCTCGGGCCCAAACAACTCGCCGACGTTTCTGCACAAAATTGATGTATGGCTTCCTGTTTGTATAATTCAGTTTCAGGGAGCATTACTTGATGCAGCAGTGCAATGTGTTAAGTAACAATGATTTCCCAAAGTACTCCCTAGCCCACGTGGCTATGTCCATCACGGCAGCATGACGGTTTTCTAATACAATACCGCCTAAGGGATCAAAGGTCATGCACATTCAGCAGTGGTTTCCTCCCTTGGCCTTTATGCACAGAGATTTCTCCCAACTCCCTGAATCTTTACACAATTCTATTGACTGTAGATGGTGACAGACCTAAATTCTTTGCTATCTTGTGCTGAGAAACATTGTTTTTAAGCTGACAGATAATTCTCTCACGAGGTTCAGCACAAAGTGGTGAGCCACGACCCACCTTTGCTTGCAATGACTGAGCCTTTGGTGGATGTTCATTTTATACACAATCTTGATATCCATGGGTGGAGTGGTGGCTCTGAGGCTAGGGATCTGCACTGGCAATCGTAAGGTTGTTGGTTCGAATCCCATAAACGCCAAAAGGAACTCTGCTCTGTTGGGCCCTTGAGCAAGGCCATTAACCTGCAATTGCTCCATCCTGCGTATGACGTTAAACTGCATCTAGCCCTGCATGTAGGCCCTCCAACCTACAGGAAAAACCTGGGGGTTGGTGGCAGGTTTGGCACTCCAGCTACCATAGAAAACCTCCATCTGAACTAGTGTGGTGCTGAGGTGTCGGGGTCCTAATCTGGGATCCTGAGTTGGTTTGTCATGTGGTGGGTGTGGTAATGCGCTGTATCAGTGCATGCTCCTAACCTCTTGATATCCACACCTCTTACCAGTTAACCTGCTAATCGATGAACGTTACAGAATGTTACTTGTACAGGGCTATTCAAAATGAAAGAGCAGATTTCAAAAATGTATTTCAAACAAACTGTATAAGACAAAAACACAAGTGTCTTAAACAGTTTGTTTGAAATAAGTTTTTGAAATCTGCTCTTTCATTTTGAACAGCCCTGCATAACTTTTACAGTCTTACTTTGCTTCTGTCCCAACTTTTTTACAGTGTGTTGCAGGCATCAATTTCTAAATTTACTTACCAAATAGAATTAAACTGGTCTGCAAAAACACAGAAAATCCTTTCTTTGTCCTTTTGCCTGTTAAATAAAGGTTCAAGTGAATTACTAAATTACAGATTTTTGATTTTATTGCATTTTTAGAAAGTGTTCCAACTTTTTTGGAAATTGAGTTTGTAGCCCCCTGGACCACAATATTAAGTTTCTGCCTGTTTTTTCACACTCTGGGACCGAACAGTTAATGGCTGTCACCATAAAGTAGGTGTTAACACATAATTGTAATGTATGATAATAGATGGCACTATACCAGTGCTTAACCCGACACAAACAGATGCTGGAGGTACACTGATAAAACAATTAAATGTTTTTATTTTTTTTCTTCACCTGTGGGCAATACGTTCCCCACAGGCACAACACAGTCCCACAAGTACAGTATCACACAATTATTCTTCTCTTTACTCTTTTTCCTCCATTCCTCCTTGGAAAGCTTTGTCCTCCTCCTCCCGACTCTGGCTCTCGGAGTGGTGACTGCTGGCTCCTTTTATAATGCCCAGGTGCTTGTTGACCTTCTTCCTGTAGCATTTCCGGGTATGGCGGAAAACCCGCCCAAGAGGGCTCAGCAGCTGTTGTAGCACCCCCTGGCGGCACCCCCAGACCCCAACAGGGCTGTAGATAACTCCAACTCCCATGAAGCCCTGAGGCACCACTGCAACACGTGGGGGCTGCCATCTAATATCCCCAGGGAGGTACTGTGCTGCCCACACTTGCTCCTCTGGTCCTCACAGTGAAGAGGCGTCCCAGCTGTCTGTGACAAATGCTACAAGTCTCCACTTTTAACAGAGCTTAAATTAGCAATTATTTGATTTTTCATACACATCAGTGTCAGTAGCCCCTCTATATGTGACAAACCTACTACTACACTAACGATTATAAATGCGCAAAGTACAGAAAGTTTGAAACATGTCTGGTCGTTCTTCCTGATGGATGGGCTACTTGAACAATGGCAAATAGATATCCGTAAAACTGCATGGTTTGCTATCCACACAATTAAGTCCATGTCTTTTCTAGGTTGACATTTTCTTCATAATTTGTATATTAGGCAAGATGATGAGTGAAATCCAATTCAGTAGAATTCTGACAGTAAAGATAAAAACTGAGCTGCTTTTCCATGCCTGAAACTTGAGGCAAAAAGCCTTTACAGCCTCAGGCCAGTAGCATGAATGACCGAGACTGGCAAAACAGCAAAGGCACCTTTTGTATTTCTTATTTTTCTATCGTTTCATTGTCATGCTGAAATAAAACTCTTTTTTTTATGGCACTACAGGTTTCACACTGATTAAAACACAAGATTAGACAAGATTTATAGCTTTATGCAATCTACTAGAACTGTTGTCTGCAAATAAAGTCAAGTGAACTTTTGTGCGTAGGCTCCCAATTAGCATGCACTACACGGAGAAGTGTGTAGTCGGCTAAAAAGCGCTTCCTACTTAAAATACAAGGTGCGTAAAGAAATGGGAATGCGCAACCATTTCGGTGACATATTATTCCATGGTACATAGAGCTTAAGAACAGGCAGTTTCTAAACTAGCCATGTCTGGATTAGAAAATGACCTCATTTTCTAGATTGCCTTACATTGCTTATTTTTCAGGCCCTGAATCTTTACTTAGGGAGTTAATTTCTCTCCAACTTAAGGAAGTACGTTTAGATGCTTCAGTTCAAGAAGGGACCTAAAACTCTCACATGTTTACGTTTACACAAAATGTGCTCAGTCTACGCCTTCGTTTGACTTTTCTTCAGATGTCACTGCCTGTTTTACTGCTGTCGCCTTTGGATTCCATTGACTTTTATTGCTTCTTAATGTTACTGAATGCTGCATAAGACTCAGACATACAGTGGATTTAGAAAGTATTCAGACACTTTCACTTTTTGCACACTATGCCATATTTTGCATTTTCTCTTAAATGGAAACATTTGTTGTGGCACTCCAGATTGTGGTCGGGTGCTTTCTGTTTGCTTTAATTCCCAATGTCTTGTGCCTCGAACTAGATTGGAGTTACTGGTGGCGAACTGAATTGTCTGGATGTGTATATCAAGTCCTACAATTCATTTTCCATGTCAGGATAAAAAACTAAGCCACAAAGTCCAAGGAACCCTCTGTAGACCTCCACAATCAAATTGTGGCGAGGCACAGATCAGGACAAGGTTAAAAAAACATTCCTAAAACTATGAGTGTTCCTAGGAAGACATGGGCTTCAATAATTGTCAAATGGAAGACATCTGGAACCACCAGGACTCTTACTAGAGTTGGGCATCTGGTCAAATTGAGTAACCTGGAAAGAAGGGCCTTGATCAGGGGGGGTTACTAAGAACCTAATGGTCACTCTAACAGAGATTCAGAAGTCTTCTGCTGAGATGCAAGTAGAACATGTCTATCTCAACAGCACTCCATTAATCAGGGATTTATGGTAGAACAGCTAGTCTTGAGTAAAAGGCATATGACAGATTACGGGATTCTGAGAGTATGACAAAAACCATTCTGTGGTTCGATGAGGCAGAAATGTATCTCCTTGGGCAGAATTCCAAGTGCTATGTTTGGTGAAGACCACACCCTGCTCACTGCCTACCTAATGCCATCTCTATGGTGAAGAATAGTGTGGAAATATTATGAAATGGGGGTGCATCTCAGCAGCAGGGACAGGAAGACTGGTAAGGATTAAAGGAAAGGTGAATGTAGCCAAATATCTTAGGAAAACCTGTTCCATCTACCAGAAAGAATGGAATGAAATGTCCAAATTCGGGTGTGGAAAGCTTGTAGAGGCTTGAAACTGTAATTGCTGGCAAAAGAAATTCTACAAAGTATCGAATTAAGTTTCTAAATCCTTAAATTAGTGAGAAATTTCCATTTTTGAATTTTAATAAATTTGAAAACGTTTCTGAAAACATGTTTTCACTTTGTCATTATGAATTCTTGAGTGCACATTGATGGGCAGAAATGCCAAATGTATTCCTTTAAAATTAAATCTACAACACATTAAAATAATGGGATCTGAATACTTTCTAAATGTATGGCATTTGGACAACATTAACCTTTCCCCATCATTTTTCAACACTAGTTGATGGAGGACGTGGTTTCTCAGTTTATGACATCAGAAAAAAACATTTGTCACATAATTTAATCCTATACATGACCAAAGTTATGCGTTGACAAAGAGAATCTGCTTCTACCCCACTAAGTCAGTGTGGATCTCTTAACCATGGTGTTTAAGTTGAAAGACCTCTAAATGAAGAAATACAACAACAGCAGTACAGAAAGAGATCTGTATACCATTATGGATAGAAAACATTTCCAGAATAAGGGAGAATGATCTGTATAGTGGCACATGCTTGGATTTTTCTATCTATCTATCTATCTATCTATCTATCTATCTATCTATCTATCTATCTATCTATCTATCTATCTATCTATTATATAGTGGTTTCTCATCTATCTATCTATCTATCTATCTATCTATCTATCTATCTATCTATCTATCTATCTATCTATCTATCTATCTATCGTGGAATGAGCCCTGGACACAGACAGACGGACATCGTTTTATCACCCAACATAACCATTTATTTACATTAATATTTACAGTTTTAGTGCACAACCCAGTGCTCCAGCACCAGTTCCCCAAAGTCCAGCCCTCTCTCTAAAGTGCCTGCCCTCTTCAGGCCACCTCCACTCCTCTCCAGCTAGATTCTTGTCCACCTCCGCCCAACTCCAGTCATCGTCTGGAGGGAGGCGGCCCCTTTTATACATGCCTGGATGGGCTCCAGGTGCTTCCCGACACTCCTCCGCGGGTGTCCCCGGTCTTCTTCCCCCCAGCACTTCCGAGTGTGGCGGAAGCACTGAGGTCCAGGGCTCTCCAGGCACCGGGACGCCCCTGGCGGTGACCATGGGCCCCTACAGGATTAAGCTTTCAAGCTCTGCACCTGTGGTCCCCAACGCAACCAGGGCGGTAGCCCCCTCGTGGTCTGGGGAAGGCACAAGCCCTCCTCCGGTCCTCTCCGGTGTCCCGGCTGGGTACCACCCCCAGCCGGATGCCACACTATCTATCTATCTATCTATCTATCTATCTATCTATCTATCTATCTATCTATCTATCTATCTATCTATCTATTATATAGTGCCTTTCACATATCTATCTATCTATCTATCTATCTATCTATCTATCTATCTATTATATAGTGCCTTTCACATATCTATCTATCTATCTATCTATCTATCTATCTATCTATCTATCTATCTATCTATCTATCTATCTATCTAGAATGTCTTTTAACAGCATTTATCTATCTGTTTCACCTCATAACTCTCCATTCAAAAAGAAAATAAATTGTTTTTAATTGAGAGTATACACTGTCATGTTTCCGGTATTATGGCAGCTCACTTTCTTAAAATCGGAGTTAGCATACAGTATTTCTCATGTTAAAGAAGAAGAGCACCAAACTAGTGAATGTAGTTTGTTTGTGCCCTCATGCTAAATGTACCAACATTGTGCTATTTATACCTTCTTTTCAATTTTGCTGAAAATTAAGAACTCTGTTTGATGATAGCACATAATGCACTCTGGTATGCCAGATCTTAGATGGGTGAGTGGTTGGCGCTGCTGACTCACAGCTGTAGAATTTCTTCTTCAAACTCTGACCTGGACATCTCTGGTATTCACATTCTGCCTTAGTCTTTATGGGTTATTTTTAGGTTCTCCATTTTTTTTTTTCTAGTCACATGCATCTTATGCTGATTTCTGTGTCTAACTGGTAGGTGTCGGGTACTGTTGGTCAGTGCCTTCAAAAGGTATTCACCCCTTTGGAAATTTTTGCATTTAATTGTTGTTCAATAGAACATTGAATTGTTGTGGATTTAATTCGGCTTTTTTGATCCTCATCAACAGAAAAAGACCCTTCAATGTCAAATTGAGAACAGCTCTCTGTACAGTGGTCTACATGAATTACAAGTACAAACCACAAAATCAATGATTCACCCTCTTTAATGTGACTCCCCTAAATCATCAGTGGTGCAGTTGATTGGTTTTAGAGGTCACATCATCAATTCAATGGAAATCACCTGTCTGGAGTTTTCACTGTTTGTAGTAAAAAAAATCACCTTATCTAGAAGGTCCAACTTGTGGACGCAATGAAGACAAATAAGCACACCAAGCAACACAATGAAAAGGAGAGCCCAAGTCAAGGGTGGGGACAAGAAAATATCCAACTCGCCGAATATCCCTTAGAGTTCAGTGAAATCAACAATTTAGAAATGGAAACAGTATGGCATTGCTGTAAATCTGCCTAGAGTAGGCCATTCACAAACACCGAGTGATTACGGAAGAAGTCTATTGAGGAAGGCCACCAATAGACCTGAAATACTCTGAAGAACTTAAATGATAATATAAGGTTGTTGGATGGGGTTGGAGAAACTATACAGACAACTGTACCCGGGTGTTTAATTAGTCATAACTTTATGGAAGAGTGGAAAAGAGAGAGTCACTGTTAAAAAAATCACTCATGACTTCTCTGCATTAGGCACATGGGAGGGTCTGACGTCAGTTGGTAGAAGATCTATTGTCTGATGAGACCAAACACATACCATCCCTACCGTGAAGCATGGTGGCAACAGCATTATGCTGCTTCTCTACAGCAGGCCCTGGAAGGCTTCTGAGGATTAAATGAATGCAGCAAAATAAGGGAAAATTCTGGAGAAAAACCTCATGTGGTCTGCAAGAAGCCTGCGCCTTGAGAGGAGATTTGTCCTCCAGCAAGACAGCAACCCTAACCAATAATGTCAAAGCTATGCAGAAAAGGCTTCAAAACAGCAATGTTAATGTCCTGGAGTAGCCGAGTCTGAGTCAAGGCCATATCTGCCTATTAAATACTGACATGACAGGGTTGAATTCTTACACTATGTGATCCAGTATCTTGTGTTTTATACTTGTAATAAATTTTGTTCTGTTTACTCTTTGACATTAAAGAGTCTTTTTCTGTTAATCAGTGTAAATGATAATACTTTTTACAGGCACTGTATCCATGACCCTGTATTGGTCAGGAAATGGATGGATAAAAATGAGCTCTTTTGTTTTAAAATAGATAGATAGATAGATAGATAGATAGATAGATAGATAGATAGATAGATA
>JANRMT010062827.1:25583696-25597268 GCA_026402145.1 Polypterus bichir lapradei | reverse complement strand
ATAGATAGATAGATAGATAGATAGATAGATAGATAGATAGATAGATACTTTAAATAATACATAACATGAAAATATCCAGGCTTCATACCAGTTCACGTGTCCTAGTTGAGAGGTCTTTGGGATGCCAACCAAGCATTTTGTTCTAAACATATCGTTCAAATCACAACCTGCTTTCTGGGCAAGTTCCTTAAACTTCTAGTTCTCCACTTACTATGAAAAACAATTCAACATTAATATGTCTGATAAATAAATAAATTGCACAAATTTACCTTAGTGAAAAAATCACCTAGAATACTGCTCCCAATAAATCAGGATGTTAAGAATTCCACTGAAACAGTATGATATTGTGTTTTGCTTAGATATGAACGTTTCTTTCAGGGCAATTAAGTTTCAGCAGTGACTAGTCTGGATATCGCCTGAATCGGTCCACTGCTCTTCATTTGGCTCTATCTCATATGGACAGAATGAGAAACACTAGAATTCCTTTCATTGGCTTCAGTTCAGCTTTCGAAACCATCATCACTCAGATGCTCATGGGGAAGTTGAGTCTGCTAGGCTACAACACTTCCCTATACAACTTGATCCTGGACTTCCTGACAGAAAGACCAGAGACAGTCTGAGTTGGAAACACCACCACCAGTTCCATCATGCTGAACACTGGTACCAACCCCAGGGCTGTGTACTCAGCCCATTTCTGTTCATTTTACTGACTCATGAGTGTACAGCTGTGTACATTACTAACACCATCATTAATTTTGCAGATGACAAAATGGTGGTGGGTCTCAGTAGCAATGGGGATGAATCAATTTACAGAATAGAGATATGACGATTGGCAGACTGGTCCAAGTGTAACAATGTGTTTTATAACATGGATAAGATAAAAGAGATAATTGTTGACTTCAGGAAGGCCCATGCGGTCCACACTCCAATTCATATCAAGGGATCCGTGGTGGAATTGATCAAAAGAAAGAAATTTCTGACTGCTGACCCTACTCGGTTAATTAACACCACCTTCAGGTGCAGCGGAGTCTCTACTTCCTTCGGCAGCTGAAGAAGACACACCTACTTCCCCCCATTTTTGCCACATTCTACAAGGGCACCATCAAGAGTGTTCTGATCAACTGCATCATTGTCAGGTTAGGGAATTACATTGTTTCTGATCATAAGTTCCTACAACAGTCAGTGCACATGGAAGAAAAGATCATTGGGACCTCTCTGCCCTCCATAAAGACAGCTTTATAAAGAGATGCACCAGCAAAGGCTACAGCATTGTGAAGGGCCGCTACCACACCTCCCACGTTTTCTATGTCCCATTTCCATCTGACAGAATGTACTGTAGCATCCAAACCAGTTCTGCCAGGTTCTGCAACAGCTTCTACCCCTTAGCTATCTGGACTCTGAACTCTGTGCTGTGCCCCTGCCCAAAGATCTACTCCAAGTAGTTTATTTATATACAGCACATTTGTAACACTTGTTCTGACCCAAAAACAGGAGACAAAGCTGGGAGTGGCAAAGTTACAGATGCTAAGATTTTCATTGGGTGTGATGAGGATGGACAGATTTGGAATTTAGTACATTAGAGTGTCAGCTCAGGTTGGACGGTTTGGAGACCAAGCCAGTGAGGCGAGATTGCGTTGGTTTGGACATGTGCAGAGGAGAGATGCTGGGTATATTGGGAAAAGGATGCAAAGGATAGAACTGCCAGGTAAAAGGAGAAGAGAAAGGCCTAAGAGAAGGTTTATAAATGTGGTGAGTGAGGACATGCAGGTGATAGGTATAACAGAGTGAGATGTAGAGGACATGAAGATATGGAAAAAGATGATCCACTGTAGCAACCCCTAACAGGAGCAGCTGAAAGAAGAAGAAGAAGACATTTTTAGCACTTGTTACTAATGTTGTTTTTTATTATTAGTTGATGTTATTATGTATTTATATATTGCTAACTGTGTAAGGCCCTAGACACTATTGAAATCGTCAGACAAAAAATCGAAATAATAATAATAGCGGATAAGTGAGTGACTATCACTATTGTTTCGGGTGTTTTGTTTTGCCAATGTGCTGGCCTCACTTGCGTGTCCTTGGAGGTGGAGCCCTTACCCCAACTCCACCTCTCACTTCCAGGCCGGACAGACACACAAATTTCCACGCGTAGATGTTTATATATGAGACTATCGATTTCAAATTTACTACTTATTTACTTCCCTGTTATTTATTATTTTATCTATTTATAGTTTAGCTCTTTACCTCCCTTGCACTTGTCCTGTGTTTCTGAATATGTTGTACCACAGTCCTGGGGAATGTTATTTTGTGCCGCTGTATGAGGTATGGAGGACATGTTCAGTACAGAGCTTGTATGGAAATATTCATTATACAGTGAACTGTTTTCAAACTTAAGATCCTTTCTGAAACAATTGTTTTGTCACTCCATTGATTTACTTTAATCCAATTTTCCCATTACATGACTGCATGTAGCTGATTCCAGTAATATCTTGCACAAGGCATAAAGCAAATTTGATCAATCCAACCAACGTGTGCTTGAGATTTGGTAGAAAAAAAAACAGATTTCCAAGAGCAAGCCAAGCGGATATGGATTTGCATCATGCTTTGAACCCTTTTTATGATGATGATGATGATATGGTTACCTCCTGTGAAGGATGCCCCCACTGTAAGCTCTAGAACCTGAGCTCTTTTGTGGCTTCATTAGCCAATCATACTGTGATCCGGCATAAATGTAGTGGAAAACGCTGATACCTTCTGATTTGAAAACAAAATTAGGTGGCCCCATTCCAAGTCAGCGATCTGAGTATTGTATACATTTACACTGAATCCATCTTTTTGATTCTTTAATTAATGACATCAACGACAGGATTTAATTTGACATTTTTTTTGCAATAACAACTATAATGATTCCTGCAATGGATGTCAGGCTTCCGAATGCATCTGTACAGGCTCAATCAAGCTATCTCCCACAGTTCACTGTACAGTATAATGTACGCCTGTCAAGTGGGGCCTCTGTTAACGACGTAAGCTCCCCGGGGACACAGAGCGCTGTATGACAAGTCTAGTGAGTTAAATGGCTGTGACTTTCTTTAAATGGCTGTGACTTATATAATGAAAGCTATAGAGATCGACAGCCACTAGGGCTTATATATGAGCAGCACTCTAAGACATTGCCAGAGATGCATTCCAGGGTCAAGCCTACTTATTAATTTCATGACTGCTGTGTCTACTTGAAGCCATTCATGTATTCACATCATGATATTAAATAAGAGGATGACATTTATTTGTATTCATTTGTTTCAGGTGGCACATGATTTAGCACTTCTGCTTCACCCATTCCTCATCATTATCCGCATTGGTATTTTTTATGAGATTGTTAGTTTAAGTAGATTTGAGATTATCCCCAAGTGAGCTTAGGTGTGTGCTCGAGGTGGACTCCTGCTATGGATACTTTCCAGCCTTGCACTCAGTACTACCAGGATAAGTTACATCTGCCCTTGACCCTGAAACAGGATTAACTATACTTGATAATGTATTGCAGTGTCCTGGATCTGAACTCAAGAGGGACGTGTTCCTCTAGTGGCAGACAACTCAATCTTGTCGAAGTTGGTCATAAAAGCAGCATATGTGAGGACAGATAGAGAACTTACAGAAGTACTTCAAACATATCTCCATACTGCTAAAATCCATCACCCTGTGTATATGGCCACTGGTGGGCCTTGGGTTTGGACCCTGGAGTTACTTCTGCTTCACACAGCTGAGGAAAGTGTAAGGCAGTAGGGTTGTCTCTAACCCTACAAAGTAGCTCTTCGAAGTGATGCCACAGGAAAACGATTTTTGGTTTCCCAAAAGACCATCCCCATGAATGTTCCAAAAGTAACTATTTATTTATTTATTTACATCTGTAGCAGGCTCCAAAAAACTGTAAGCATGAAAAGATAATAACAGTTTTGTGAAATACTAGGGAGTTCCTGATTTTTAAAGGGCTGTACTTGCATACAGTCATAGAGGCTGAGATCGGGTTTTCTTATACTGTTACTTTCTTCTTCAGTGACCATTTTCTGCTGTCACCTTCATTTTAATTGCCTTTATTTCTAAGACTCGGTCCTCTGAATTGCTTCTGGCAGCCAAACAAAAACGTGATATGAAGTGAGCCGAAAGATGACCAGCTCAGTCAGGACTTCAAACTCCAATCAGTTTCACTCCAACTAGTTTTTTAACTTGTTGTTAAGTAAAGCCGTTATTTAATTCATGGCATGTTGATGTTCTCCTTCTGCCATAGTAGAAAATTCCAAAACCGTTACTTTTCTTTTTTCTAAGAGATACCATCAAAATATTTTGTGGACCTAAGCAGGCCAACATTACTGAGACTTTCACCCTTCTTTATTGTCAGATATTGTATATTGGGTATTCCGCGAAACGTGCTTAGTGAGTAAAACTCACTTAAATTGAGACGGTGGGCTTATTGGAGGTGCCCCATAGAGGAATAGGGAAAGTAAAAGAGGCAACTCATGTCTTAGCCTGGTTTGTACCAGACCTATACCAGGCTAAAAGTGAAATTTAGCGAATTGTTGTGGATTGACAGTTCATGAAATTCCCACTTGATCATATACGAAACCTTGGAGAACAGTTCTGGGGATATTTTTTAGCACATCTAATGTTGCTGAATTCTCACTTAAATTAATCTTTCATGTTCATTAAAAAATAGTAAAGCTTTATAACCTAAGCTATCCATTGAAAATAAACGATATTTAAATTGAGACATTCATTATCACTTTTTTCGTCAGTGACGGGATTTTGTAGCAAATGTAATGTTTCTGCATTCTTAGTTACGCTGTCATTTAAATTAATCTGATAGTTGTTGCAAAGTGGTAAAACATCAAAAGCTACACTGTTTATTGAAAAATGACAAGAATTAATAATATATCATGTTTAAATTATTATGTCATTCTTCCTTATTGCTCTTTTTTATCATTGAGAGGCAAAAGGAAAAGATGTAATAATACAAAATAAGTAAAAAGGGGGGTGTTAAGATCGTAAGTTATAAACCCATAATTTTAAAATCATAAGGTTTAAAAAGTGGCAATGCTATGTCAGTAAACCTCTAACACTAAAGCAGTGCAAAGATGTTCATAATAATGTTAAACTTCTAGGGTCAGCCCTGTTGTGCTCCTGTCCTGTCCTGTCTAAGATCACGAATATATCTCTCTCTATATATATACAGTGGTGTGAAAAACTATTTGCCCCCTTCCTGATATGCTAGAAAACCCTCAAATAAAGCTGAATTACAACAATTCTGCAAAGATGAGTGGGCCAAAATTCTTCCAGAGCGCTGTAAAAGACTCATTGCAAGTTATCGCAAACGCTTGATTGCAGTTATTGCTGCTAAGGGTGGCCCAACCAGTTATTAGGTTCAGGGAGCAATTACTTTTTCACACAGGGCCATGTAGGTTTGGATTTTTTTTCTCCCTAAATAATAAAAACCATCATTTAAAAACTGCATTTTGTGTTTACTTGTGTTATATTTGACTAATGGTTAAATATGTTTGATGATCAGAAACATTTTGTGTGACAAACATGAAAAAGAATAAGAAATCAGGAAGGGGGCAAATAGTTTTTCACACCACTGTATATATAAAATCCAATGTCTGTCTGTCTGTCTGTCCACTCTTCACGAGAGAACTACTTCTCGATAGGTCGGGTTTATTTCTATAATTTTCTTGAACATTCCAGTTGATTTTATGACTTCTCTCATTGTGCTAAGTATCAATGTTCGCTTGCAGGAGTGACCTTACCTCTGCTCAGCTAGCGAATGAGAGAGCTACTTAACGGATTTAGATTTTTTTTTTATAATAATCTTGAACATTCCGGTTGATATTGTGAATTCTCTCATCGTTCTAAATATCATAGTTTGCTTGCAGGAGTGATATATTCAAGCTAATCTGAGACAGAGGCTGTGGGCCGAGGGGAGGGGGAAGCGTGACGTCAGGAGTGGGGAGCCACGTGGGGCCTTCCTCACTCACACGGCAAGTCTCCGTTCGAGTCTCTCTACCTCTGGCTACATTTTGGAGTGTACCTTGCCTCTGCTTAGCTAGCGGTACCTGTTTGTTTGTTGGTTTTTAAAGTTTGTCTTGTTTCACTACTACACGGGAGGAGCAGTGGGGGACAACTAGTATTAAATAGATTCAACTGCATATCTCAATAATCAAGTGGACGTCACCTCTTTATTATTTTTGTAATAGTCCATATTGCTCTTTTTTTTCACTACTAAGATATTAAAAACACAAAATGTTTTGTAACGGAGGTATGCTAGTAAAATGGAAGTGCTTATTATAAAAATGGTCATGTCTGGTCTGGTATTCGTGCCGATGATTTTCATAGATGTTTGTGGTTATATTTAATGCATAAAATGTGAAGCGCAGTAAGTGAGTCAATGTAAAATGTATTTACCCAAAATTGAATCTGAGACACTACATACTGTTGCTAAGACTTCTCAAACGTAATAGGCATAATAGATGGCACCCGTCTGTGAATGCCAAAAGCGCTGAATATGTACAATATGAAACTTTCATAGCACCAATGCATGGATCAATACTTTTAAATAACACTGACTAATTAGATATTCTGATGAGGGTACACTTCTTCAGCAGGAGTGGCATTGGGGCATCACACCACAGTGGCAGAGGCTGCAGCTTTCTTTTTGGTTGCTAAATGTGCAATATATGTTTCTATATAGTCAGCGTACTGTTCTACTAATTCTGATGTCATGTTCTTGTATATAATTTTCATTTACTCTCAAATGTGCTTCACATTGCTGTGTATTTTTCACAAACCAGTATGTTCTCTATCAAACTGGGTGATTCAACGGAAGCTTTTTTTTTAAACTGGAATAATTACATTAATATTTAATTATGCAACTACTGATTCAGAATTGTAATGTACTTCGCCACTCATCTGTTGTGTCTCACCACTAGCTTGTCTCACTTTTGTTTCAGCTGACGCATTTCTTTTTTTGTATTATTATAGCTGAACTATTATTTTATGGTCAGCTACTGAAAAGACCACCACTGTCTCTGTTTACGTGTTTTTCTATTTTATGACAACGAAAACTCCAAACTTTTCCAAGCTGTCCCAGAGGCATCACTAGCTTTAGCACTTATTTGGGTCTAAGCCTCCCACTGTGTAACTGGCGCTAGTTGAACATTGTGGTGGGGGTCCACCTTAGAGTTTACCACGATCAAGGAGCACATGGATTTCCATGGTCGAAGAACGATGGGGGAGTGAGGGTTGTCCCCATGGAGTTTTGAACGGATTAGGCCATACATACAGTATTAGAGGGAGGCTGGCGTTTTGAAGATCAGAAGCTTAAAACGAGATCATTAAATGGGATGGGGGCGATGCTCTCGAAAATCAAGGATTGAATACCTGAGATCAGGGGCTAAAGCCCCCCCCACCACACACACACCTACCCCATCTCACAGCACCATTGTGCTGCCTAATAATACAGTATATCATGCATCCCATCTGTTATCTGCTTAAGTTCGCAGGTACTCAATCTTTAGATATTTCACTCTCCTCAGTGCTCTCTGAACTACGATAGATGTTATCAGTGATCTGTTGTCTGGGCTGTTTAAGTCTTATGAGTGCACTCTGTCACACACGTGCGCATGGGAGGCAGTCAAAGGGCTTGAATGAGGGTAATTCCATGCTGGACCAGAGGGTGGCGGAGTGCACTAATCTTTTCTCTTTTTCTCTTGCAGATCAGTTACATGAAATTCCGTCTGGTCCCGATGACATCACTTCCGACTTGAGTTCCGATGACATCAATTCCAGTTCCAGGCCCTGATGACATTTCTTCCAGTTCTGACCCCGATGAACTCTCTTCCTCTGCCATTTTGTCCCACATACTCAGTTTTGAAATCCGACTTGTTTTTCTTCTAGCGACCAAACTACAATATACAGGGTGACTACCCCAAATGTTTTTGTGGCTTTTTGTCCTTTATTCTGACAACTCATAATCCTGGTTATCAAGCCCATCTTGAGTTAATGAGAAACACTTTGTATTCATGGAACCAAGGCTTTTTCAGGTATGGTTTATTGAACTGTCTTGGTTTCATAAGTACACTTTGTGGAATACCCCCCAGTGTGTTGGCTTGCTTTGTATCTCATTCTTGTTTGACTTTTAATCAAGCAAAATATAAACAATTAAATGGCCCAAGTCTTAGATAGCAAGGCAGTTAACATGAATGTAAAATTAGTTCATATGCAGCAAAAAATGGTCACTAATAACAAAAACAGTTAGAATGGAAAACTGCAGCCACTGCAGCACTCCAGGATCAAAGCTGGACACCCCTGTGCTAGATGGTAACCTGCAATACGTTCATGGTTTCTGTTTTGTCCACATATTAGGAACATTATCAAAGTCTGAAAAACCAATTTAAATGCACAGAAACCTTCAAACAATTAAATGGTGCTTGTTCAGGCAATGGAACCACACAACCCAGTAAAGTGCCATTAAAGAGACATTATTTGTAAAAATGCAGGTGAGTAGTGTGCTCGGGCACAGGGACAAAGCAGCTAGGAGCGGACAGAGCCACTCTGAGGAGAAACTAATAGTTGAGCTTGATGGACTGAATGATAGAACAATAGAACAATCTAGACGAGAATAGGCCATCAAATCTCACCAGTCCTGACTGAATGGTCTCTAATCATTTATACAGTTTACAATACAATATCATTTATATTTGTATATCACAAGAAGTGATGCAATGGGCTTTAACAGGCCCTGCCTCTTGACAGCCCCCCAGCCTTGACTCTCTAAGAAGACAAGGAAAAACTCCCAAAAAAAACATAGTAGGGAAAAAAAAGTGAAGAAACCTTGAGAAAGGCAGTTCAAAGGGAGACCCCTTTCCAGGTAGGTTGGGTGCACAGTGGGTGTCAAAGAGAAAGGGTCAATACAATACAATACACTACACAGAACAGAACACAAGTAATCTTCAATACAGTATAACAGTAAAATAAAAATATTACAAGTACAGAGCAGAATTTAACAGTAGATGATATCACAAAATACGATTTGGATTTGTTTAGAGTCCTCGGCCATCAAACTGCCTGCCCCAATTGGCCATTCAACAGCTGAGACAGCGCTGGTACAGCCAATCCGATGAAAGGACCCCTCTATCTGATGATTCCTGTGATCCTCCATTAGAGATGACTTTACCTTAGGCAGGCAAACCGACTTGGCAGGTGGGCCGTGGCACCAAGTGCCACATTTGAGTACCGAGAAGAAAAATAGAATAGGTGAGGGTTAGTAACAAATTATAACTATCATGTTACTTATGTTTTAGTGCTAATTAATAACAACAGAGATGCAGTATGTACAGTTAATCAGCAGCTCTAGTCAGAATATGCTAAACTGCAGTAGTGAGTCTTCAGCTGGGATTTGAAAGCTGAGACTGAAGGGGCATCTCTTATAGTAGCAGGCAGACCATTCCACAGTTTAGGGGCCCTGTAACTAAAAGCTCGACCTCCCACTGTTATTTTATTAATCCTTGGAATCCTAAGCAAACCGGCATCTTGAGATCTTAATGTGTGCTCTGGTTTGTAAGTCATGATAAGTTCAGACAAGTAAGCTGGACCTTGGCAATTTAATGCTTTGTATGTTAAAAGGAAGATTTTGAAATCTGCCCTCAACTTAACTGGGAGCCAGTGTAAGGATTTGAGAACTAATTTACGATGAAGGAAGTAGTGGGAGCAAATGGTTGTTCTAAGCACTAGCTACCTCCAGCTTTGCACCTTTGGACTACTACAATTTTAAATTTCAGCAATGCTCAGGGATTTGACTTTTCAGAAAGCACAAATAGGCTTCTGATCTGAATTTAAATAAATATATTTTGTTTAAGAATTTAAATGCCCACACCAAAAATAAAAAAAAATGGTGGTGGGCACAGCTCCAGCAGTCAATGTTCAAATCCCACGGAGTTTCTGTCTTCTCCGTATGACTCTGGTTTTCCTTGTGCTGTATGAATAGGTGAGTCTAAGATGTATAAGTGTGTGCTATGATGCAATGGCGTCATATCTAGAGATGTTTACTGAGTTGTGCACTGGGTTGCCAAGACAGGCGCCAGCTTCCAAAGCTCTCAATTGAACAAAAAGTCAAATGCAATGAAAAGCAATGAATAAACAAATAAGTAAATAAATAAAATAGTGGAGTTATTTAGTAGAAGGTGACATCCCCACAGATATAATTCATGAAAGAAGAATTCAAAGGAGGACCAGTGTACTTAAAAATATAATTCTGTCCTGTAATAAATGGTCTGAAGTCTCACCATTAAAGAATGTTCTGCATTGAGCTGAATCCCACCTCACTCTATCTCTCTCTCTCTCTCTCTCTCTCAGTCGATGCATATTCAAGATGATAACAGCCCTGCTTTGAAGCCCACAGTATGCGCAGGTTTTCTTTAGAATATATGAAAACAAGGCATTTAACAAAAAAGAAGAGGTCACTGAGTCCATCAAGCTCATTTGATGAGAACGTGTCTGAATATCTAATCCATTCTTTTTCTCATTGAGGAGGTCATCCCTTGTTGTTAATGGAACTGTTATTTCAACTTGCAGTCAGCATTCTCTGAAATTACCTATAGCGTGAGGTTTATCGCTGTGTGAAAGATAATTATTGTTTTCAGACTTTCAATGCACAAACTTGAAGCGTTTTAACAGTTTCTTTTGATTAATTTTATTTCTCTCTCTTGTTAGTATTCTCAGTTGTCTTATTACTACCCACAGCCAATTAACAGTGAGTTGCCAATAAAATATTAACCAACAGCTCACCAGCTATCTGAGCGCCATCTACATCTGTGGGCGTTCACCATGCTGAAAAGGCCGGTCCCCTGACTTCTCCCGACATGTGCAGCAGCCGCATTTGATCAACGTGTCAGTAAACTCGCAGCTAGCTTTGCTGCAGTAAGTTTGTTCCTGCCTACAAGGCAACGAGTAGGCAGTCTCAGGGGAAACGTGTTGCAAGGCTGACAATAGGCGGAATGGCGAGATTCCTCTCTATCAGTATATACATAAATACAAAGTGGGTGATTTTATGTTAAAGTTTACAAAAGAATAGCTATGTTCTAGGTAAATAGCTTTATTTTGATAAATTAGGAAATAATTCAGTAGTCCGTAATGGAAGTCTGCCATGTTTTGAGCAGTAGCTTGTATGCTACATTAGGTGATAGCATTTTGTTCAGAATAATAAGTCAATATTTGACTATGTATGCTCTTTGGTTGTTGCATATTAAGTTGTTACTCGAGTAAGAAACTGTATATAAGGGTTTTCATGGTGTCACGCATGTGCGTCTAAGGATCTCCTTGCTGGCTCATTTGAGGTAAACGGTAACCCACCAGAGCGAGAGGGGGTGCTGTCACTAACTCTCTTTCCTTTTCTCCCCACAGCTCCCAGAAACCTCCTAATGAGGGAAATTAACTCCACCTCTTCTGGTCCTCCCAGTATAAAAAGACCGGGTGCCTTCAATAACTTGTCTTTTGACGAGACCAGTTCTGACGAGTGAAAGCTGTAGGAAAGCCTTCCGTTGTTTCGTCAGCTAGAATTAACGCTGAAGCTTTTTCAGTTTTGTACCTTGTTGCCTTCTGTCAAGTCTTACCAGACGGCACCTGTTTAACCCTAAACATACCAAGGGAGGGTCCTCGGAGGACCCCAGAGAGTGATTTTTGGCGATTCTGCCATAACTTATTCTTTATTCTTGATTTTTGTATGTGTCCCGGATCAGTTTAAGATAAATATGATATATAATTAGACTTATAATATGTTCTTTCAAAAGAACGTAAAAAAATAAAAACACACTTGGGGTCCCAGCAGGACCCCGCTTGGCATACTACGTTACACATTCGGATTGATTTATTTCTTGTTTTTTACATCAAACTTCATCTTCTCAGACGAGGTAACAGTGGTCAGCTATGTCCCAAAGAAAAACAAAACAGTCCGTGTACTTTTCACTCAATTTCTTGATTATTCAGTATCCACTGAAAGTCACAAGAAGCCCAATGTGATACTTGAATACAACCGTACCAAAGACGGGGTGGACAATGCAGACAAGTTGGTAAGAGAATATTCTTGTGCCGGACGTACCTCAAGATGGCCTCTGAGACTTTTCATGAACATGCTTGATATTGGAGCCATGAATGCTTTCATAATTTGGATGTCGAAAAACGAAGACTGAAACCACCGCCAGAAAAATCTCAGATACCGATTCCTGTTGGAGTTAGGCAAAGAACTGACAAAACCCAACATTCTGCGGAGGGCAAGCAATCCAAATGGTCTCCATCTTCAGCTGTCAGAGCTATTGAAGCTGCGGGAGTATTTGTGGTGTGCAACAATGCAGCTCAAAGCACACCATCAACATCAAGGCAGCAGCAGATCCACAAGAGGGGAAGATGCTCATACTGTCCCAGAAGCAAAGACAGGAAAGTCAACACAGTCTGCTGTGAATGCAAACGTTTTGTCTGTGAGACACACAGGAAGACCAGCATAACCGTGACATGTGCTAAGGATTGTAGCAATGGCAACAAATGAATCTGTACCATTGGTGTTTGTGAAATTACATAACTGGTTTTACATGAATATTATACTGTATATAATCAGACAGAAAAATGTACACTACTCCATATACTCAGATATGAAACGTATACACACTGTATTGTTAAAATTATGTATTGAGATTTACAAACACAAAAGTATACAATTTTATGAAAAACTAACTACTGTTAGCTAACTACTGTTGAAATAAATAAAATAGTTGATGCTCGCAATGCTTGTATAACTGAAATATATTTTCAGACACCCAAAAAATCCTAATTTGAGTAACCTTCCACAACAAACAGTTGAGAAATTAAAAAAAAGGGGTCTTCAGAAGAAGGTCCTCATTGCTCCGCTAAAACCTGTGTCCGCAATTCTCCAAGTGGAAGAGATGATGGTCACTGGCAATTCTGGGTCTCAAAGACAGAAAAAAGGCGAAATTGGGTTGTGGAAAAAAATTATAACAACCACTGCATGAGAACAATAGAACAATTATAACGTGCAACAACGACAGTCCAAGAATGTTCAACGATCCTATTCACCCAACTTCTCCAAAATAACATCAAGTTGAGTTTTGAGGGTTGCCAATGTAGCAGGGCCTACCAAACCTTTTGGTTTTATCCCACATGTTTGTCTTTAGCGCCTTTACGGACATTTACAAGCATGTACTTTAGGTTCTGTAGTATAAGGTTGTACTGAAAGGAGCCGACTGTGAAGAAGAGACAGTGCTGAGCTCAGATTAGTCAATTTGTGCAGAAGGAATCCTTCTTTACCTTATCTGGCTTAAACAGTTATTTTACTGGCCCAGAAGTTTAGTGGAGGAGCTGCCCACACAGAGAGATCCTACTTACTGTTCATGCTATGTTATTTTTATATATAGTATTCATTCTGTTATTTTGTATGATAATTATGGAGATTTTGTTGCATTCACCTGCCATGGGACAGATAAGAAATATGATTCTCTCATTGAGAAATTTCATATGAAA
>JANRMT010062827.1:25557927-25583686 GCA_026402145.1 Polypterus bichir lapradei | reverse complement strand
CTATCAGGAATCATCATCAGAGGAACATGATTAGACTTAGAGGAATCCAAGACAATATAGAAAATAAAGAAGGGAGGGGAGGTGGATTTTTAGTGTGGTGGGGGGGGGGTTAATGAGATGGGGTTCAGAAGGTGTTGGTCATAAAGTCTTATTTATATCTGCATGTTCTTCTTTTCAAGCCTGCATATGCTGGGTTCATGTGCAAATGTCCAAATATTTATTGTATATATAAACGTCTACAAATGGAAGTGTGTGTGTCTGTCCGGTCTGGAAGTGAGAGGCGGAGTTGGGATAAGGGCTCCACCTCCAAGGAAACAGAAAACTCGCTCTGAGGAAACAGAAAACTTGTTTAGCCACTAATAACACGTCAGCTAAGCGAAACCTCAGAAGAAAAACAAAGTTGCTTAGCCGCTAACATCGGCCAAGCAGTATTCCTTTTACTTTACTTCCCACCACTAATACACAAGCAATGCAAGCACATCGGCAAAACGAATCATCCTAGGAGAGAGATGCATAATTGAAGTTCCTTTCAATTACCTGACATCTCTACATTTAAGTTTTTTTCTGACGATTTCAATAGTTTCTAGGACCCCAGGCTTTTTACAGCACAGGCTTACACAGCTAGTATTCAATTTTATTTATTTTTAACATAATTTATTTTAAATTCTCTCTTTTAAATAAAAAAAAATCCTTCAACGTGACAAGACTTTTTGGAGATGAGACTTTTTAGAAGAGAGGTTTTTTTTCAAGTCCAGCGATACGAAACTTTTGCCTTGAGATTTTTTCAAGTCATGCCCTCCTCTCAAACATTTTCAAACAAGACCATGGTCGTCTCAACTCTCATTTGTGTGAATGCTTTTGCCAGACACACTTCCTGCGCTCTCAGCTCTTATACATTTTAACGTTTTCCTCACTTTAAGTTCCCAATTAAAGAAGATGTATTATGTCTAAATCTTACTGAAGAATTTCATCATGAAGGGTTATCGACATAAAAAATGAGTACATGCAAAACGAGGAAGTCAAACGAATTAATGCCAAAAATGTTGATCAGTTACACGGCAAATTGGTTAAATGCATCCAAAATGTTGAACGGTTACACGGCAATTTGGTTAAATGCGTATCAATAGACAATGCTGAAACAGTTGGTGATGATCATGTGGAAGATGAAAACAACAACTTACACTATCCCAAAAAATATTTACAACCATTAACAACGTCCGGTCTTACAATGCACAAATTACTGTAGAAAGAAGGATGTATCTAAAAAAGGTAATGTAGCACATCCTCCGCGGATAACATTACACAACAAAGGAGATCTTGATATGCCATTTGTATTACATCAGTTTCCGGTTAGAATAGCTTTTGCACAATTAACAAACCTCAGAGCAAAACATTCAAAAAAGTAGTTTTATTTAATAGAGGGAAAGAAACGAAATTCAATCACTGGCAGTTATATGTCGCATTGATGCATATGTAACAATTCCCATGAAAATTAAATTGTACATCCGCATCCCCATACACAAATGGCAGAACCGCAAAGAGGCTAACACATAGCGCAGGCGAGGAGAGTGGGCGAACAAAGCGAGCCAGGGGGCAAAGTACCCTAGTATAATATTAGGTTCAAAAATTGAATGAAAGTAGGGATTTACTTTACTTATTTCTTCAGTGTATATGCTGATTGATTATGAGATGAAAGTATTTAAATATTCAGAAGCTAATTAAGAATATAATGCACCCCTCACATTGAATGTTTGTGGAAGAAGGTTTTATGGTCTGATCAGATCAAACTGGAATATTTTGGTGAGAATATATAAGCAGTATTTGATGGGTGAGCTGGCAATATTCTGAATAATCAAGTATGGTGGTGATTTATATGAATTATGCTTTCGTGAATGTGAATTGTTTTCCAGTCATAGTTATGAGAGTATTGACACGAAGTAGACACAACACAGCTAAATTAAGCATCCGTTTTAGGGTTGCAGTAACGCCATTCCGGGTGGCTGGTGAAAGCCGAGTTAAAAGTTGGAAGGGGTGAAGCACAGGCAGGTCTCCGACACACTTCTTTGCTTTCTGCCAAATATCTGGGAGCAATGGGAAGTTTCATCATTCATCAAGTCAATTTTTCTTACACACAAAACAAAGTCAACAATGGAGTCAATCTTCAGCCCACTCAAATTCCAATATTTGGAAAGACTTGGAGTCGGTGGGTGATTCCTGGACAATCAGAGCCACAACTTATCTGTTTGTAAGATCAGGTAAACAACTCATTGGCAGACAGGCCAGACATTATTGGAGTTTGTTTTTAATGAAGAATTTCTGTTACTGCTGGGAAACTTAAAAAGACTTAAGAGGTGTGAAGACTTGCTCAGTACAGACTTTGTATTTATTCTTAATTACTTTTTGCCATTTCTGTAACTGTTTTTTGTGTTGATAAAAAAGGCCTTCTTTGATGCATTTCAAATTGATTCTTTTTTTTTAATTGCAAAGACTTTTACAAAAGGCTGTAATGTGTTCAGAAATGAATGCTGTTGGGACTGCCTCCAGATTGCATGGACTCAGCTAAGAGGCGAAGTGAGGACAGGTGACTTGCAGTCAGACACCCAGAATTGTTGGGGAATGTTGTAAGATTTTCATTTATTTTGTGATTTTGTCTAAGATCACCAACAATTATAGGTTTATCCTCATTGTTGCATGTATGTGCAGAGTGCAGTAAAGTTCTTTCTTGCATCAAAATACATGTGGCCACTGTCCAGTGCTATTATGGCCCTTCTAGGCCAGTACAAGTCCCCCAGCTAATCCATCTATTCAGCACCCCATTTCTGTTCAGCTCCTTATTGTAACACCCTCCAAGTCTGTATGCAACCTTGGGGTGGTGATCAATTACCAGATGTCCTTCAAAGGCCATATTCTTACAGTCTCTCTCTCTCTTGCAGATTCACACCATACAACCTCTGCATGATAAGTCTAATTCTGACAGAGTAGGCACCACATCTCCTGGCCCAGGCTTTGGTCTTGTCATGTATGACTACTGCAATTCTCTGCTGGCAGGAGAAACAACATGTGTCACCAAGCCGCTGCAGATGATTCAAAATACAGGAGCATCTCTGGTGTTGAACAAGCCAAGTATCCTGTATCTGACCTTTCTCTCTCTCTCTGTATATATGTACTTACATCTATACATTGTCAAAAGAATAGACAAAATGCCACAAAAAGGTTTGAGGTAGCCACCTTGTATCGTGTAAGCTGGATTCAAAAAGACTTGACAAATCGGTTTCCACACTGAGTTCAAGACAGAACTGATTTACAGGATACAAAATTTCCATTTTTAAGGTCAAGCAGAGGAAGCGAGGTCATTAGGGTCGGAACCAGAAGTGACATCATCAGGGCCTGGCAAAATTTCCCATAACTGGTTTGGAGAAGGAAAGAGAAAAAGGGTTAGTGCACTCTGCCACCCCCGGTCTGTCATGGAATTACCCTCATTTGAGCCCTTTAGTTGCCTCCCATGGGCACATATGTGACAACATGTATACCTTCTTATATGTACAATATATACTTACTCTTATATGTATATATTTACTTATATATATATTTTATATATACAGTAGTTATATGCATACATGTATACGTACTTATATGTATATACATAAGGGGGCCCCAGAAAGCCTTAAACCCAACACACAATATAACACCACAAGTTATATGAATAAAATACAGAATATTTATTCACACAAGTACTCAGCAGAGTACTTAATGTCGGACCCAGAAATGCTTGTGCTGTCACACCATGTCTTTCAGGAAGCACTTCTGGGCCATAGAAAAAGCAGGGAGGTCCTCCCCCAACAGTGCCCTCTAATGGTAGCCAGGGACCCCAACAAAGCTGCACTTCCAGACTCCAAGTCCCAAGCATTCCTGCAGGGGTCCCAACTGCATCCCCATATGAGGACCACTGCCACTGAAAACATGGGAGATGGAACAACTCGTGATTCTTTGGTTCTGCTGTTCTGTTTTTCTCCTTAACTGTCAAGTACGTGAACCGGCTGCTGTGGCGTAATGTCTGAGGCTTAGCTTCAGCTGATGACATCTGAGGTTCGAGCCCAGCAAGGGCAAGAACAGGTACGTACACCTGATGAGCCCCATTTAGGGTGAAAAAGTATCATATACAGTACTCTTTGTATTATTTGCACTGTATCATATATTTATGATCTGCTTCTCACAACTGAGAGGATGTGACGGATGTTTGCTGACTAGCCAACCAACCACAAGCATTACCTGTGTGACAGATAGGGGATGCTGTCACTCCCTTAAACCCTCGGACAATACGTCAGACACCAGGTAAAAGTCCACAAGTTGACTTTATTATAATTATTCAGTGCACAAAGCAACATCCACTCCACAATACTCATATAATAATCAATAATCACTAACAATAACCAATCCTCCACTCCCAGACACGTTGCCACCCTTCCACCCAGCTCAGCTCAGCGCTCTGGTGTTTCTCAGAATCCTTTATAGTCCTTGACCCAGAAGTGTTTTGAACCTTCAGTCCACGTGACCTCATATCATTTCCGGGTCAGATAAAAAGTCCTCTTCTTCATCCCGGAAGTACGTCACTTCCACTGTTGCTTTGCCTATGACGTACTTCCGGGTTATAGGGCACATGTGACTCTCTGGGCCTCCCTGCAGCGTCCTCTGTTGGCCCCTGTGGTATCCAGCAGGGCTGTAGAGGAAAACACCATTGTCCATGATTCCCTGCTGGTATCCAGGGCACCTCCATGCAGCAGGGAGAGCCCCATCTGGCGGCCTGAGGATATTGGCCGGGATGACATAGACCACACCTGGTAGGTAGGTTACCTGTAGTAATACATACTGTCACAAAAACCATAATGAGACAATAAGAAGGTTTGGGGCAGCCACCAATATAATATGTCCTGGCTGCAAAAATGGATTTTAAGAATTTATATACAGATCTCTCCATATCAGAGTCCACAACTAAACTGCCGGTACAGAGACAAGATGGCTGCTTTAAAGGCCAGTGTAGGAAGTGACCTCATTATAGGCTTGACAGGAAGTGACATCATCATAGGCGGGCCCAGAAGTGATGTCCTCTGAGGCAGCATCGGAAGTGACATCCTCAGCATCGGGGACCGGAAGTGATGTCATCATAGATGGAACCGGTAAATGACTTCATTGCAGGCACCAAAAGAATGCAATCAAAGGTGCCAGAACATTGCGAGATTTCCCGAGAATAGTCTACAAGGGATTGAGAAAGACAGTCAGCGCAGCCCACCAATCCCTGGAATTTCCATTATTCAGGCCTTTTAGTTGGCTCCTACTCAAACGTGTGTGACAATACATATACAGTCATGCATATGGACTTGGGTGACAGTTTAAGGGCTTTGGTAATAGTAATTTTACATCGCTCTACTGCAAGATTGACAGCTCTCCTCCACCAACGTCACTTATGGTATCCATTAACCTGGACTTTAATCTTCCTGCCTGATTACCTTATGACCTCAAGAATTGCTATCTTGGGCCATCACGATAGGACTCATGTCTGCAGAGACTAATTTTGCGTATTTTCATGTATTTTCTTTTGAAAATTGATCTTTCAGTTACATGGGGTTGTCCTAAGGGTGCCCCAAAGCACTGTCTGTCTCTGTTCTCCTTATTTCAATATATAGAGAGACACTTGTGAGGACCTTTGTTGCCACTCAGGTCTGCTTATGAATGGCATCTGGTGAACGCCACTCTCTGCATAGCATCAAATCTCAATCCAGACTCTTTCATGTGTATCTTCTAGTTGGTGGAATGAGCTGCCCACCTCTTTTTGATTCTCTGACTCCATCAAAGTGTTGTTGTAGATAGGGGGCGCTCTCGCTCCCTTGAACCCCTGTCCACGACTTCAAACACCAGGTAAAAGTCCAATAATCGACTTTATTTAATTGCCACAGTGCACAAAGCACCCTCTTCTCCACAATACTCATAAACAATCACAATTACTAACAATAAACAATCCTCCACTCCCAGACGCGTTGCCACCCTTCCACCCAGCTCAGCTCGCCGTCTGGGAGCTCCCACAGTTTTTTTATATCTCCTGACCCGGAAGTGTTCCTAATCCCCAGTCCATGTGACTCTCAATCACTTCCGGGTCAGGTACAAGTTCTTTTCTTCACCCCGGAAGTACGTCATTCCTCTTGTCCACGTGCGTAGGGAAAATATCCATTACTCCTCCCTGAAGCATCCCCTAGTGGCCCCCATGGCATCCAGCAGGGCTGTGTATAAAAAACTCCATTGTCCATGATGCCCTGCTGGTCTTCTGGGGACCTCCATGCTGCAAGGAGGGCTCCACCTGGTGGCTTGGGGGTATTGGCCGGGATAAACGGCCGGCCATTCTCCACAGTGTTTAAGAAGCTTTTTTAGTAAATTGTTTAGTAAATGTCTGCCTAACTGATATTAACTCTTAGGTTTTGTAATCTAGGAATTGTAACTCACTTGTGTTTAATTCTGAGGCCTACACTTGTTGTGATTAATTTTGTAATCTTGTCTTGTAACATTCTCCTCAAACACTCCCCCAGACTGATGTTTACTTTATTATGTTGGCCTCCTAAGTAAGTCGCTTTGGATAAAAGCATCTGCTAAGCAAGTAAATGCAGATGTAGGATGTTGAAGGGAGCCCTGCTCTTCCTTATGAGACTAATTAACACAAGGTTTTTTTTTTCCAGAACTGTGGGTAAGAGAGCTTTAACAGCGAGAGTTATATGCATATATGGTTGTTTTCTAAATCAAATGTTATGGTGTTAATATAAACATTAAGTGAACTATGGGACTTTCAGCATTTTATCGCTTTAACAAGTAATTGCTGGCAATATCCTAATAACATTACTTCTGGATTTACATTACCCCCTATCAGTATAAATGTCAGTTATTTGATCTTTCCCTTATTTGCATTTTTCGATTTGAGTAATCAACGGTAATTAAAACGCACCAGTAATTTGCACACATTTCCATATTATGCAAAACCTGGATCTTGTTAGTAATATTTTATGAACTCATTATAAATTCTTCACAAAGCTAGCACCTTTTTATATTACTTCAGGAAATAAATGAAGTTGAAGGCACTGTGTGCAGTTTTCATATTCTCCCTGTCCCAATACCGTCTCCCTCTGTACCTTGGTGTTCCTCCTGTGCTTCAAAGACATAAATGCTTGGTGGATTGGGGTCATAATATGAGCTCAGAATAAGGGAGTGCACCATACTCTGGACTGGCACACTGTTCAGCTCTGCTCCATTGAGGATCCAATCAAATGGCACATATCAGATGATGCTTTGCAGCCTTGGCATTGCACGTCTATGATGTGATGCAATACACCCAGTCATTTGTGTCTTTTTCAAAGTGCCCATTTCAAGGCGTACCTCACATTTCATTCTTATAAAACCTCCTTACACTCTGGCTAAGATTAGGATTATGAACGAGTGACCTCATACATAAATAACAACAATGTGTCTTGTAGTGGTGTACTGAATAATGGGTGTGAAAGCCCAAGAGAGCCCCAAACCCCAACACGAACACACCAAGACAGTCCCAGGTTCAAATAAATGGGTGTTTATTTTACAAAAACCTCACAAAGAGCGTCAAAGCACAAGTTATCTCTCCTTCAAACATCTCTCCTCTCTCCACCCAGTTTTAGTGTCACTTGTCCTCCTCTCAGCTCCGACTCTCCTGTACAAGGCAGTACAGTCCCTTTTATTGTGGACCCAGGAGTCCTTCTGGTACCATAGATTTTGCCCATTGGAAGCACTTCCAGCTCACAATGAAGTCCAAAAAAAACATAGAGTACCTCTCCCTGCGGCGCCATCTTGTGGCACCCACAAACACCAGCAGGGTTGTGCTGCTGGACTACAATTCCTGGCATCCCCTGCTGGTTCCCGAATGGGTGCCGATATCAAGGACCACTACCACTTAGCGACTGAGGAGAATAAACACCACCCCACTTCATTGTCTTCCTCTTTTATCCTGTCCAGGGGAGGTGTCTGATCAGGACGCCTGTCCATTAGTCTGGGGCTTCCCACCCTGGTAAAGCACCATCTTCTCTTCTTGCGGGAATGTCCATCCATCAATTAGGAAAGCCTTGTCCGGGTGTAGAATCCTTTCCCATTTCTGCTGGGATGCCTTTCTGTCCACTCAGAGCTTCCCATCCGGGTAAGGTATCTTCCCGATTCGTTTTCGGGATGCCTGTCCATCCCATGTGGCACCTACACATGGCTGTCTCTCATGTGGTGATACTGTCGTGCAGTGCCAGACCCTTCTCGGAATTTCTGATGCGCACATCATAAACACGCAATTCAAATGAATGTTCAGTGATGCTATTGAACAGCAGATCTCCGATGCCCTGGAGCTAGGCCCTTATTCCAGGGTTGGTGCTTGCCTTTCCCCCAAAGCTGCCAGGATAAGCTTTGGCTAACTGCAGTCCATACTTTGAAAGAAGTTGGCTCCTAATGGATGAAGGCCTAGTAAAAGCCTTAGAAGAATACAGTCAGCAGTGTGATGTAATGGTTATGGCATTGAACTGTCTGCAGAAGGTGGTCACTTCAATCCAACCATTAACTCACTGGGAGACCCTAAGAGATACCTTCAACCTGCTAGAACCCGAAACAATAGAAGCAGCTGGACTGCTCGCAGTTAATTTTAAGTCTGCTCAATTTATTTCAGGGCTGCACTGGCCAGAGTCTATCCCAGCCACATCAGACACAAGGCAAGAATCAGCCCTGAACAAGGTGCAAGTCCACCTCAGGACACACTCCGACACTCACACATTCAGAGTTGCAACTTAACTGAACATGCATGTCTTTAGAAAGCGTGGAAGAAGAAAAAACAAAACCCCATAGTTACAGAGATAGCATGAAGACACCAAACAAGGGGTACCTGAATTTTTAAAATAACAGTCCTGCAGTGGGCCTTTACTGGGTTGCGTGGTTCCTCATAGATCCATTGCTTGACAAAGAGCCATTTCATTCTGTGAAGGGTTCTTTGCATATAAATTTGGTTCTTTGGGCTTTGAAAAGGTTCCTGATATGTGGACAAAACAGAAATCTTTCATGTTTAATAGGCTACCTAGCAGGATTCCCTGAGGGTGATCTGGCTCACAGGACCCTCATTGCTGAGGTCCTGAGATGCTGGAACAGACCAAGGGGAAGCCCACGAGACACCTGGCTGTGGGAGATAGATGGTCACTTCTGAAGGGTGGGACTCAGGCTGTCTTAACAGCATTATAGGCCCCCGGGCAAAGCAGGGTACTGGGTCTCCTACCTACACAACCACTAAACAAGGCACAATGTACATAGATCAGCATGGGGCCCCTATGCTCGTGGGACCCCCAGGCAACTGCCCAGCGTGCCCTTGCGTTGAAAAGGTTCCTGATATGTGGTCACAACAGAAATCTTTCATGTTTAATAGGCTACCTGAAGGTGATCTGGCTTACAGGACCTTCATTGCTGAGGACCCAAGCGGCTGAACCTGACCAAGGGGATGCCCACAAGACACCTTCCCGCGGCAGATAGATGGTCACTTCTGAAGGGTGGGACTCAGGGCCATCTTTACAGCATTATCAGGCAAAGCAGTGCACTGGGGCCTGTACCTACACAACTATTCAGAAAGTCACAGCATACATAGATTAGCATGGGGTTCCTATGCTTGTGGGACCCCCGGGAAACTGCCTAGCATTCCTTTGTGTTAAGACTGCCCTGGAGGGACTGGTCTGCCTGTGGGGGG
The DNA here is from genome assembly GCA_026402145.1 of Polypterus bichir lapradei. Lineage (NCBI taxonomy): Eukaryota > Metazoa > Chordata > Cladistia > Polypteriformes > Polypteridae > Polypterus > Polypterus bichir. The sequence goes on along the minus strand of JANRMT010062827.1, from coordinate 25,573,917 downwards.
GTGGTATTTGGGTGCCAAACGTGATCATTTCATCATGTGGTGGGTGCAGCAATGCTCTGTACCAGTGCATGCTCCCCAACCTGACCTGACCTAGCAGGATACAAAAGATCAAGAAAACCTGAACCTGGCCTGTGTGATTGTATGCAGTGAGAGTTCATTGGAATTTCAGAAATTTGTGATCAGTAACTTGTGGTTTTTATAGAGCCTTTTGCAGATCTACAGTGGTGTGAAAAACTATTTGCCCCCTTCCTGATTTCTTATTCTTTTGCATGTTTGTCACACAAAATGTTTCTGATCATCAAACACATTTAACCATTAGTCAAATATAACACAAGTAAACACAAAATGCAGTTTTTAAATGATGGTTTTTATTATTTAGGGAGAAAAAAAAATCCAAACCTACATGGCCCTGTGTGAAAAAGTAATTGCCCCCTGAACCTAATAACTGGTTGGGCCACCCTTAGCAGCAATAACTGCAATCAAGCGTTTGCGATAACTTGCAATGAGTCTTTTACAGCGCTCTGGAGGAATTTTGGCCCACTCATCTTTGCAGAATTGTAATTCAGCTTTATTTGAGGGTTTTCTAGCATGAACCGCCTTTTTAAGGTCATGCCATAGCATCTCAATTGGATTCAGGTCAGGACTTTGACTAGGCCACTCCAAAGTCTTCATTTTGTTTTTCTTCAGCCATTCAGAGGTGGATTTGCTGGTGTGTTTTGGGTCATTGTCCTGTTGCAGCACCCAAGATCGCTTCAGCTTGAGTTGACGAACAGATGGCCGGACATTCTCCTTCAGGATTTATTGGTAGACAGTAGAATTCATGGTTCCATCTATCACAGCAAGCCTTCCAGGTCCTGAAGCAGCAAAACAACCCCAGACCATCACACTACCACCACCATATTTTACTGTTGGTATGATGTTCTTTTTCTGAAATGCTGTGTTCCTTTTACGCCAGATGTAACGGGACATTTGCCTTCCAAAAAGTTCAACTTTTGTCTCATCAGTCCACAAGGTATTTTCCCAAAAGTCTTGGCAATCATTGAGATGTTTCTTAGCAAAATTGAGACGAGCCCTAATGTTCTTTTTGCTTAACAGTGGTTTGCGTCTTGGAAATCTACCATGCAGGCCGTTTTTGCCCAGTCTCTTTCTTATGGTGGAGTCGTGAACACTGACCTTAATTGAGGCAAGTGAGGCCTGCAGTTCTTTAGACGTTGTCCTGGGGTCTTTTGTGACCTCTCGGATGAGTCGTCTCTGCGCTCTTGGGGTAATTTTGGTCGGCCGGCCGGCCACTCCTGGGAAGGTTCACCACTGTTCCATGTTTTTGCCATTTGTGGATAATGGCTCTCACTGTGGTTCGCTGGAGTCCCAAAGCTTTAGAAATGGCTTTATAACCTTTACCAGACTGATAGATCTCAATTACTTCTGTTCTCATTTGTTCCTGAATTTCTTTGGATCTTGGCATGATGTCTAGCTTTTGAGGTGCTTTTGGTCTACTTCTCTGTGTCAGGCAGCTCCTATTTAAGTGATTTCTTGATTGAAACAGGTGTGGCAGTAATCAGGCCTGGGGGTGGCTACGGAAATTGAACTCGGGTGTGATACACCACAGTTAGGTTATTTTTTAACAAGGGGGCAATTACTTTTTCACACAGGGCCATGTAGGTTTGGATTTTTTTTCTCCCTAAATAATAAAAACCATCATTTAAAAACTGCATTTTCTGTTTACTTGTGTTATATTTGACTAATGGTTACATGTGTTTGATGATCAGAAACATTTTGTGTGACAAACATGCAAAAGAATAAGAAATCAGGAAGGGGGCAAATAGTTTTTCACACCACTGTAAATAAAAGGTTCTTTCTAGAAGCTTCATGTGGATGGCCCTATTGGCAACCAAAAATGGCTCCCCTATGGCACTGCTCTGAAGAACCGCTTTGGCACTTTTATTTTTAAGAGTGTGGGTTGGCATTCAAGCCCAAGACCCGCAGCTGTTACACAGTAACTCTATAACTTTACAAATCCATCTGTTAAATAAGTACACATTAAATTAATATCCTATCTATTGAAAAAACCCATAAAGTGGGTCTCCTGCATTTCCATTTATTAGGAAACTGGAAGGAGTTAAATAAACATTCAAGTTACATGTCATTTACGTCATTTTTCCAATAAGGAAAAAAAAAAACAATGATGTCTTGCACATATGCTTTAGTTGTTTAGTCACCAACTGTTTGGGCAGATTTCTTGCTAATCAAAGGAAATGGTAGTGCAGGCTCGCAGAGAAGTCAGTAAACCTTTAGGCTGTCACAGAAACCAGTTGAATGCATTCTGGGAATTTACGCACTGAAATGGCTTTAAAATATCTATGATAGGAAGATAAAAATGTTAGGTATTACACAGACAAGTGGATAAGATGTTCAAATTAAATGGACTTACAGTAACGACAAAAAAATCAGCGGAGAGCAATTGGGCTGATTCCGGGACTAAGAGATATGAGCTGTGAGGAGACACTGAAGGAGTTTAAGCAAATGGAGATTAAGAGGAGACATGACTGAAGTGTTTAAAATGGTGAAAGGAATAAGTGTAGTGGATCCAGACCTCGACTTTCAGATGAGTTCAACAAGAACTGGGGGACACGATTTGAAACTTAAGGGCAGATTTTGCACAAACATTAGAAAGTTTTCCTTCACTCAAGGACCTGTAAAGCCAGGGTGGTCTTAACAACAACAACATTTATTTATATAGCACATTTTCATACAAAACATGTAGCTCAAAATGCTGTACATGATGAAGAAAAGAGAAATAAAAGACAGAGTAAGAATTAAAATAAGACAACACTCATTAACATAGAATAAGAGTAAGGTCCGATGGCCAGGGAGGACAGAAAAAACAAAAAAAAAATGCCAGACGGCTGGAGAAAAAATAAAATCTGCAGGGGTTCCAGACCATGAGACCGCCCAGCCCCGTATGGGCCTTCTACCTAACATAAATGAAACAGTCCTCATTATATTTAGGGTTCTCATGGAAGGACTTGATGATGATGGTCATGTAGACTTCTGGCTTTTAATCCATAAATGTAGGAACATCATGGTGCTTTGATTAGGTGGTGGTGGCGCATCACAGGACCCTGGGAAAAGTAGTGCGGTAGGGCCCCTGTTTTGATTGGAAGACAGAAACATACATCGCATCAGAAACATCTTAGGCCGCTATGCTCTTGGGGTTCCAGGCCCATGCCCATTATGCCCATACGTTAAGACGGCCCTCCATGGAGTAAATTAGTGGTTGGTGTAATGGAGAGCAGGAGTTTGGGGACCTTCACATCTTGACTTGATGTTATTTTGGATAGTAAAGGATGAGCAACCTTGTTGGGCTGACTGGCATACTCTTGGCAGAATTTTTATAATGTTCTAAGAAACAGATGAACCACACAAACTCGGTGGTGCTGATATTTTACAAAACACACGTTCACAATGATTGTTAGTTTGCTTTTACCATAACAGGAATTTAATTTACAGTACCCCATTCCCCAGTCTTAGTTGCACCTGCAAATGTGATTTCATAGTGGGGCAATGGGATGGAAATGGGGGTGGTGGTCTGCATTTTCCTACCATATATTTAAACCTTATTTGTTTATCAGCTGGAATGGCAAAACTAAATTTTCCCAAAGAGAGTGTGTGGGTGAGCGTCCTGGGTGGTAAACACAGTCGGCACCAACTTACTTTCTGTCTTGTGGCCAATTCACTCTAGGATCCAAACCCCGGGATCCTTTTCCCAAAATAAGGTTTCAATATGACCCAATAGCAAAATAATTTGTACACTAATGGAAAAAAAACATAAACATTATAATAATGTTAATAAACCAGTTGGGGGTACGTGTATTTGTGTGCCCTGCCAAGAAATGAACGCCCCCACTGTCCCTGAAATTCTGGTTAGAATTGTCAGATAGATGGATGGAACCGATTCCTTCTTTGCAGAGTCACAATCTAAAGGGGGTAGCAGCCCCCCAGTGGTTAAACTCAATTAACTGGCATAAATGTGGGTGTCTCTGTGTCAAAAAAATCAGAGTTGCTACACCCCGTCCTGTAGACTCTGTGATTAGCTTTAAAACTGATGATACTTGGACTGACAACACTACATTGTCCCAATGTGAATGAAAGAAGGCATTTGTGTAACTGAGACCTGCCATACTCCTAAAAATAAAGGTGGCACAGTGATGGCATAGAAGGCAGTAGTGAAACCTGAAATTTCAAAGTGGTTGAGCCTGGAAATAACTAGGTGGACAAGCCATAAGCCATTTTTAAACTTTAATACTGTTTGCACACCGGAGGTGAGTTCTGGAGATGGGTGCCCATTGAAGCTTAGCGTGGCTCAATTCATTAACAACCGATCTAAGACTTTCCCTCTAGATGTTTAGCATGGCTTAATTCATTTTTGATCAATATAAGATTTGAGTGGCTCAAATGATTGACAAAAGACCATTGGCATAAATTAAATAGAAGTGTTTTTGGGGATAGCTTCTCAATGATGGTGCCCATAGCTTCAACCCTAAATAGGAGAAACCATTTTTGGCTTCCAAAAGAACCATCCACATTAAGGTTCCAGAAAGATCCTTAAATTTATTCAGATCCATAAAGCTTCCATACATAATCATGAACAGTTGATATCAGATTTGTGAAATACAAAAAAGGTTCAGTTTAAAAGGAGTCTTACTGCACATCAGGCCGAGTTCTGGTTTTCTTGATCTGTTGTATCCTGTTAGGTAGCTTACTGTACATTAAAGATTTCAGTTTTGTCACATACTGTATTTGGAACCTTTTCAAAGCCCGAAGAGCCCTTGCTAGAATGAAATGTTTCTTTCTCAAGCATTTGTCCTACGAAGGACCCAACAACCCAATAATAATAATAATAATAATAATAATAATAATAATCTTCTTCTTTCGGCTGCTCCCGTTAGGGGTTGCCACAGCGGATCATCTTCTTCCATATCTTTCTGTCCTCTGCATCTTGTTCTGTTACACCCATCACCTGCATGTCCTCTCTCCCCACATCCATAAACCTTCTCTTAGGCCTTCCTCTTTTCCTCTTCCCTCTTTACATTTATATAGCACATTTCTCACTACTCAAAGCACTTTTCATAGTGAGTGGGGAGCCACTTCATCCACCACCAATGTGTAGCATCCACCTGGATGATGTGACAGCAGCCATTTTTGCACCAGTACACTCACCACACATTTGCTATTAGGTGGTGAAGGGGTAGCCAATTAGAGACAGAGGATGATTACGGTGCCAGAATGACAAAACTATGAAGGGCAACTTAATTTGAACATTGGGATACACCCTGCTCTTTACGAAGGATGACCATATTTTTTGACCAATAGAGAGTCAGGACCTCGGTTTTACACATCATCTGAAGGACGGTACCATTTTTACAGCACTGGGGCTTTGGGATCCACATTCAGACCACAGGGTAAGCGCCCCCTGCTGGCCTCACCAACACCTCTTCCGGCAGCAACCCAAGCTTTTTCCTATCTGGTTTCCCTTTCAATTACTGGGCAGCATGAACATGCTTAGCTTCAGATGGATGACCTCTGGCATGGCTGCTGCCATTAAAGGAGTGAACATCTCTCTGTGTCGGAGTGAACTAAAGTTTTTACACCTTGTCCCCTTAGACTAGTGACAACACTAAATTTCCCCAATACGAAAAGACGTGGGCACTTGCGCAGATCAGCCATGTAGTCCGCGTCGGCACTGATTATATTGTCTCGGCTCCCGAGAGTATATATTGGGGTAAATTGTTAAAAAAAATGACTGAATGTACAAAATAGAAAACTAATGCGTAACATCTCATTAAAATTCTGATTATAAACTCCGATTTCTAAATTAGGTAACTCTTCATGCAGTACTCATTCTGCGTGCTGATGTTTTCACGCTAGAACACGCTTTGTCGTTATTCTGGTTGCGAACTGTTCTTTCCATAGCCAGCCAGCTAAACGACATGTTCTGAAGTGTCCATAACATAATGAGAAATTGCCATGCGAGTAGCGCTGCGTCTTTACATAAATAGAGGGGACTATTCCAAAAACGATAAACACCCCAGTCCTTCCGAACTCGAACGGGTGGGTTACTCAGTACACTTCAGCCCTCCGTTTCTGCCTTCTCAGAAAAGCGCTGCAAAAGTAGAAATGTCCGTTTATTATATCCACAGTGGTGACGAGTTTTAATCAGTTTGTTCTGTACAGTGACTTTTATCAGGCGTACTCAATAGATGCCAACACTCAAGCGATTATTTGCATTCATTTCTTTGGCTAACACGTTTATCCGTGGCGACTTGAAATATCTGAGATACAATTGGTGACATTTGTTCTGTTTTCCAATTAAAGTACAGTCTTCGTTCCATATAGCGCCGTCCGAAGCTCAAACCATCACGCCTTACAAAGCGTACAAGAATACACAGTCAGTGTAAAGTGAACTTCAAAGCGATTCAAATACCCGATGTATCAGTCGGAAATGATCGCAAAAACGAGTACGCGCCCACAAAGGAGCAAACTGAAGAAGATCACATAATACACAACACAGAAAAAGGAGGTATTGGCGCATGTCCTCGGAAACGTGACTTAGATAGCACAGGCCCCCCTCACCATAAATCTGGATAAAGCATTTCCCGTGAGTGAGATGTAAAAGAGAAGAGGCTGGCTGGTGGTATGCCAAAGTGTCCGTTAAAACGAACGGAAACAAAGTTCAAGGGAACCGACGCCAAAATACAAATTGACATTTCCCTGACCATCTGTAGAAATTGCCTTTGTTCAGGGAATTTCCCAACAATTGCAGTAAAGTTTGATGTCGAGATCACATCGGATTCCACCCATGTCATGTGGAGTTTCGAAGTTCTCGCCTGTCGTAACACATCGCCAAAGAAGTACATGTTAGATGAACTGAAATTTCTCAAATGAACCTGCGCGCTTGAGCGGGTCCTGCTCTGCCGGGACAGGCTCCATCTCCCAGTGATCCTGCATCGGATAAACGCTTTATGATAATGAAATGATATACCTAAGACTGCCTGCACTGTCACAAAATAGTACTTGTGCTAGAAATACAGTTACATTCATTCATTTCCAAAGACGCTTATGGGTCGCGGAGGCTGGAGCCTAACCAGGCGTCACTGGGAACAAGACAAGAATAAACTCGGGGAGGGACGCCAATCTACTTCAGCACACGCTCACTCTCATTGGGCCAGTTTAGAGCCACCGATTGATTTAACAGGCACATCTCTAGGACGTCACTTGATAACAGGGAAAACGTGTTGACTAATCCAGGTTTCTAACCCAGTTAAGACGGTCTCCATCTTTGTGTGTGTCTGTGTGTGTGTGTGTGTTGGGGGGCGGTGGTGGTGGTGGTGTTGCTTTCACGACGGGTCCTACTGTCCACTGCTTTTTCCTGCCTTGCTCCCGGTGCTGCCCGGACAGGCTCCGGTCCCAGGCGATCCTAAATCGGATTAAAAAGATTCGTTAATATAATGTTACCTGAGAGTGGCCACTGGGCACAAGACAGGAGTAACCCCTGGACGGGTGGCCAGTTCACTGCAGAACACGCTCACGCATAATGTGCAAACTTGTCCCGGGATTCAGCCCTATTTCCGTCTTATTTGTTCAATACACAACTTCGATGTTTACTGTAAAACTACTGATTAACGAAGCGTGATGCTCTTCGTGTGAAAGCAATACGGTCAGGCACTATAGTGCAAGACATAAAAATAACTCGTGCGCTGACGTCTCTTCACACCTGCCGGATCGTGCTGTTTGTTTGTTTTGTCTGTACAATCGTTTTAACAAAACGAAGTCTTGATGAAACTAACACTAACACCCCCCTAACCCATCACCCCCAACTGCGAGAAACAACTGCTTTTAAACCAAAACTGCATACGATGTTTGTTTAATGATTGTGGCTGCAGCTGCACCTTCTGTCTTTGAGCAACAGTTTGCTAAACCTGCAAATCAGCGGGAAGGCACTTGTCACGGACCTGTCACCCGGAGCCCGGCACATCTTAGTTTAGGTTAGGGATAGCCAATGGCGATCTGTGGGTGGTTCTCAGAAAAGGGTTTACGCCACTTGTGAATGAAGAAGTTACGAAGAAAGATACCCCTTTCCTTTAATCCCCCCACCAGCAACCAGCCACCACCGCCTCCCACCCCACACACGCACGCACACGCCCCTCCCTCCCCTTTTTTTTTCCTCTCGCCCAGTCTTACACCGTGTCTTTGAAAAGTCGCTTCTCCTCCTAGTTTTGACAAGGCTAAATCCCAGAGACACAGAGCAGATGACAGTCAGTGCGGATTATGCTGCTATCGGGTCACAGAGCAAAGAGAGGGAGGTGTCCTCAAACGAACAGATCTGCCGCGCCAGCACCGCGACACTGAGTGGATAGCGCTTTATGCCCCGGGCCGGGAAAGGTGTGATGGACGTACAAATGTGAAGAGCAAAATACACCTGCGGAAAATAAACAAATAAATAAAGAATAACACAAGCCGCTGCAAAGTGACCGGCAAGCCTTACTGCCCGTGCGATTCGATCTGAAGACTGTAGAGCTATGGGCAGGGTGCTCGGACTCTCAAGAAGAAACTAACAGGCGGACACTTATTTATCTGAAACGAGCTTCTCCTTAGTAAGACGCCTTTTCGTGCTGTTAATTATTTCAGCCGGGTGAACTGCAGTGACTTCTTATATTTAAATCCAATCAGTGACAAACTTTGAGAAGACCGGCTGATACCTCGAGGGGAGCTTTTTAATCATCCGGAGTCAAGAAAACGACACGCGAATATAGGGCACTTTCTCTGCAACAGTCTACATTAATTGATTCGACGTCAATATTAAAGTAACGGAGCGCTTGGATTTTGCGAGGGAAAGCGCTGCCAACTCAGTACTCTTATTTCTTGTAGTTTATCACATACTTGGAAGAGACTTTTTTTCCCCCACGTCAGTAATGGAAAAAATCATGTTTGCGCTTTGGATCGCCGCGTTCATCTGCCTGGTTCCACGAGGTGAGAAACTGCCGTTAAGAGCACGGTTATCCTTTGCTATGTTTTAATTAACGGAAAGTGTACTTTTTGTTTGAAATACTTGTGTTTTATTTTTTACTGGCAATGCTAGAATGATTATTTTTGTCTTTCTAGTTTAAGAGGGTTGAATGAAAGTATTGCCGAGTCTATAATAAAGCGTCTATGCTTCAATGGTCCAAAGATCCGGCGAGTAAGTAGATAGATAGATAGATAGAGGCACTATATGATAGATAGATAGATGTGAATTTGTAAACTACTTAGCGTCCCACGTTCACTCCGCTTTATTTTTATCTAGCTCCGGTCCAGATTTATACATTTCCGCTTTATCCAGCCGTATCTCAGTGGTTAACGTGTTTATACATAACATGACCGTATTCTATATGAAATGTATGCGGACTAATAGCACACTTGATCGTGTTATGCCTTGCATTCTCAATTCATGATGTGCGATCGCTTGCGATTTTAGTTCGTAAGCAGTGAGATATCATGAGTATGCCTTCCTAATGAATGAAAATGAATGTAAATCCTTTTGGAAAAGCGCTGAATTTGCTGGAAATGCTAGCTGGTAACTCAATTGAACAGAATATGAACCTCATTGAGTTTTCCGGTTAAAATTTCCTTTGGGTGCTTTGACTACCTGGGCAAAGCTTCTCGGTGTCCGAGTGAGAGCACACATCTGAATGGCGGATTTAGGAGGGGTTGTGGTTTGGTCATTAACTTGATCTATGAAGACCTGGCATCAGGTGTGTGTGTGTGTGGTTTTTATATGTGTTGAGTGTTGTAGCTTTGAACGTTACTGTACTTGATGTTACTTAATCTTAATTTGGAGGCAATGTTAAATATATTCTCATATCAAAAACGGGGTGTACGGCATATCGACTCTCAGACAAATTTTTGACTTGAGTCTATTTACTTGGGGGTCGGTTCACTCCAGTTCGGGTTTCGGGGTACAGGACAGTCCATGGGAAAGGGCGTGGCCGTCCATGGTGGTGGTGGTGGTGATTTGTCAGTCAAATGGCAAATGTGAGCTTACATAGGTTCAGTTGATAATACAGAAAAAGCTTCTCCCAGAATGATGATCAAAAAGATTCAACTAGATGGTGCAAGCCTTACACAACGCCACCATGCTGCATCGGTACCCCACCCCGGAACACTGTGTAAACGTATCACGTTTTAAAAAGGAAAATACATGCAGGCATCAAAGAACCGAGAGCAGCAAATCAAACAGTAAAAATTCAGGAGAGTCCGTACATCACTTGCAGTTTCAACTCGGAGCATCACCAGCTTTTGAGTCTGCAGGGCGCTATAGCACTTTGATTGCCTGCCGCAGAGCGCTTTCCCATTTTTTTCTTTCCAGTGAAATCATTTCTCGCAGATAACAGCAAGATGACGAACTCAAAAGCGAACCGGCGGCGTAGCGGGGGTTAACTTTGTGCTTCGCTTACTATTAAAGAGTTTCAATTATTCTATCAATTATTAAGGATTAGCCAGTTAAAGCTCACTAGCCAATGGGTTGTGATGCACAAACCGTACTCCGGTCAAATATTCCTTGACATAGTGCAGTCAGGGGAAATAAAAGCCACATTTTAACCTAAAAAATTAATTTGCTTGTGCTCTACGACGCTCTGGTTCTCTGATAGGCTGTTCGCGATTGAGCTGAGTTTGCCCCGACTGTAAATTTTTTAAAAGCTCAGACAGACCACACAAATACTCAGAGAACATATGTAAGATCCAAACTTTATTCTACTCTGAAAGGTTTTTATATTATTGTACTTCAGAGATCAAGGTGTCTTATCATTTTTTTTGGATCCACTTTAACAGGTGGCGCAGTGAGTAGTGTTAACCACCTCCAAACTCCCAGTTAGGATGTCCTATTTAAGAAGGTTTTTCTATTTTATTTTATTTTTCATTTTTCTTGCATCTTATCAGTTGATGCTGTCATGATATTAAATGTGACAAACTGTCGTCCCGGCCGGGGCAGCTTCTTTCCTTGCATGTATTGCTGTCTGGAGACTTGAACGAGCGACAGATGCATGGAAGCTAAACCAAATAAAAGTGCGGTTTCGGTTTGTAGGGTAATGTGTATTCACAATGACAAATATCAAGTCCTACGTGATGTGATTTATTTTTAATGTGCGTGCCCTGCGCGCAAGAAGCTGCAAAGAAAGGGATTTGTTTATTATGTGAAAACTTCGTCGCTCCAATTATTCCTTCGTCGCCATCAGCCTCACCAAATCCTCCCGTTCCAGTACATTACAATGTTTATTGGGGTCTAGTCATGGTGATTTTCTTCTTTTTTCTTGTGAAGCATTAAATGGTTACCGGTGCGTGATGAGGCGTTAATTGAAGTCTGCTTTTGGTAATTGTAGGAGATGCGGATATCGCTCAGACAGTACTTCATGAATGAAATGCTCGCTATAAAGGATGTCGGTTTGAAAAGCGCAGATAAGAACTCCCAGTTCCTTTCGGCAAAAAGAGCGGAAAGCTAATTTCCGTCATTTCGTATCTTCTTAAAATAGTCGCTTCTGTCTTTAGAATCGATTTGCATTCCTTATCCTTAACAATGATACGAGCGAGAAGTCCTCGCACTTTAATTAACATCTCCCCGACATGAGTGATGGCATAACATGAGGAGCGGGAGGGCGCAGACTTGCGCGCCGGCCACTATAATTTGATAAGGACGCTCGGAAAATGAAGTGCAACTCTCCCCAAGATTATTTAATCATAACTCTTAATTTCGTGTAATTTTTTCGGGCCTCCTACCTGCTATCTATTGTTTCATGATCTAATCAGAGGGATAATGGAGATGTAAAGATTGTATTATCCATAATAACTAATTTCCCTTTTGCCTTAACTAAATAAATCCAGAGCCTTCAGCATTATCTCCTTAATTCCTCTATAATTAGTGGCTGATCAATAAGGTAATTAACTTCAAAGCAGGCACCAGAGTGCGTCCCAGCATTTTTTCACATCCCCAAAACACAAGCATGCGTGCACTGGGCTCAGGGGTGAAATGAGAATAACTGGAGGTGCGTTAACAGAAAGCAGGGAAGCGTTGATTTATTTATTTACTTGTTGATATGTTGTCTCCCCCCCCCCAAAACGACCATCTTTCAGGGTTTATAATCAATTATAACTCCCTTGCCCACTGAAGAAATATGATAATAACTGCCTGCAAGGTAATCAATTAAGCCACATTTCTGTTCTAAAGTTAAGTCCGCTGAACTCTCTGCCTCCACTTTAATAAAAGGCTGATAGCACAGACTGCTGACACGCTATGATTTCAGCTTCTTGCAGATTTGAAAGACAGAAGGTGAAAGCGAGTGGATTCATCCACCCCCAGCTCGGAGAAACGAGGTGGCTGACAATTCATCAGCACGGCATACCAATTAATTTCTCTCTAACATCTGCATGCCAAAGTTAACTTGTGTTGAAGCAGAAGAGAGAGAAGACGTTTTTTCTTCTTCTTTCCCCCCTTCTTCTCTCAGACGCACAAATTAAAAATCGGCTTATTAAAATGCCAGGCTTGTTTGAGCTTGGGGTGGGGATGGTATCTGCTGTTAAAAATAAATTGCCTTTTTTCCTATTTGGGGCTTTAAATAACATTGAATGATATCAAAATATATAGAAATCACATTTCCTTTCAAGAGGACTTGGGCTGAGGATTTGCGACTGAGAAAGTCCCATTCAGGTCTAATCCTTTTGAGAAATGAATTCTAGTGCTCTGTGGCATGGCATATTGTTTAAGGTTTTATTTTTTATGAGTAGGTGGCTCACATGGTTATCTGGTTGGTGTGGAGCCCTTTCTTTAAAAGATAGCAGGGAAAAATGGGGGAAAAAATGGAATGCATTCTCATCATATCAGGAATTCGCATGGTTGGCACAATTCTTCATAACAAAAAAAGTGTTCACAGTGTCCTGCCACCTAGGATGGTTTTGCATTTGAAGAGGACATGCTGCCTTAGAATTTGAGTATCTTCTATCTAAGATATTCTTCTACGCTGTGAAAACGCTGGCTCTAGGACCAAGGGGTGCCTCATGACTCCACTGCCCACTGGCAGCTTTAAAAAAATCTAACTGGACTGATACTGATGGCCTACTTTTTAAACAGGCATTTCTTCAGCTTGTTATTGTTTGAATAAGTCACCACAATTCCTTGTTCTGTTTTAAAGTAAAGTACTGTAAATGTCTTGATCTTTGAAAGTGGAGGCCTGGGTAGCACTGTGGCACGTCAGACAGTATTGCCACCTCATGGTATTTGTGCCATAGTTTCCTTCCTGGCTGAACCTGCATGTGACATTTGTGTTTTCTCCATGAGAGAAACTCTGCACTCCTACAGAAAGTCAGAGAGTTTCAGACCAACCCATCTGACTGCATATGCGGATGGCGTATTTTCACCATGGTAGGAATGCAGAGGTTTAATTCCAGCACACCTTAAAGTCTATGTGTAGTTTAAATGCTTCTTCTGAAATGTAATATATTCTTTAATATTAATAATGATAATTAACAATTAATTACATTTATATAGCACTTTTGTAACCTACTCAAAGTGCTTTACATAGACACCGGGGAGCCACTTCATCCAACACCAATGTGAAGCATTCATCGGGATGATGTGAAGGCTGCCATTCTTGTGACCATTTTCTCACCACACGTTGACTGCTAGATGGTGAAGGGGTGAGTTAGCCAATTAGAGACAAGGGATAATTAATGGGGCAGAATGACCAGGCCATGGTGGGCACATTGGGGTAACACCCTACTCTTTTTTGAATGATGCCTAGGGATCCTTTATGACTATAGAGAGTGAGGACCTCGATTTTACATCTCATTTCAATGACTGCACCATTTTGGAGCATTGGACACCCCAATGGCCTCACCCACCCCTCTGCAGCAGCAACCCCAGCTTTCCTTAGATGGTCTCCCATAGGATTGTATTTAGGAATTGTAGATATTAAAGTTAGGGTCTTAGCCCCCGCACAAAGGGGGCGGTTGTCCTGTTTGAAAATTTGGAACTGCATATCCAACATATAAAATTAAAGAACTTAAGGGGGTGGTTACCTTAAGGTTTTGTTATCATCTATCCAATATATAAAATCAAAGAGCTGGGTGCTTGTCTCCCTTGGGGCTGAGTCGAATTAGTTAGACAAAAAGATCAGGGGCTGGCCAATATCATTCTTGTACATTCTCAAATGAAAGATCAGGGGCTACCAGCCTCTAATAAACACCACTGACATGCTTAACTTCAGATGGATTATTCCAGTCCTTTCCCACTTCCAAAATATTAGCAATTCTAAACTGGACTGCTGCAAGTTTGTGTGTGGACTGTGGTGGGCTACATTTTGCTCAATGAAGCCAGGGGATGCTAAATTTGTTTGCAGCATTGCATTGGAATAATGGTTATAGAAAGTGAATGAATGAATGAATGAATGAATGGGTGTGTACTGGCGAGCCCACATATATCCAAAATCTTTTCTTAAACTGGAATAAATTATTAAGACTCTTGCTCATAATTAAACTGCATTTTTGAAAATGAAACATTTTCTTATACTTTCAAGTAACCAGTGAGGCAGCGCACCCACCGCCTTCCTCAGTCTGTTCACTGCATGGTGATCCATACAGAAAGACATCTGTTGTTACCCATAATGACAAATTTCTACATCCTCCGTAAGAAGACATCTCCCGATTTCTATGCGCCGTGTTAATGTGCTCCTCATGGTCCACAGATGCTGAGTGAGAAGCAACGAGATTGATGGTCACTTTTCTTACATTCCTCAGGTAAACAGAAGTGGATTTAAAATTAGGCAAAGGAGGACTCATTCTTTAAACACCCCCCCCACCCCCATCCTGTTCATTATTCTTTCCGTTCAAGGAGTTTAAAATTAACCCAGAGACAAAGAGAGGCATTGTGTGGGAGGATCTGCGGGCCATTGCATTGTCTCATAAGCAAACAGGGAGACTGATGAGAATACTCCTTTGTGTTTATCTGTGAAGCTTTCCTGTTTGTTCTGCTGTCTGCCAGGGAACACAGAACAATGGAGGAGGCCCACTTGTTATCAGTCGAAGGGGAGCCTTAGAGCTGAGCCTGGTGTCACTGTGTAAAGAGATAACTAAAATGACAGTTGACTTAAGGGTCCCAGGTAGCGCAGGGTCCTACATTCCAGAGACAGACAGTTGACCATTTGTGTCAGAGCTTGACCCACCATGGCTCTCCGGCAGCTGCAAGGGTAAACCATTTGGTTGAATCGAGACAAAGGTTTTATAAAAATAATTCTGTTAAACAAATAAATAAAGTGCTATTACATCAGCGACCCAGGTTCTGCCTCTATAACAATTATAAAATACATTTATATAGTGCTTTTCTAATGTGCTCAAAGCACTTTAGATAGACATATGGGAGTCACTTCAGCCACCACTAATGTACAGCATCCACCTGGGCAACAGGACAGCAGCCATTGCTATGCCAGTACACTCACCACAGATTAGGTATTAGGTGGTGAAGGCTGTGAGAGAGGTTACCCAATTAGGGACAGAGGATGATTTGGGGGTCAGAATATCCAGGGGGTGGTGGTCAATTTATCCAGGACATACTACTCTTTTCAAAAGATGCCTAAAGTGCTTGGGTGTTGTACTGTGTTAGCCATTATGGATGTAGTGAGAAGTCCAGCAAAATGACACCTTTTATTGGCTAACTAAAAAGACAACTCAGGCCCCTTCTTCAGGCAAGATGTAATCAAGAAGGGGCCTGAGTTGCCTCGAAAGCTTACATATCATAATCATTTTAGTTAGCCAATGAAAGGTGTCATTTACATGCATTTTTATTACTCTTTAATTTAATATTGTTTTTTGTATCAGTATACTGCTGCTGGATTATGTGAATTTCCCCTTGGGATTAATAAAGTATCTATCTATCTATCTATCTATCTATCTATCTATCTATCTATCTAT
>JANRMT010062827.1:25534138-25557917 GCA_026402145.1 Polypterus bichir lapradei | reverse complement strand
TATCTATCTATCTATCTATCTATCTATCTATCTATCTATCTATCTATCTATCTATCTATCTATCTATCTATCCATCTATTTTGCGTGACTTCTCAAAAGATGCCTAGAAATCCTTAATGACCATAGAGAGTCAGAGCCTCGGTTTTATGTCCCTTCTCTGGGACAGCACCAATTGTGTCCCTGTCACTGCAATTTTGCATTGGGACCCCCACACAGATCATAGGGTACAGACCCTTGCTGACTTCACCAACACTTCTTCCAGAAGCAACCCAGGCATTTTCTAAATGGCATCCCATCCAAGTACTGGCTGTGTCCAAGCATGCTTAGGTTCTAAAGATGCATGTGGGTTGATGCTGTCTGACTGCAGTCTACACATTCTTCCTGAAGTGCTTCAGAGCTACGGGTTTAATTTCCAGTTGTCTATGTGGTGGAGCTTCCACCTTCTCTCCATGTTTGTGTAGGCACTCAGGGTCCCTCTAACATCCTAGATATACACTCGGCAGGTAACATGGTATGAATGAAGGCTCTGTTCAGGGATAGGCCTCTAGAATGGACAACAAACCAGAGTTGCACTTAGTTCAATGGATTTACAAGTCCTTCCCCTTGCCTGGCCACTCTCTGCATGGAGTTGGTCGGTTATCTCCATACTTACTTCAGTATGGTTACATATATAAGAGATTAACTAGCTCATCCAGCTCATTATGGGTGTGTGCTTAAGTGGACCCTCAGAGAGAGAGAGAGAGAGACAGGCATCCCATTCAGGACTGGTTCCAACTGAGAAATTTAAACAGTATGGCCAGAGAATGAACAGATGGATGGATAAATAAGAGCACACCTAAGTTCTGTGTAACCCTAAGGCTGTTGTTACATTCCTCCTTCAGGACACTGAAATCCATCTGGTCAGTCCTGGAATGAAAAAAAATATATAAAGATAGCCCCGCTTCTGTTTCTTGATAATATGCGCAACATTCTAAGAGCAATAGGGATTAATAAGCATGGGGACAACGAAATATTACAAAGAAGATTGTGTTACAAATGAAAGTATTGGGGAGGTGGAGAAGGTTGTGGGAACGACTGTTAGAAAAACAGAAAAGGTCTGAAGAGTCACTTCAAGGGGAGGCAATGCTCAGGATCTGAACAGAGAGGTGGAGGCCTAAAGGAAGAAGAAGAAGATCTGAAGCATATGTGGTTGAAAGAGGGATGAGGAGAGCGCAAAACAGCCAAGAATTAGGCTGAAGTCCTGCTAGTTTTGGCTTCTTAACTGTTTACTTTCTAGTCACTCAAATTGTTTTCGTGAATAAAGGTGTCTGAATAATAACAACTAGTAGTACTGGTGATAATATTAATAGCAAACCCAATTAGTTTTTATTTTACAGAGCACCTTTTGTTCTGCCACAGGTCTGCATGTGTGGCAGTGTGGGAGATGAGGATCCCGAAATGTCTTCTGTGGTGCATGTAAAGCACTTTTGGGCTGTGCTCTCTATGACAGGTGGCTGTAAAAATGGAGATTGATGAATTGATTAATTGGCTGAAGGCTGCAGTGCGAGATTAATGACACATGCATTGCAATTACATAGTGAGCACAAGGTTTTATTGTGTGTTTTTAATTAATACACACTCAACATTTTAATAACCATTTCAGTCCATTTTCATTACTGCTGCGGTGCTGTTTTTATTGGTAGACACCTGGCCTAAATGAATAGATTTTGGAAGTGTGGGTGGCACATCCAGGGATGAACACAATACACAAAGTTAATGAGGTTTCACATTATGTGAAAGGCAAGAAGGTGCTCAGAATAAGCCAGGTCTTCGGTAAGTGCCTTCATTATTGGAGGTCTCAGCTCCACTGATATGCCTTACTGATTTCTTTTGCATTGTGTCATAAAGCTCAATGTGAAAGGCACTCTATACGTGGTAAAAGATGAATGGTGAAGCTGTGAATTTCCTTGGCTCAAGGACAGAGGCTAGCCTGATATTTCAAGGGCTTTTACCTTCAGAACAATGTCTACAATTGCTTCTGGGGAAATTGAAGATTTTTGTCTTTTATAATAAACCGTTAATGCCAAATAAATTCCAAAGAGCAGTAAAGTGAAAATATAATCGGATAACTGAAGGGAAGGTACAGCAGCACCATCTTACTAAAGGCTGGCATATTGGGCTGGTGTAAGCTAAGATAGTGTTGGCAGGGTGACCTAGTGGCTAAAGGCATTGGAGTGTAAATTATAAGGTCAATGGTTCCATTGTATCACTGACTTCGTGCAACTCTTATGTGAAGAAAAAGACAAGGTGTAGGTGTGTTAAGGAGATGATCACCATGATTAGAGCTACATAAAATGAACATTGATTAGGCAGCATGGCTTATTCATACAAGGCAGGTGCCAAAGTATTGGCAAAAGCTTATTATGTGCATCACTCATATTTAATATTTTGGGTGATGTTCTTCACAATTGTCAAAACCAGATTAACACCGTGTAGGGGCATGCATGTGTGTGGCCCATGTAATGGATTGGCATTCTGTTCAAAGCTGTTTTCTGTTTTGTACCCATTGCTGGTGGAATAGTGTCTGGATGCATACACACTACTAGATTTTAATATAAAAATACAATCTCTGTGCATACTAGCATTTTCATACTGTTTATGATAGTATCTCCGTCCACAATAAAAAATGCATGTGACATGGACATTCACCAATACTGGGCACGTGCGCATCAGTGTTGAAATCCTTAAAGAAATAGTAATACTGCTGCCCGTTAGATTAATCGTAAAACTGTAGCGAGTGGGAAAAGATGTGCCTTTTGCACATGTAGGTAACATTTAAACCAAACAAAATTTAATTTAGATGCCTACTGTTTAGGTAAGCACTACAAAAAGAACCCTAAGAGATTAACTAGCCAAACCAGCTCTGTGTGAGTGTGGGCCTGCTGTGCTGGAATATGACTTTCTTCCATAGATGCCGACCAATCAGAAGGTGAGACATTGTGGTGACCAGGATGTAATCAGGAAAGGTCCCCATAATGAGCACAGAATCAATCAGGGTGCGATCAGAGTCTGCGTTATCACCCATTTATGATAAAACATTGAGGCGTTTGAGAAGTATGCAGTGTTTAGGAAGGCTCCAGGTCTGGGGACTGAAAATGCTGGGGTAGCGTGGTCAAAAGGTGAAAAAAGAGATTAATGTTGGCATTTTTAAATGAAAATGTAGTTGTGTGGATGGGCATCTCATTCCAAGTAAACAGTGAATTTGGTTAGGTAAATTAGAGAATGTTAAGTTACGTTACATTACGTTACGATACGTTACATTACGTTATATAATGTTATTCATGAATGGTACGACAAAAAGCGTGATTAGGCTTGTGGGATTATTTTGGAGACTACAATGCTTATAGATCTAGTTTCACTTCCACTTTCACTTTGACTTTCAGCAGTGATCAAGTGTGAAGTAGTGTGTACTGTTTATAAAAAAGAGAGTATGTTTCTTTTAGTGGCTGGCAGTGCTGCCTGGAAGTACAAGGAGACTTGATCCTCATTCCAACCGGGTCATTATTGATGTTGAGTTTGCAAACTTTCTTCGTTTCTGCATTGGTTTTAATTTCTACCTCCTAAAGATGTGGTTGTTAGGCTAATTGCAGTGTACTTGAACCCACCACCAAAGTTGTTGCCTTCTTTCAGTGCTATGCACCAAGACAATTACATAAAAATGCCACCTCATGGACTCTTTCCAGCCACCCCACCTTAGACTTTTGGCAGTATTTATTCAGCTGCATGACAAGGGTTGAGAGGCCACACTGTGAGCTTGCCCCCAATCACTCAGAGGGTAAAACCTTACCAAATGGTCAAAGCATTTGGTATGACTTTAAATGCTCCCTTAAACAAATGTGCTGATGTTTTGTTGAATGTTTGCATAAAGAGGTGATGACCAGTGTCTCTTAAAAAATAGACCTCATTCGGAAGACATCTGAAATCTGAACTCTGCAAATCTTGGAGCAAGAAAAATATGGTTCATTACGGTTATGTGTCAAACGGTTTGTGAAGAGGTCTTCTCCACAGTGCTCAAACAAAGGCTCAAGCTGCAAATTAGGGGACTTCTTCAGAAAAAAATACAAATAAAGACGTGCCAATTGTGACAGAAAACTGGCTAAGTGTGCACATATGTGTCAAGCAATGGACTGGCTTTCCTGTCTAGGATTGGTCCCTGCCTTACACTCTCATCCTGGATGGACTCCAGCTGCAGATGTAAGAGTAAATGACACAGTTTAGTGCTGTTATTAATCAGTATAATTCTGGTTTTGAGAAAAATCATGTTTATGCATTGGTCCTCAATCACGGTCCTGCAGGGCCACAGCAGCTGCAGGTTTTGTTCCAACTCAATTGCTTAATAAGAAGCACTTATTGCTCAAGTAACACTTCTTCTTCACTTTAGTGGTCTCGCTTGTTAAGATTTTGAACCCTTATTACTTATTTTAGTCTTAAACAGCTGTAGTCTTGGTTTTTAATTGCTCCTATTTAGGAATAACACACCTGTGTGCATTTATCATGCACTATTGGGTTTAATTAAATACTTGGAAGGAAAGTGAAGAGAAAAAAGTGAAGGACTGAGAAGTACTCATCCATTTTAGCCTTCAAGTCATTTGGATGATATCCTTAGAAAGGGGAAGAAAATCTAGGATATGAGAATAACCTGACATAGCAGAGTTAAAGCACTAACACGCCATGAAATTAAATTATTGTCAAGAATTGCTTTCTACTTAAATAACCTTGTTAGAACAAAAACCGGCAGCCAATGCGGCCCTCCAGGACTGTGATTGAGGACCCCTGTGTTAATGCATAAGGATGTTCTTTAATCTGAACATACAGGTAATAAGTTTACCTGTAGTTTAGTACTGAATCTCTCTCTGTTTTAGATATTACTGTTAAGTCTAAAATTCAAAAAATGACTGACTGGCTGTGTTTGTAGATTGTCATGCCCATCACCCCCCCTTTTGTTACCCACCACTTCTATTTACTTTCCTATAGCACTCTTCACTGAGTACAAACACATAAGTGCTGCCACAATTTTCTAATTGTAATGTTATAAACTGTAGATCATTTAACATACTTGATCACACAAATTAGTTTAAACACAATAAAACAGCATATTTCAGTCTGATTAACATACAATCCTGATAATGTAAGTCACTGACATTATAACTGAGATGTGGCTAGCTGACAATGGAAAAGAGAAAAATCCAAAACTCTGGCTAACAGCCCACAAGGGCCCAGACTCCAGACCCATGTAAGTACAGAATGTGTTCTGGGCACCCTAATAAGAAGTTTAAATCCTTGCATCCTTGGATTTGTGGCTGCTATTGTCTTTGTGTCACTTCCCATCAGCAGGAGTGTAGCAGCTTGGCAATACAGCAATGGTACCAAGCAGAGGAGACTAGAGGATGCTCAGTAACAGTTCATGATGGTTGTCACAGTTGTATTTTTGTGCAGATGACTAACATACAGAGTTACATTATACAATCACCAATCCTTTCAGGATATGGTAGCCTAAAGTTGTGAATTTTCAGCGTGATGAGACCAAGGATAAGCATTAGGAATGGTTAGATTTTAGGGTTAGGTTAGGTTAGGGTTAACCGTCCTACTACTAAAACATCTTTATACACTATATTCCAAATTATATTGGAGCCCGCCGTATTGGGAATGCCAGCCCGATGTAGGATACACCATACACTAACCCTACTAATACAGTTGTGATTTATTTTCCTTCCCCTTATCTTAGAAAGTGCCTTGAAATTCTTACTTTGGACGTTCGACCAACATTCAAAATAGGTTTTTACCATATGTGTAAAGAAGTTGCACAAGGTAGCATAATGATTAACAATGCTGCCTCACAGTTCTAGTATCCTGGGTTGGACTGCCAGCTCAGACACATTCTATTTGAATTTTGCATGTTACCTCCATGTCAGCATGGGTTTCCACCTCCATTTCAAAAGAGTTCTGTAGGTGAACTCATTTGAACAACATTTGGTTACATGATACAGGTAGGACCTCCTTAAATGGGCGACTATGGTAAAAAGATTCTGTCAAGATCAAGACAAACTGAAGCAGGAAAGGACCATGGCAAACATAATCAGAAATATTGAAGAAGCTTGTCATTTAGTGGGATGCTTTTGTAGGAAGTGCCTGAATACAAATGATGGAGTATGTGTAGAACACACAATGTCAAAGCTACTGTATGTCTTCTTTATGCACCAAATAACATTTTTTTGAGTTTGGTGACGATTTCTGATACATTCACACACACATACACATACACATCTTCACCAGTATACAGTATATGTGTACTTTTAATCAAGTGAGGCTTATTCCCAGCTGAAGCCTCCCCACCACTTAGCATTTAGCTGGGCTTTCAATTACTTCCCCATTACTTCTCTCCTTTGGAGAAATTCTCCCTTGACAGCTCAGGTTTTTAATTAAGAGTGCTTTTTCCTCTTTTTATTGTTGGTATGAGAAAAAGAAGAGAGAGAGAGAGAGCAAAAAAAAAAAAAAAACAGCTAAATACAATTTAATGTACCCAGAAGGCTTAATTCAGTTGTCTGTAGGGAAATTTATTCAGAACTTCAAACACTCAGTTATACTGACTGCAAAACTAAACACTTATTTTGGAGACTTTGATTTCTATCTTTGCTTCTAGTAAAGGAAATTGTGACTTGAAACGTTTTTCTGTATCATCACATGTTTGTGATGCTGACTGTGTGTAGTAACACACTGATATTAATTGCCTTCTGTTTGTTTGATCCTTTTTTTTTTTTTTTTTTTCAAATTCAGACATTTTAAAAACTTTCCCGGAAATACTCTGACCTAATGTTTTGCACACTTTTGAAGCAGATCGCCACAGGATGCGTGTTTACAGTGCACTCTGTTTATATCATAATATTTTCTGCTGTTCAATAAAATTTGCCAAGCAGCGGGTGTTTAGCACTTGTTCTTTTAGTTAATTTTGCTTTTTTTTTCCCAACTTTTGCAATTGCATGGGCTGGTAGAGTGATTAGCTGTCTAATGTGTAAGACTGTAACACACAAGACTCGTGGCTCATTTCTCACAATTGATTCACTGTGCATCACTCAGCGACTAGCACCTCCGATTACAGAAAAATGGAAGCAATTGTGTGATGGTAATGTACATTTATTTTAGTAGTCCTGTTATAAAGCCTTCATCTAAGTAAATAATACTTTTAACAGGTGACATCTTTTACTTGACCGATTACCATCTCCCCTTCTTAATTGTCAGCTGAGATTCATTTCATTGAATGTGACACAAGTTGGCACCTGACTAGAAGTGCCTACCCTGGCATTTAATGTCAAAGTGACAATTTGTCCCCTATAAGGAGCCTGAAAACAAAAAGAGATTGCCAGCTTTATTTATTTACTACCTAAAATACCCAACATCGCCCAGGTATTCACCTTCATAAAACACTAATTGTCTGTGTGTTTGTCTTTGAGTCCATCTGTTGCTATGTCCCTGTCTTTCCAAGTGATGGCACATGGATGGATAGATAGATAGATAGATAGATAGATAGATAGATAGATAGATAGATAGATAGATAGATAGATAGATAGATAGAAACACTTTTAGTAATAAAATGCATTGCATTTATCATTCCAACAGATGGTGCATCACAAACATTAACACTACTTTTATGAACCCCATACCAAATAGCATACAGTGCTGTGAAAAAGTATTTGCCCCCTTCCTGATTTCTTATTTTTTTGCATGTTTGTCATACTTAAATGTTTCAGATCGTCAAACAAATTTAAATATTAGACAAAGAAACCCAAGTAAACACAAAATACAGTTTTTAAGCAATGATTTTATTTATTAAGGAAAAAAAACTATCTAATCCTATATGACCATATGTGAAAAAGTAATTGCCCCCCTTGTTAATCATGAAGTAACTGTGTTTAATCACAAAGCCATATACTTGGGTTATCTTTGGCTAATATTTAAATTTGTTTTATGATCTGAAACATTTAAGTGTGACAAACATGCAAGAAAATAAGAAATCAGGAAGGGGGCAAATCCTTTTTCACAGCACTGTGTAACAGAGACATATACAGTGTATGGTGCAAGCAATAATGCTGACGTCTGCATTGATTACTTAGATTTCCTCCTATCTCAGATGGGTAGCACAACCAGTATTTGCACAATGGGTCAATGTAAGAAAGAAAATATTTGTGTTTTTTTAAATGACCATTTTGTGGTTGCTGGCGCTATGTTAGAATATGGTTTTCCTCCATGAAGGGTGGCCAGTTAGGGAATGAGATATTATACAATACAATACAATATAATTTGTTTTTGTATAGCCCAAAATCACACAAGAAGTGCCTCAATGGGCTTTAACAGGCCCTGCCTCTTGACAGCCCCCCAGCCTTGACTCTCTAAGAAGACAAGGAAAAACTCCCAAAAAAACCCCAGTAGGGAAAAAATGGAAGAAACCTTTTGAAAGGCAGTTCAAAGAGAGACCCCTTTCCAGGTAGGTTGGACGCACAGTGGATGTCAAAGAGAAGGGGGTCAATACAATACAATACACAGAACAGAACACAAGTAATCCTCAATACAGTATAAAAATAAAAATATTACAAGTACAGAGTAGAATTTAACAGTAGATGATATCACATTATATGATTTGGATTTGTTTAGAGTCTTGGAGACCACAGCCATCAAGCTGCCTCCCCCATTTGGCCATTCCACAGCTGAGACAGCACTGGGCCAGTCAATCCGATTGAAGGACCCCTCTACCCCATGATTCCTGTGATCCTCCATCAGGGATGACTTTCCCTTAGGCAGGCAAAACAACTTGGCAAGTGGGCCGTGGCACCAAGTGCCACATTTGTGTACCAAGAAGAGAAACAGAATAGGTGAGGGTTAGTAGCAAATTACCAATATTATCATATTACTTATGTTTTAATGCTAATGACTAACAACAGAGATGCAGTCTGTACAGTAAATCAGCAGCTCTAGTCAGGATATGCTAAACTGAAGTAGTGAGTCTTCAGCCGGGATTTGAAAGCTGAGACCGAAGGGGCATCTCTTATAGTAGCAGGCAGACCATTCCACAGTTTAGGGGCCCTGTAACTAAAAGCTCGACCTCCCACTGTTATTTTATTAATTTTTGGAATCATAAGCAGACCGGCATCTTGAGATCTTAATGTGCGCTCAGGTTTGTAATCATATTGTCATGAGCAGGATCCAATTAGGGAAGACTCATGCAATAAGCACGGACCAATCAGAATAGGATTTATGTCTGCGTTTTTACCCATCTATATTACAATGCTGTGACTGCATTTTCAGAAGTATATAAGCTCTGGCGAGTGTTTTCAGAAGTGTCCTGTTTTAAGGGCTGAAAATGCTGGGGTAGTGGGGACAAAAGGTGAAAATGGAGATTCATGTCTGCAATTTATATATGAAACTGTAATAGTGTGGACGGGACCTTTGACTCCCAGTGGCTCTGAATTGGGTTAGGTAGATTTGAGACTGTTATGTTATGTTATGTTACAGTATATCTGAATAGTACTATAAAAAGCCTGATTAGGTTAGTGGGGTTGTTCTGTAGACTACAAGGCGTTAAGGTCAAGCCAGTCAGAGTGTGCTCAGAATCTGCGTTTTTAAAGCTGTACAATTTCACCCATCCACACTGAAATGGTGTTTTCAGAGCTACACAGCTCCATTAACTGGGGTGAAAATGCCTGGGTAGTATGGATGAAAGATGAAAAAGAAGAGTAATGTCTGCATTTTGTTAACAAAATTGGAGTAGTGTGATCGCAGCCTTGGATAAATTATATCAAACAGAACCAAAAAATATAAAAGATAGACAGGAAATAATAAGATTTTACTTGTATAGATACAATCAGTTCAAGGGTTTTATTGCTCCATTTCGTCTTTGCCTTTGTTGATGGTAAGATTCCTTTGCACTTTTGATTGTGATACATTTCTGATTTATGGGTTTCAACTTAAATAATCATAAACTTGCCCCAGCCACCCTGGGTTAAGCAGGTAAAGTAAGTCCTTTCAGTCCTACTACATGGCACCATTTAGCTGTTTTTATCACTCCGGTTTGTGTCCAGGCCTGACAGGGTCTTGTGTCACCATGTGGTGCAGCTTTGTTGCTTCATCTCCTTGAAACTATTAAAACTATGGTGCATTAGTGTTTTCTTTTTTTTATAATCTTTTCTCCTGTGACACATGAAAACTGAACGTATCCTGTCTGAGTGTGAGATTTAAGATTCTGAGTTAAATCCTGCCATACTTTGTAACAGGCTTTAACGGTTGCTATAGTGCAACTGTTAGTCACATATGGTTACCTAAAATAAGCAAAGCCTTTCTGAAGCTCCTCTTCTATTGCACTTGGTGACTAATACCTGCAGTACAGGTTGCTCCATTCCAAAGTGTTGTTATTATAATTCTTGTTAATACCAAAGAAAGTGTTTGTTAAGGTCTTGTTTCGAAGCACTAACTGACTAATCGAGGGCATTTACATGGGTTTTAACAACCTGGTAATTCACAGAAACCCAGTTTCAAGAATGTCAGGTATGCACTTATTCTGGTTAGAGAGACACATGTAGATTTCTCCATGAGTGACCCAGTAATTTGGTTAGGTAAGCACATAAAAGAGTTGCAGATTAAGGATTTTTTAGTCTGCACAAGTCTGGTGCACTCTGTTAGGTTGTGCGTGTCTTTGCTTTGCACACGTATCCAGACGTCACGGGTACAAAATGTTGGAAGCATCTAAAAAAGACAAATGTCCTGAGGTAATTGCTTGGGCATTTGTATTTTTCCTTCTGTTGGTTGAAATAATCTGTCTTTATATTTCTGAACTTGCTAGATTTATGTTGATGAGGTGAATATACAGCGCTAAGCAAGAGCAATTGCTGAGCGCTTTGAGTAGTGAGAAAAGCGCTACATAAATCCAAAGAATTATTATTATTATTAAGCTTAGCAGCCCAGTCTCAGAAAGCACAGGCCCCATGCTTGTTACTGGATTCATGGCGTTTAATCTTTCTTTTAGCTCTTTCTTATCACATTGGAGCGTTTGGAGAAATGGGAACACCTTAAGTGGACTTGCGCAGGTAAACTGGGGTTTTGAAGAAATCAGGTTTCTGTCTTAACTGGTTTATTCATCTTATCCCAGTTTTGTGTGTACATCATAAACTTTACATAGGTTTAGTACATAAAAGACTACAAACCTCTATAATTAGTCTAATTCACCATAATAAAATGACAAGTGTCTGTGTATCCATCTAGTTGATATGGCTTTCCTGTATGCCATTTAATGTGGGATTCATTAAAGCAGTGCTAATTTTTGTGACGTGCACCATCTGTTGGAATGACAAATGCAATGCATTTTATTACTACAGGCTTTACAAATTACATTCCAATAAATAGTCACTGCAAACATTAATGCTGAGGTCTAGGTTGACTATTTAGGTTTCAACCCATCTTAGACAAGCAGCGCAGCTACAATATGCAGACACTCCAGGATGAACAAAATTTAGACAAAGATAAGTACACTTCCTATCTACATGTGCATTTTTAGAGGGTCTCATAAAACAGCCAGATCTCATTTTACATCTAAATTTATTGTTCAAAACATAGAACAACTTTCTTTGCAGTTAACTTTTTACTTACATTTTTTGTTAATTTTACATTACGGCACTGTATACAAAGATGAGCACAAAGATATAAAGCAATGGGCTTGATGCTGTTGTCACCTAGAGAGTTCCTAAACATAAAGTCCTGAATAATAACTCAAAATGTCCACTAGAGGAAGGGAAAGCCATAAAACCCCAGCTAGTCAGGAAAAGGGCAATTGTGAAATAGTGATAAATAAAATGTTTATTATAAAAAAAATTCAGAAAAGAGTGAAGCTCCAAAAACATAAAAAAAGCAGACACAAACACACAATCCCAAAATCTAACAAAGTCTCAATATGACATTCAAAGAGTGGTGAAAAGACCAAGCGAAAGGTTAGTAAAAATCCAGAGTTTCAGAAATATCAAAAGAGCAAAAAAGATTTCATGTACACCTTAACACATTCAATGAACCGCAGGGGACTGTCACTTTTCCACATACTTTACAGGGCTGAGGGCAGTCACTTGCAATGATGGTGGGGGACCACCCACAAAACACAAGGGACATAATAGAAGATGGTTTAACACATAGAAAGTGAATAGTCAACAATGTTGAAATAAAAAGCAAACACAAGAGATTTAAATGAGAGGAGAAAACCTGACTGTAACATAACGTGTGCATGAAGACTTTTATAAAAAAAAAAAAACTGCATATAATTAAATGGGTAACAGTTCAGTATTAATTGAAATATACAAAATAACTAATATATATATATATTATACTTTAATATATATATATATATATACTAGTTGTGTACGGGGTCCTAAAAACTATTGAAATCATCAGAAAAAAAACTGAACTGGTCAGATGTCAGGTAATAGAAAGGGACCACTCTTTGCTAGGAGGTTTCATGTTGCCAACATGTTCACATCACTTGTGCATTAGCGGCTAAGCGACTTTGTCTTTCTTCGGAGGTTTCTTTTTGACGATGCACGCGCCTCACTTCTGAAATAGTGGATAAGTGAGTGACTCTTTCTTCGGATGTTTCATTTTGCCAACGTGCCGGCCTTGCTTGTGTATCCTCAGAGGTGGAGCCCTTAACCCGACTCCACCTCTCACTTCCGGGCCAAACAGACACACACACTTCCATGCGTAAACGTTTATGTATAAGATATATAAAGTACATATAGTGGTGGACATCCTGAGCCCTTACCCAATGTGCTTGCCTCGCTTGTGTATTAGTAGCGGGAGGAAAAGTGAAAGGGATACCGTTTTGCCGATGTACTCGCCTCGCTTCTGTATTAGCAGTTAAGTGAGTGACTTTCTTCAGAGGTTTCGTTTTGCCAATGTGCTGGCCTCGCTTGCCTGTAATTCTTTTAAAATGTTCCTAGAACCATATTTTAATATAATAGTATTTAAAGTCACCCGACTCCACCTCTCACTTCCGGGCCGGACAGACACACACACACTTCCATGCATAGATGTTTATCTATAAGATATACTGTATGGTGGTGGATGGCCGGAGTCCTTACCCGCCCAGGATGTCCTGATTATTGAAGTGGGGCCATGGGTCGTGAGCATAGAAGCTCAACTCTGTTGGGGTCTGTGGGCACTGCCAGGGAGCGCATGGACATCTGTAGGGCTCTATTTGGTGGAAGAAGCTCATTGGGCACCTGGAGTACTTCAGGGTGCCCTGTAAAAAAGGGGTCAGTCACTAGGAGTCAACGGCCAGAGTCGGGAGGAAGAAGACAATGCCTGTCTGGAGTACTAGAGATGGTGGCAAAGGGACTGTGTTGGTGTTTTATCTTGGTGCTGTAAAGTGCACTTGTAAATAAACCATGTGCTGTGTGGACTAAAACCTGTGTTCTACCTGTCCGTGTCGGAGGTTAGGGCGGCTGTTCCCACCCAGTCTTCACAATATATATATATAGATATAGATATATAGATATATGTATATAGATATATAGATATATATGAATCGATAAATAGACAAAGGGATTCAAGAACTGACAGATTGTTAAAAGACAAAACACAAACAGGCAAGAAATAAATACTAAAGGAACTGCAACATAAATGATGAAGAAAATGAAGGTGAAGTGTAAATTGATGGTGCTCATGTCAGCCATGTCAATCGTCTTCCTTCACATTCCGCTTTTATCACCCTGCCCCAGATCTTCCTGTTGTCAACTCACAGATTTCTGCAAACATGAATTATAACCATTTCATATGACTGTCTCTTTATAACTGTATTCAGCTTTTTTATTTCATTTGTTTGTAAGGCATTGACTTGTGTAAAACTATTCACAATTTTGAATCAATCTTCATATTTTCATTTATAATCCTCAACCTTTCACCTCCTTGTGTTTTCTTAAATTGTTTTAATTAAGATATGTTTTTGTGAATAGATGGTATCTGTGGCATTGTACTTAGCGGGGTTGAGTTTTCTTTAGATTTAATAACAATAAATGATGCTTGTATGAGCAACAGATAAGATCCAGTGGAAGCAATCAGTGAGAATCTTTTCTCGACAGAACACAATGACATTACCATCTCTTCATTCCTGGAAACTCACATTATCTGTGGATGAGTGATGCTGTTGGCAGTTCATTGATACCAGCAACATTTCTAAGAAGGCAAAAGCACTTCAAGTTAAATCAAGATGTTCAAATTGATTTGTTAATTTAAAACAATAATTGAAAGTCACTTACAAGCAGAAAGCAGAACCCTGTTGCTTAGACGTTTTATCTGGGAAGTACATTTGTGGACTTTGGCCGGGCAAGGAATGTGTCATTGACAAGGCTGGACTCCGCTTTAGTCAGAAGCTGTCTATCAGAGGATTACGGATTAGCCTGTCAGCGATGAAGCAAGCATACTAAACGTTTTATACTGAACTGATTAGAAGGAAAAATATGAAAAAAAGAAAGGTTTAGATACCAAGTTCCCCCCATTGGACTCAAGGACATATTGGCTGCAAATTTTGTAAGTTTTAGTCTGGTCTCAGTGGGTTTTTAAATAAAACACAAGAGCTGGTTATTGCTTCTCAATGCAACTTTGCCTTGGATTAAAGCACAATTAACCTTCCCGCTGTTCCCAACATGATTTTTAATAACACTTTAATGACTCGGTAATTGCAGATTTAATCCCATCGACAACAGATTAACGGTCTGGCTCACCAAATTATTTCGTACATTTGTTGGTGTTGTTTTTTTTTAGATCTTTCCACCCATTTTGGGTGACAACATGAATAATTCTTTTAAAATGTTCCTAGAACTTCAAACCATATTTTAATATAATAGTATTTAAAGTCATCTAATTTTTCATATAGGAGCAGTGAAGCAAAAAAAGACATATTTGCTAAAAATGTACAAAGTGGTAGGCCTCCTCTTTTTGCAGTGTGGGGTTTTCACAGCTGGCAGCAGCTGTGGCACATTAGCATCTTGGGCTGATCTGAAGCCCTTGCTTATTTGCACACCTGTGCCAGTATGAAGTAAACCTACGGCCCCTGAAGATTATGTCTCTGGGACAGCTCGAATGCGAGTGACAGGGAAAAAAAAAAAGAGAGAGAGAGAGGGGGGATTGCTCAAGGTTAAAGGAATGCGAAAAAACAGCCGACATCCCACCGCAGAAAAACACACACGTGAGCTTCATATTTCTCCTCCTCTGTCACAGTACAATCTGCCTTTGTATTTTATCTGCATGGAATAGCACTGCGAAATACTGGCGGAGCAGAGCAGAGCAGGGCCAAGCCCTGTAATAATGTTTCTTAACTGCAGTCGCTGCTTTCTTTAGGGGGAGATATGACGGGCAAATGAAAAGATCAGCTATGAAGCGTCTTTCAGAGTGAGAAAATGATCCCCTGCCAAGCTATCAGGAGCGACAGCCATGTAGCTATTGACCTAATTGTCTCTCATTTGCTGTAAATGGACAGCAGAATTACCCAAACTAATCATCACATAAAAAAAAAATCCCATTATTGTGACAAAGCTGTGTTTCCTTTTTTGATAAAACATATTTTAAAATACATCTGTAATCAATACACGTCAGTACTGACAATCTGAAAAGAGGCTAAACTCAATTTTGCAAGATTAAAAGTGGTAGGGTCTTTCCTTATGGGAGATCAGGTAATCTAGTGTTTATTTTGCAAAATGAGAAAGGCCCCAAATATTCTGGTTTAGTGGAAATATTTAAAATTTGAGCTAAAAGTCGATGAATGAACATTTTCAAGTTGGACACCTTAAAAGAGCAGTTCACCATGGAATACAATCTCCTAAAACAATACTGTTAGAGCTGAGAAAGGGATTGGGTACAAAATATTTTAAAACTCACTTTAAAAGTCAATAATAAAACTAATAAAGCTGTTAATACTGATTTCTCCAGCTACCTTTGGTCCCTGCATTGCTCTCTGTTTAAAATTGGAAAATGAAATGCTGATTAAGATATGGGAATGACTGGGAGACGATCTGTCCTCCTGATCGTCACCACCAAAGTGCTAACCAAAGAATCGTATGACAACAGAAGCAAAGACTCAGGAACTGGGAATACTTAAACACTTTGGCTATATGTCCACACAACTAAAAACGCAGACTCTACGCTGGTGCTTTCAACCTCCACAAATGAAGACTTTTGGAAATGCTCTAAACTCCTGAAGAAGCTGGCTACTGTGAAGAGAAGCATTAACGTCAATGACCATCTTAGTTTATATACTATATGTATCATCAAATGTTTTTGGGTGGGTTAATAGGGGCAGGGGTTTTGGGGGACTACACAATAATTGCAGCTTTACATGCACACATCTCTCTATGTATAAAATCCAACATCTGTCTGTCTGTATGTCTGTCCGCTTTTCACGAGAGAACTACTTAACGGATTTAGATCTGATTTTTTCTATAATTTGCTTGAACATTCCGGTTGATTTTGCGACTTCTTTCATTGCGCTAGTCATCATACTTCGCTTGCGGTACCGAGCTGGCAGAGGGGAGTGGGGCCTTCCTCACTCCTTACGTGTCTTACATCTGCTTAGCTAGTAAACGACAGAACTACTTAACAGATTTAGATCGGGCTTTATTCTATAATTTGCTTGAACATTCTAGCTGATTTTGTGAGTTCTCTCATCGTGCTAAGAATCATAGTTTGCTTGCAGGAGTGATTTATTCGCGCTAATTCGAGACAGAGGCTGTGGGCCGAGGAGAGGAGGAAGTGTGATGTCAAGAGTAAGGAGCCGGGTCGGGCCCTTCTCACTGTCCTGTTTCTCTACTATGTGGGCAGAGCTGTGGGGGACGGCTAGTACATTATATATATGAAGCGTTTCTCAACCTTTAAGTATTTGTGACCTGAGTTTTCATAACAGTTTTAATCGCGCCCCCCCTAACATTTTTTTGAAATGTAGATGCATATTTTATTATACCTACTTAACTTTTATCGACATTTATCTAACTCTATATTTATTGTTCTAGTATCAGAATGCAGTTTAAATTAATTTGTTTTGGTTTCAACAGATGTTTTTTTCATATTTTTGATTCTTGTTTTCTTTTTTTCACATCTTCGCGCCCCCCGTTTTGTTACTTCGCGCCCCGCTTGGGGCCTGCCCCACAGGTTGAGAACCACTGATATATATGTATTCGTCCAACTTCATCTATAGTCATATCTGCAAAATCGAGTTCAGTATAGAATTATTTTGTTTACTCGTGCACACATATTGCATAATATCATTTTACTATCTTTAATACCACTCTCTCTATAATAAGGTGCCTTTAACATCAATCTATCTACATGGTGAGACAAAGTGAAGTACCACATTTCTCACAATCATTGCACGAGGTGCAGTGGGTGGGTTGGAGTGGAGTGAGCCCTTGTAGTTTTCAGTCGGCAACATGCCTTGGTCCAAAGTGTTCTTCAAAAACTATAAATCCATCATCACTACGCAATGCGCCTTCCAAACACACTTCAGCTTTCCTCCTAACAGTGACTTCCCAAATCAGGAAAGAATTCTTCAGTGGGTGGCTAAATTTAGACAGATGAATACAACATCAACCAGAAACTCTCCAGGCCGTCCTTGGACTGTACGAAGGCCTGAAAACATCCAAGCTGTAAGGGCATCAATTTTGTGGTCTCCTAGACGTTCAACATGCAAACCTGCTTCTGCCTTAGGCATTTCCAACACATCTTTGAGGAGGATTTTACATGAGGACCTTAATTTCCATCCATACAAAATGATAGAAGTGCAGGAACTCCCTGAGAGAGACTGGAAGAGACGTAGAGAGTTGTGTGCAAACATTCTGCAAACCGTTCATCGAGATGCCATCATCATGTGCAGCGATGAGGCACATTACCATTTGAATGGTTGTGTAAATAAGCAAAACTTTCACAATTGGGCTGAAACCAACTTCATCAGAGACCCCTGCACAGTGAGAGTGTTACAGTTTGGTGTGCTGTTGTAGAATTTGGCATTGTAGTCCCTTACTTTTTTGAGGAGGGGGGAGCAATCCTCACCATCATTTCAGAACATTACATTGAAATGCTAGAGAACGTTTGGCGGCCCCAACTGGAAGAAATGGTTGTGGCGGATGCCTGGTTTCAACAGGATGGAGCAACAGCTCATTTGGCGCCGAGATCCATGAAAGTTTTGCTGGGAATGTTTCTGGGGAAGCTCATCTCCTTGTACAGCGATGTCGGGTGGACTTCACGTTCATCTGATCTCATCTTCTTGTTGATCTCAAGTTGAAGGTATACACACACCGACCTCAAAACCTTGAAGCCCTCAAGGATGCAATTCGCCACTAAATCGCCATTATTTCCCTTGAAATGGCCGAACAAGTCGTGCGAACATTTAGAAATCGTCTCAAAGAGTGTATTGTTAATGAAGGCCACCACCTTGAAGACCACATCATTTTTAAAAAACTGAAAAAAATCTATTTGTATACCCTTTCTTTTGTTGTAATGAAATTGATTTTATCTTGTAGCGTTTTTGTAGAATAAACGTTTGAAATGTGGTACTTCTCTTTGGTTCACCCTCTATCTATCTATCTATCTATCTATCTATCTATCTATCTATCTATCTGTCTTATTGTTTATGGGGCAGTATGACATTTCAAGTTGTTTCGAGTTCTGTCATGATAAAGTCTACATGTACAAACCATTCAAATGCTGTTTTTTCAAGTATTACTAACAAGTCAGTTGAGGGGGGCTGGGATGTGTGTTTTTTGTTCTTGGCAGGTAGTGGATCTGTAAGCAATTCTTAATTCATTTTTAAGCCTGAGCCATTTGATAAAAACCTTTGCTTTTGAAAGATGAAGCACTGCCCTGTGCATTCAAGATGGCAAGGCTTTACTCAGACCACCAAAGGAGGTGACTGATTTAAGACCTTTGATGCATTGTGCCACTGAGAGTATCAGAGGCTTGGTGATCTTTTCTGTCTTCAGTATCTCCCCCCCCCCAAACTCCCCCCAACCACCACCACCACCAGCACCTCCCTCCCCACCTCGGTTGCTTCTAGTTAAACACACGCAAATTCCCACTAATTAAAGAATCGCTTTGTTCTTTGACAAAGGTGATGATAGCTTTTCAGCCCTGCTTGGCTCAGGGTGTCAGCTTTGGCAGGCTAAAGCGAGCAGAAATGGGCTGAGTTAACGTTTCAGTGTAATTAGGTTATGTACTAATTAGCACAGGGAAATTGGATGTCCTGGAAGGAAAGGATTGCCTGTTAATTCTGTTGACAAGTTGCACTGTGATATTAACCCTTAGACCTGGCTGGCTGTGAAGTCTGGACGGCTGGAGGTTGGACTCTAAGCGGCCCTGTGCAAAAGCGCATTTTGTTGTTTAAAACTGCATGATTAGCTGCCTTTTTTCAAACAGAGGGTCCTTCGACCTTATCCTTTCTCTGTCTCCCATTTGATAATGCTGAAATATTGCTCTTCAGTTCATCAATCAGTCAGTCATATTCCAACCTGCTATATCCTATCACAGGATCACAGGGGTCTGCTGGAGCCAATCCCAGGGCACAAGGCAGGAACAAACCCCAGGCAGGGTGCCAGCCCAACACATGGCACACACACACCAGGGGCAATTTAGGATCGCCAATGCACCAAAATTGCATGTCTTTGGGAGAAAACCCATGCAGACACGGGGAGAACATATAAACTCCACACAGGGAGGATCCAGGAAGCGAACCCAGGTCTCCTTACTGTGAGGCAGCAGCACTACCACCTCGCCACCGTGCCGCCCTTGTTCCTCAATCAGTTTGTCTATATTTTTTTTTCCAGGGCATACAGTTATTAGGATTTTGTGTTTCTATCTAAATTTACCTTTACTCATTTAATAAAAATGGAATCCTAAACACCACACATCCACCGGAGTGAATTCCTGGGTATTTCTGCACATGTTCTCTATATCTGAATGAGTCCTCAAGTTTTATCGTGGCGTTCAAGTTCATTTTGTTGGGGTGATTGCTGACTTTAAATTAGACCAGTGTGTCCTGCTTCCTTGTGTCTTATTCGATTGAGATGCTCTGCAGCTCCAGTTTTGGAAATGAATGTGGATGAGAGGTGGCAGCATGGATTTGTACTTGGTAACAAACTAATTGAAAATCCAACTCATTTTTATTGCAATAATTGGCTGTAACTGCATTTTTGCTGAAAACACACAATTCAGTTTTCCTGTCACCAGAGGCAGGTCTCAGCTCTGAATGGGGCACCAGTCCATTGCAGGACATACAATACGTACAAAATCACACAGGTTTACTTATAATGGATCACTTTACAGTTACCATTTAATTTGATATGTACATTCACGGGATCAGAACGCAGTTTCCAGAAAAGCCCACCCAGTCTCAGAGAGAACGTGCACACGGGTAACGAGGACATTTAAACACAGGACTATGGAGCAGTGATACAAAAACAGCTAACCAGTGGCAGGCTGCTGTTTACTACATCTCAATGATATATCGAACAGCTAACTATAAAGAGACACATGTGAAAATTGACAAATATGTTTTCTGTTGGCTGGCACTATGTGAATTAGTGTGGGTGTGTATGGGAGATACACTGTGGTGGGCTGGCGCACCATTCTTTTTTTCTTTTTTTTTAATTTTATCGATTTTATTGTAATCACACAACATTCCATACAAATAGATCAACTTTTACAAAAATAGGATTGAAAACAAATCAACCCCCACCCCTGAGAAAGAGAAAGCATGGCCAACAGAGTAAAACTTAAAGCTAGTAAAAATAAGTAAATCGATGAATTAATAAGCGGATAAAGATAAATGGGGCAGCATGGTGGCGCAGTGGGTAGTGCTGCTGCCTCGCAGTTAGGAGACCCGGGTTTGCTTCCCGGGTCCTCCCTACGTGGAGTTTGCATGTTCTCCCCGTGTCTGCGTGGCTTTCTTCCAGGTATCCTCCGGGTTCCACCCAAAGTCCAAAGACATGCAGGTTAGGTGCATTGGCGATCCTAAATTGTCCCCAGTGTGTGCTTGGTGTGTGTGCCCTGGGGTTTGTTTCCTGCCTTGCGCCCTGTGTTGGCTGGGATTGGCTCCAGCAGACCCCCGTGACCCTGTAGTTAGGATATAGCGGGTTGGGTAATGGATGGATGGATAAAGATAAATGGAAAAGAAAAAGAAATGGAGAGAGAACCTGCTTCCTCTGTGATTTAAGAGCTTAATCTAAAATGTTATTGATCAGATCCTGCCAGGTTTTGGAAAAGTTCTGCACAGATCCTCTAAGTGAGAATCTGATTTTTTCAAAAATTCTACAGTTACCCACTGACTTAAAAGAGGTGAGTTAGTTTTCTTCCAGCTGCTGCACCATTCTAGGTCGACTCCGGACTTGTACCCAATGCTACCAACATAGGCTTCAGGCAACCCAGTACTTAAATAAAGTTGCAAAAAAATGAATATACAGAAAGCCAACACACACACGGTGCCTACAAAAAGTTTTTATACCCTTGGAAGTTTTCAGATTTTTCTAATATAAAACAATGGAATTCATTTGGCTTCTTTGACAATTATCAACGTAGCAAAGTGAAAACAGATCTCTGCAAAATGGTCTAAATTAATTACAAATATAAAACACACAGTATTCGATTGCATGAGGATTCAACGCAGGCTAGAATTTAGTAGATTCTCCTTTGTCAGCCATGACAGTCTCGAATCTGCCCCACTTAGAAATGCTGCCATTAGAAGGTCCAAAGGTGCTTGGAGTACTTCCGGGTGTCCATGCGGCACTTCTGGCACATTCGTAGTAGTTGGAGAGCACCTGGAATACTTCCTGGTGCGATAGAAAAGAGGCCTCCTCAGTGCATTCTGGGAGTTAGAGTCGGGAGGTGGAGGACAGAGCTTGCGGGAGAGGAGTGGAGGCTGACTTATATTTGTGGATGATCTGTGCTCTGTGTTGTGCCGTAAAAGAAAGAAAGGAAATGAAAAGCGTGTCCTTTTGGGACTTGTGTCTCGGTGTCTGTTGGTATCGGGTTAAACTTCCACAATAGGCAGTGTACATTGTCCAAGGCACTTCATCCAGACGAGGCTTGTCAGGGGCCATGGTGTATTTGGAAACAACTACACAGGGATTACTTTAAAGTCACAAATTAACCTAACCTGCATAGAAGAAGAGTCTTAATACTCAGAGGAAAGCCCCTGCAGACCGACGGTGCGCCTGTAAAGTCAACACAGACAGGAACCAGGGCCATGACTCAAACCTGGGACACTTGGTCCATCTGGCAGCAACACTGATCATTGGTAGCTTTGTCACAAATACAGTCAAACACCTGTTTTTGCCCCTTCTGTTGTCCTCCTTCTTCCCCAATTAGCCCGTCACTTTTTATCTTTTATTGCCGCAGCTTCTGATTAATGAAAAACGTTCAAATGTTCTAGTGTTATTTTACTGTTACAAAGTTTTTGTTTTTTTTTGCTAACTTTGAAGAAATTATAGGGTTTGCGCTAAAGGATTTAAAAAAAGAAATCTCAGTTTCTTTCTTCCTCGCTCTCCCCCTCTCCCGACTTCAGCTGGTAAGCTTATGAACGGGGACAGTAAGGTAATGAGTTTCTGTCAGAGGCTTCGCAGATCTCGAGCAGTGAATTCTGAGCACATACTCCTGGAGTGGAATGGGCGTCTGCATCAACGGGACTGGAAGAGTAAATGACACCACGGGATCGGGTCGAGGGATAATGCCGTCAAATAAACAGCGCTAATGACATTTTTAACAGCGTTTGGGTATCCTGGAAAATCCAGAGAGGCATGTGACATGTGCCACGTCAGGATTTCTTGTGATATACATCTGTTGTGCTGGCGGCTGTCTGAAGCCATTCTGCACTCAAATTGAAATTTCAAGGCACTGTATTTCCACAAATAAGCTCTGGCAACTGGTAAGGAATGACTCTTAACTAAAGTATACTCTTTCACTTTCTCTCCCTTTTTTTTTTTTCCTTTTCATGTCCCAGAGTGAAGCAAACCAGCTTTGTCTAATTGGACAGCTGCAGCAACAAGAGGGCCCTCGTACACCCCCTTGTCTTGACTGCTGAAATTATGCATCAGTTAAACCCTCTCAGGGACCTCCTTTGTCATTTATGCATTTTTACAACTTGGGCCATGGTATTCCTTTCTCTGGAGTCCTGGAGAATGCGGCCAGGCTTAAGCAAATTGTCCTTGGCGCTATCGATCCCAGTGTCCTTAGCATTCAGCCTGAGCTAACGTCTTGAGTCTAATTAAAATCCAATAAGGTCAGCTTCTCTCCCTATTGTCCTGCAGTTTACTCACTCAGCCAGTGAGACTGGGGATTAGTTAATCTTTTCTGGTTTAAGAGTCAGAGGTCAGCCTATCTGATGTAGCAGGCAGGCAGGAATAGGGTTTTAATATTATTTTAAATATATATAAATATATATACAGTATATACACAGTCCCACACCCTATACAAACACACGGCTAAGTAGAAAGATGAAGGTTAACATCGAAGTGTGCATTAGGGTCATTCTGCAGAATAAGCAGGAGCCTGAAAAAAGGCAATAGGCAGAGTTTAAAATAAAAGGACATTGTAGCACTTTAGAGAGTTATTCTACAGATAAGCTAGTAGTGCTGAACTGTTAAAGTGGAAAACAGCCTCACCTAGAAAGATATCATTCAAATGTTTTACCGAATTACCACTTCTTTTATATATATATATATATATATATATATATATA
>JANRMT010062827.1:25520050-25534128 GCA_026402145.1 Polypterus bichir lapradei | reverse complement strand
AATTACCACTTCTTTTATATATATATATATATATATATATATATATATATATATGGAGAATCAGCCCCCGAACACACTCCCAGTCAAATAGACACCAAATGTCCAAAATCACACACATTTATTATTTTCACTCTAATATACAGCACCTCACATTGCTCTAAAAAGCCAATCTCAGTCCATTCCTTCTCTCTCTTCTTCTCTTTCTACTGCCTTCACTCCTCTACACACAAACTCCATCCTCTTCCACCTGACTCTGGCTCCCCTAATGGAGTGAGACAGCCCCTTTTTTAATGCCCTAGATGTGCTCCAGGTGCTTTGTGATGATCTTCCGGCAGCACAATCCTCTGGGCGCCCCCTAGCAGTGGCCACAATGCAGGCCAGGACGGCTGCCCTCTCGTGGACAAGGGGAGGTATTGTTTCTCTCCCGGTCCTTCCAGGCATCCCAGGTGGGCAGGATCCTCAGCCGTCCAACCACTATATATATATATATATATATATATAGTCACAGGTGGCTGGGGGTGGTACCCAGCCAGGACACCCCGGAGGACCGGAGGAGGGCTTATGCCTCCCCCAGACGACATGGGGGTGACAGCCCTGTTGGCTTTGGGGACCATGGGAACTGAGATTGGAAGCTCAACCCTATAGGGGCCCGTGGTCACTGCCTGGGGGCGCCCCAATACCTTTGGAGCCCTGGCCCTCAGCACTTCCTCCACACCCGGAAGTGTTGGGGGGAAGAAGACTAGGGACACCCGGAGTACTGGGGAGTGTCGGCGGAAGATAGTCGGGAGGAACGTGGAGCACATCCGGGTGTGTATAAAAGGGGCCACCTTCCTCCATTCGATGGCCGGAGTCGGTTGGAAGTGAACAGAGTCTTGGAGGAGAGGAGTTGAGGCGGTCAGAGACAAAGAGGAGGCATTGCGAGAGAAGGCCTGGACTTTTGGGGGAGTTTGGAGTTGTGTGCTTCACTGTAAATAGAGTATGTATAATAAATATGTGTGAATGTTTGAACCATTGGTGTTCACCTGTCTGTGTCCGGGCCCACCTCCACAATATATATATAAGTAAAATCTTGGGTCGAGACATGATCATCTCGGAGAGACACTTTGACGTCTCTCTTCGCGAGACTAGACATTACAACCTTAGGAAGCAAGATACCTGTGAGATGGTGACTTTTGCACATCACGCCCTACTTACAAACAATTTAAAACAAGTTCACGGACATCTAACCTCACAGTTGTTGGAAAGCTGTATGTATGTGTATAAATATGTATATATGTGTGTGTGTGTGTGTGTGTGTATATATATGTGTATGCACATATACATATATATATGTATACACATATACATATATATATATATATCTATATATATGCATATATATGTGTGAGTGTGTGTGCATGTATTCCCTTACAGTAAAGAGATTAAAGTATACTGTCATTAAAATATTCTACTCTTTAACTGTCGTTGGTTCATTAGTCTGTGGAATAATTAGTTCAATGTCAAATTGAGCTTCATTCTAAAATTTAATGGGCTCTTTTATGCTTTTGATAAAATAAGTAAGCATCTCATGGAATAACACTTTACAGTTTAACAGTAACACACAGTGTATACGCATATAGGGAAGCCCAGTACTGTGATGCCTGTTTACAGTATTCCCATTTAAAAAAAAGAGTGTCTGAACCTGAGACAGTTGTCTGTGTGGTTGTGTCTGGAGTTTGGGGCTCTGAGGCACCCCATTCAAGCCACTAGATAGATAGACAGATAGATAGATAGATGAACCCTGTTCTTTAGAAGATTGTGGCTATATC
The DNA here is from genome assembly GCA_026402145.1 of Polypterus bichir lapradei. Taxonomy (NCBI): domain Eukaryota; kingdom Metazoa; phylum Chordata; class Cladistia; order Polypteriformes; family Polypteridae; genus Polypterus; species Polypterus bichir. Next base: position 25,532,320 of record JANRMT010062827.1, on the reverse strand, counting down.
GGTTGTATCTAGAGTCTACCTTGGGTCTTCCCTTGAGATGTTAAAGGCACAATGTTGTAGAGAGAGAAATATTAAAGACATGTTATGATAGATATTAAGCAATATGTGTGTACGAGTAAATAGAATAATTCTATACTGAACTGGATTACGCAGATATGACATCCAAAGATTAAGTGTATTAACTTAACTGACCCAGAGTGTGCATGGGAGTGTGGCAGTGGGCTCTGTGATGGACTGTTTCTCCAGTCTAGGACTGCATACTGAATTTTAAGTGAAGTTCCCTGGATAAGTTCTGAATATGAACTGTATCATTGGGTTCAGGAAACTGATTAATGGATATGTAAATTAAGAAAACATAGAAACAATCTGTTGTCATTTTTTGCCTTGGATTGATTGTTGATTGACCTCTTAGTACTAAACCTGAAAAAATTAATTTTACATTTTTACATTTAGATATTTCTTTACATGCAGGTGTATGCATTCTTTCCTTTTTTCTCTCTCTCGCTCTCCCTTTGTAGATATATATTTATATACTATATAAACATATAAATATGCAGATAATTATATATATGTATATGCTAAATATATATATTTAGTAAACCAGTAGGGGGGCGCCGATGATCCCCAGACCTAATAATGACCAACATGGTGGCAGGTTCAAATAATGGATTTTCTTCAAGCACCTCACATAATAAAGCACAGCCAATGACCCCACTAAATCAATGAAGCTCCTTCCTCTTTTTCCTCCTCCATTTGATATTCGCCAGCTGCCTCCTGATTCTGACTCCTCATGGTAAGGCAGCGGGCTCTTTTTATGCTGGACCCTGAATGGCTTCCAGTGAGCAGGCATGACTTGTAGCGAGCACTTCCGGGTTGCTTGGGTAACCAGGGCAGTCCTCGCTTGACAGTCCCCTCTTGCAGCACCCAGGGTCCCCAACAGGGATGCACTTCCTAGACTCTTGTTCTCATGAACCCCTGTGGGTGTCCAAACTGGAATGCTTCCAACGGACCACTAACTTATGAAGGAAGGACTTGCTCCCAGCTTCTGCTTGTCCATTACCTGGCATATGTAATTTGCGTTTGCCAACAGCATTGAATTTAATCCGCTCCCTTGATTGTTCCAAGATGGTTGACATGTAGCAGACCTTGGGTTATTCTTAATCTCTCCAATATGATTATTTTTAATATAAAGAAAATTAAAGTAAAAAAGAAATGACTGAAGAGTTCAAGGAAGAAAGAGCTGAGGCCAGAGAACAGACTTAGGGGTTTTGTCAGCAAGTAACTTTCCAAATTTTTTAGTCTTATAATCTGTCAATGAGATGTCTGTGATCACTCAGCTAGTGTTTATGTTACAGAACACGTGTCAAAACATTCAGCATCAAAAGGCTTAATAATAAATGCAGCCATTGTCACCCAATAATTTTTGGTTAGGGCAGAGCAAAAAGTTGACAGCTGCAATGCAATGTAAATGCTATCAGGTAACTGACTAGCACCACTCAACTGATTGAGGTCTACACACTGTATGAAGAAAAAGGAGCGACCAAGAGGGTCCTCTTTCATGTTGTTACTCTGAAATTACTCACTTCCTGAGGAGAATTATGGCCGTAATAACTAGCAGAACAAATGTGTGTGCTTACGGTACGTCTGAGCTCTTACTGACAAGGTGGGCAGTGCAATCATGAGCCATAATATACATTCCACCCTCTATTATTTTATAATATTACCCAAAATATGGAGACTCAAAATACAGAATATCATAACTAATAGATAGATAGATAGATAGATAGATAGATAGATAGATAGATAGATAGATAAAGCACTATATAACAGATAGATGGATGGATATGTAAGGTACTATATAATAGATAGATACATATGTAAGGCACTATATAATAGATAGATAGATAGATAGATAGATAGATAGATAGATAAGGCACTATATAACAGATAGATGGATAGATATGTAAGGTACTATATAATAGATAGATACATATGTAAGGCACTATATAATAGATAGATAGATAGATAGATAGATAGATAGATAAGGCACTATATAACAGATAGATGGATAGATATGTAAGGTACTATATAATAGATAGATAGATACTGTAGATAAGGCACTATATAACAGATAGATGGATAGATATGTAAGGTACTATATAATAGATAGATAGATAGATACTGTAGATAAGGCACTATATAACAGATAGATGGATAGATATGTAAGGTACTATATAATAGATAGATACATATGTAAGGCACTATATAATAGATAGATAGATAGATAGATAAGGCACTATATAACAGATAGATGGATGGATATGTAAGGTACTATATAATAGATAGATACATATGTAAGGCACTATATAATAGATAGATAGATACTGTAGATAAGGCACTATATAACAGATAGATGGATGGATATGTAAGGTACTATATAACAGATAAATAGATAGATAGATAGATAAGGCACTATATAACAGATAGATGGATAGATATGTAAGGAACTATATAATAGATAGATAGATAGATAGATAGATAGATAGATAGATAAGGCACTATATAACAGATAGATGGATAGATATGTAAGGTACTATATAATAGATAGATATGTAAGACACTATATAATAGATAGATAACATAACATGTCAATGGTACATATTATGTATGAACGAGGCTATTTTTCCTTCATCGTGACCTGTGCTGTATGTTACTTTCCACAGCTAAGAAGCACCATTCCTCCTCCTCCTCCTCCTCCTCCTCCTCCTCCAGCACATGTACACTTCTTTCATTTCAATATTTGGGAAGCCTAATTCCATAACGTTTTGGATTTAAGTTCAGATCGTTACTCTTTCTGCCACCGTGATAAATTAAGCTTAAGCTGCCCCAGTCGTCTGTTAACAATTTTCAATATTTGTAGCGGCTGAAATAATTGAAAACTTTTTAAGAGAAAATATAATTTTTGAAATGAAGAATTGATTTAAACATGTTTCCAGCTGCTCTGCAGGCCGTTTGCAGCCTATAATCAGTATCTTGATCTCCCATCTCTATACATGCACGCCCATGAGGATGCTGCATTGACCTTAAATCTGTCAGCTTTGCTGAACTCCAGAATCACTTGGAAAATCAAAAAGTGCTTTACAGTCCCGGGGCGGGGTAACTAAATGTTAAAGGTTACAGGGTGCAATAGCAAATACAATGAGGTGTTTAAAAGACTCTCAACAGGGGCCAATAAACAGAGCAGAGGCGTGAAACAAGAGGGTCAGGCCGGGGTGAAGGAACAGCCTAATGCATTCTTCCAGAAGCCAACAGGTTGAACTGAGCCATATGTTCAGTACTGTCAAGAGAAAAGCAGGCAATTCCGAGGGACAATGTGCCAATCCCGCTTAGGAGGCACTGGACAAAAGTGCCTTTCCATAGTCTCACCTGCTGAAACTCCCAAAGTAAGTTAGCCTTCTGTCTGCTGCTCTCTTCCTGATGGAAGATTACAGAGGTGACCTCGGAAGATGTTAATTAAGCATAGATAACTGAATACCTAATAATCAACAAAGCTGCTTTCTTTGCTGGAAAAAAAAAACAAAGAGGTACTGAATAACCAAGGGGCTTGGGAACAGCTAAAACAAAAGTGTGTTTATTGAAGCTGCTGTCAGGTCTACCCGCTCCCACCGCCATGGCTTTGATCAAGTGACGGCCTGGAAACTGGGTCATTTGATAGAAGTCTCTGGGTCAATGGGGTCAATGTTCACAGCGAAATCGTCTTAAACCTGAGAGCTGTTGTGCAATAAAGTAATCCGAATAAAGAGAAAGAAGCTGGTTATTAAGTGGGCAGCAGTCAATAATATACACTTAATGGGAAAGAATGGCGGTCTGAAAATAAAACATAATATAGGCCATTGTGAAAACATGTTATCATTGGTCATACTTAACTGGCAATGTACGAGTGAGACAATGTGCCTTGTAATAAATAGACTGGCGAGCTATCCAGGGCTGATTCCTGCATTTCGCTCCATGTTGCCAAGACATCCTTCCTTTAGGAGGTTCATATAGCAGGTCTGTAGATTTAAGGATTTTCTTCTGTGGTTGACTCCAAACAATTCTGCCACTCAGCTCATGACGTGACAGCTCTCCTACAGACTGCATCAGGTTTTCCTCCAGAATGTACCCGTATTTTTTTTTTTTCTGCCCCTCTACCCTCACAAGGCTTCTAGGGCTTGCTGCAGATAAGCATCCCCACAACATGATGCGACTAACAGCCTCCATGTCTCACTTTGGGGAATGGTATGCTTCTGATGATGTGCCATGTTTAAACATTTCGTCTAGTGTGATGACCCAAAATTTTAATTTTTGGTGCCATCAGACCACAGAAGTTTTATCCAGCCGACTTTAGAGTCTTCCATGTACCCGCTGTAGAGATGTCATGGGCATTTCTTGCTTTTTAACAGTTGCTTTCTCTTTGTAACTTCCCATAGTTTCTCTGATCTCATCCACTGTAACCTGTAACTCCTTTTAGAGTTCTCATTGGTCTCTTGGTTGAACTCCCTCGCTAGCTGTCTTCTTGCATGGTCACTCAGTTTTTCTGGATGACCTGTTCTAGGCAATGATTGATATAACTGAACTCTGATGGGTATGCAGTGACTTCTCTCCAACTCACGACTTGTAGTTTTCCATCATCTCTTCATGGGGTTGCTTGGAGTGTTCTTTTGTGTTCATTGTGTAGGTTAGACCACCACACTGACATGGCACTTGTTGAACCTTCCACGTATTGCGCAACTGAAAACCACTGACAGGTGATCTCCATTGGATGGATGTTGGGACATCTGATGCCAATGGGCTGCCTCAATGATGATTTAGGGTGTTGTATCTACTTTCGCTTTGATGTTAATGTTTTATTGACTAGTGTCAAAAAATCCAAATCAAACCCAATGTGATTCAATGTTATATAAAAATAACCAAGGGGTAAATACTTTTTATAAGAACTGTATATGCGTCATTTTAAGGCTGGAAAATTTCAGGCCTTTTCATTTGTTTTTGTCTCTTTGCGGCTTCACCTTCTTATTTTGAGTACAGTGAAGTGCTCCATAATGTTTCCGCAGTGGCTGTTTTATCAATAGCAGTCTGTGATTGGAAAGAAAAGGTATATTACGATAAGGTCTTAAAATAATAATTTCACAGCCTGTAGTCTATAGTTGTCAGTGCTTAGTATAAACACTGTCATGGGCCTTATCTGGACATTGCACAGAGGTTATTTATTTATAATATGGCTCTGCATGAGAGGCTAAAGTGCAGTGTGCAAGAATGACTGGGGGGTGGCGGGGGATTCTTTGCAGGCCTGTGTGGGTGGAAATACCGGGGAGGGCTATGAATCTCATTGTTAATGTTTATATTGTATTTCATTGCTTGGAAAATCTGCTTAAAGTTGTACTTGGTGGCCTCTTCTGTCTAACCAGACCATTCATTCTTTGCCTTAACTGGCTTCCAGGCCACATCTCAACAAAAGCACCCCAAGTCTAAACATGACTCAAGATGAGAGTATTAAGGTTATGTTGTATTTACTTGGGCTCATGACATTTTCCAAATCACAAGTAGCATATCTGGTGACTTATGGCTTGTTTTATATGTAGACCTCCCCTTGGTCAGGAGCAGACCTTATTCGAGGTGCTGTCCAGTCTGGACTTGTGTGCGTGTTTGCGAGTGTGAGTGTGTCCTTCCCGTGCACGGCATACAGAAAATGAAGATCCCTTTGATTTTTGTTCCTCTTTGTCTGGTCACGTACGTGTATTCCTCACATTGAGGTAGCTGCTAGCTGGAGTTGCCTGAGGCAAGACTTTTATTATTTGTGCCCACCTGCCGCACCCCCATTCGCCTCACTCTCAAAAAAAAAAAAAAAATTCAAGCTATTTTATTAAAAGTTTTTTGAGTTACTGATTAGCTAGAGAGTTACGTAAAAATTATTGAATTGTTTTTAGACGTTTTTTTCTAACTAAGTCTGTCTGATTATAAATTATGGCTGAGAGGTAAGGTGTTGGACTGTAAGACTGATCTCACGTCATGATTTTGAGTGGGTTGGATCTCCTCAGCTTGAGGATGTCAGATTACATGACTAAGATTCGTAGGATTTCTCATGGATTACCTGACACCCTCATAACTTCTCAGCATAATTTCAGATTTCCTAGAAGGCATTCAATCAACATCCGGATAACTGGATTAAAAAAGACAAGCTGTGAAATGGACTTCTAAGTCTCCACAAGGCTGTCCAGTGTTTGGGCAGTTCAGTACACCAGGTTTCCTTTGTTTTTTGAGGCCACCGTTCTTTCAGCCTGATCTTCTTCTTATAGATTTTCTTGGACTTTTCTCTGTTTGCTGGCACAATACGCATTGAGCGCTCAGTGGTTCTCAGATATCATACACAGAGGATCCTGTGCCTACAACTTGTGACAAAATCAAACCTGTAAGACTTTGTTGTGAACTATGGCTCTGTCACTGGGAATGCCGCACTACACTTGTGATGGTCACAAGGTCTGTACACAACTGAATAGATGAAGGCCACAAGTCAAAATTCCTGGAAAAGGTATAGAGTGTGAAAGGCATTTAGAGGAATACTGCACTTAAGAATGATTTATATTTATACAAGTGAAACACACGGACCTACAGTCCTAAAATAAAATACTAAAAAGCCAGATATAAACAACAGTGAATATAAGAACATACACTCGATGATGAATTCTGAACATGTACGTACCGTGTCCTGCGGGATTATCAATAGATGGGCTTGTAGGGACTGTGATTTAATTGCAATAAACATTTCTGTCCACAAGGTTGCAATTACCTAAAATTTTTTGGAATTTTCAGAATATATCAAGTCATAAGCATTTGATTAAAACCAAGATCAAAGCTCCGGCCCTATTCGTTTGTGAGTAATCACGTAATATACGGACAGACGTGAGCACTTTATACTGTTTATGTAGATGTTACTTACCCCAAGACACTTTTAGGATGTACAGTGTCTCTTTCTTCTCTTTCTTAATTCCTCTGACTTTCCAAGAAGCTTGCTGGATGAGTGCATTGGTCATATTGATTCTTGGTTGTGCCGTGGCTATGTAAAACTTAATGGAGTCATTAAGACTCTTCTTAAATCCATTAGCAGCTTTAGCGTTGATATTAATGGGACTCATTGCCTGTCTCTTTCCTCAGAAGTCAGGAACTTTGGGTGTTGTTTTTGATTCCAATCTACCTTTTGAGCCTCATGTTAAAACTGTTAGCAGATCTGCTTTCTTTGTTGTTTGCTATGGGATTGCATATTTGAGGCAACTCCTTCTTCATTGGACCCTTGAGCAAGGCCCTTAATCTTCAATTGCTTCTCCTGGGTATGATGTTAATCTTCATCCAGCCCTGCAAGCAGGTCATCCAAATTACAAGGAAAACGTGGGGGTTGGTGGCAGGATTGGTACTCCAGCCACTGTAAAAATGCCTAGCAATGTTCAGTGTGGTGCTGTGGCATCACCCGCTGCACTCGGGTCCTAGTCCAGGTGGCTCATCGTGTGGTGGGTGCGTCAATGTGCTATCAAGCACATGCTGCTAACCCTCTCTCTTCATTGCCTTTTGTGCTCTTGGAAGCTTTGATTACTGCAGAACATTTATGTTGAAAATACATCTTTAATTTATAAGGATTCTTCGTTTGCCCTCTTGTCACTAGGAAGGGTTTGAGTTTTTCTCCCTCTTTAGGGCATTTTGAGTCATTTTTGGGAATAATTGTGGTCAGGAACACCAGGTTCTCAACATTCACCTCCTGGCTTGATTATTATAATGTTAAGTTCTTTGGTGCTTCAGGCAAAATACTAAATAGCTCACTATATGTGCAGCCATGATAAAACTCGGGAACATTTAACCACTTCACTGATTTCCTTGCACTGGTTGCCTATTAAATATTGGACCTCGTACATGATTCTTTAACGTGTAAAGCAATTCATGGCGACAGTCCTATCTAAATTTCAAACATGTTACAGTACTATAGACCCTGTGACATGTTCAATTTGTTGTTATCCCAAACACTAAATATAAATCATGGGTGATGGAGCTTTTTAGGTCTGCAGTGCCCAGATTATTGAACTCTGTGCCTCTTTATCTTAAATAGTCTTCTTTAATTGCTACTTTAAAAAAAAAGACATATCTTCATAAATAAGCTTTTCTGCCCTGAGTGTATTTTGTAATTTTGACTTTTTTACCTGTTTTGAATCTTGATTCTCTTATTTATTTCTTTTACGTTTTTGTTTTAACTTATTTATGTACACTGTCCCTGAGTGTCATAAAGGGCACTTATAAATAAAATGTATTATTGTTATTATTATTATTTTACATTCAGTTCTATTTCCTTTGATTAACCTAGAGCTACATCTCTCTCTATATAAAATCCAACGTCTCTCTGTCTTTTCACTTTCACGAGAAAACTACTTCACGGATTATGATTGAGTTTTATTTTCTATAATTTGCTTGAACATTCCGGTTGATTTTGTGACCCCACTAATCGTGCTATGTATCATAGTTTACTTGCGGTACCGATTTATTTCCGTGAATCCGAGGGAGACGCAGCGGGCCAAGGAGCGGGGGCCGGGACCCTCCTCACTCACGCACCTTACCTCTGCTTAACTAGCGAACAAGAGAACTACGTAATGGATTTACATTGGGTTTCTTTCTAGAATTTTCTTGAACATTCCGGTTGATTTTGCGACTTTTCTCATCGCGCTAAGAATCATAGTTTGCTTGCAGGAACGATATATTTGCACTAATCCAAGACGGAGGCTGCAGGCTGAGGGGAGGGGGAAGCGTGACGTCAGGAGTGGGGAATTGGTCTACCGCTGTGTTTTGGAGTATGCCTCACCTTCACTTAGCTAGCGAACAAGAGAACTACTTAACGGATTTAAATCAGGTTTTTTTGTAGAATTTGCTTGAACATTCCAGTTGCTTTTCATACTTCACTCATTGCGCTAAGAATCATAGTTCGCTTGCAGGAGTGATATATTCATGCTAATCCGAGACAGAGGCTCCAGGCCGAGGTGACAGGGAAGCGTGACGTCAGGAGTGGGGAGTCGGTCTACCTCTGTGTTTTGGAGTGTACCTTGCCTCCGCTTAACTAGTGGTACCTTTTTGTTTATTGATTTTTAAAGTTTGTCCTGTTTCATTACTAGGTGGGCGGTGCCGCGGGGGATGGCTAGTATAATATATATATATGGTTATGGTTATATGACATGTGTGTTTGTAATTTTACATTTTAGGAGAGAGGGGATTTACGATTGTACAACACCAGAAGCACAATGAGACCAGTTAGGCCTTTGAAATGTCCTGACATGTGGGTGGGTATCAATCAGTGCAGCTGATACCAGTTTAAAAGGACACCATGTCACAAGCAGGGGTACTAATTGCTCAACTGAGCTTTGCAGTGAAATGAAATACTGGCAGCCGTTTTGTTTTTCAGTTATATACGCAGCTGGCATAAACAAAGGAGCTGGGGGACGCATATTTTATGGGAGAATTAATTAGACACATAAATTTACAGATTATAGCCCTCATTAAAAGTATTAATTAAGAAACCCACACGGCTTCCTGTCTCCGAGAGCCTTGGGGACTTCTGTAGGCCTCCATTAGGAAGTGCAGGCCGCCAATCCCCAGACTCAATTAGCTGACACCCCAAGGCCTTGGGCCTGCCTCCCATTGGAATTGAAGATGAATTTCTCCTGTTGAGTTCTATTAGGAAGCTGTCTGTCAGAGCTTTAGTCTTTTTGAAACTCACAAGGCTTTCCTCTTTGCCGGTTTTATTTGTTTTACATCTGTAGCAACAGTGAACTTTCCATTCTCGGAGTGACTAAGCCTGAGATTGGAAAAAGAGAGAAACTAGATGTAACATTTAGGCCTAAGGTAATGCAGTGAATTTTTAATATTTAAACGTTTAATTAGTATTCCTTTAGATGCTCCCCCACTCTATAAAATATAAAGTAAAATATTCACGGCTCTGGAAAACTTTGTTTGTCAAACATAGCAAACACTTTTGACCTTGGAATATAGGAGTACCAAAGCAAAGAGCTGCGGCTTGGTGGGTGCTGGAGGGGCACACAGTATGTTCGAGAAGCCACTACCACCCGAGGGGCGTATGTTGTGTTCTGTCTGAACACTCAGCTCAGTAATAATTCTTGGGAAAACACTATGGCTTAGTGATTAGGGAGCGGGACTTCTACTTCTTCTTTATCTATTCCTGCTTCTATGTGGTGTCAATGTGCTTGATCGATCTTCTCCATTCAGCTTGGTCCTGCACCTCCTCCCCAGTCAGATCCTTTTCCTTTACATCTTCTTTTATTCTATCCACCCACCTCTACTCTTTGGCCTCCCTCACTTTCTCTTCTTCTGTACTTCCATTCCCATCTCTCTTTTGCCTGCTTATTCATTGTCTGTCCTTGTCACATGTTCATACCACTTCAGTCTGCTTTCCTGTACTTTCTTAGATATCTCTGCCACTTTTGTCATACCTCTGATTGTCTCATTTCTTTTTCTGTGCTTTTTTGTAACTCCACACATCCATCTCAACGTTCTCATTTCTGCCACATCCCACTTCTTCTCCTGAGCTCCCCTTTCTGCTCAGGTCTGAGCTCTATACATCATTGCTTGTCTCTTAAAAACCCACTTTGAGGGTTATTTCTGCATCTAATTCTCCATCTTACTTCCACTGATCCTAGCTATTTAGACATATCCACTCTTTTCCATAGTTCTCCCTGCAGGCTAATGTTCAAATCCTGTTCATCATTAAACCTCATATATTTTGTCTTCTTTCTACTTATTTTCAATCCTCTGTCTTCCAAAGCCCTTCTCCACCTTTCAAAATTTCTCTTCACGTCTTCCTTTTGGTTGCTACACAACACAATGCCATCAGCAAGTCAACATGAGTCAGCGCGACCCTATCCAGATCAAAAGGAAAAGACTTAAAGATGATCGCTGGTGCAGACTGCTGTTACCTCAACACTGCTATTAATCTGAGTCCTCACTTCCTTTTACTTATCCTGGACAATCTTCAAATACTTCTCCGGTACTCCTTTCTGTCTCATGCACCTCCAGAACTCTTCATGTGGCACCTGATCATAAGCCTTCTCTAAATCAATAAACCCCATATGCAAATCTTTCCGATTCTCTTGATGCTTCTCTGTGAGCAGCAGCCAAATACGTGCAAGATCACTAAGCAGACATTCACAATGAAAGGAAATACATGCAATGAAGATGTCTAAAGAACATCAGCGAGGTGTTCACCACATACAATAATGATTCACAAACTGATATGGGAGCAATCAATCAATACGGCATTAACAAATGCAGTGCCAAGGCAAATTCTACAACACATTTCAATTTATATTCATAACTCCAAAGGGTTCAGCAGAGGCAGTTCACACCGTGAGTGACAATGACAGCCTCCAGCTGTGTTTGCTATGCTTGGGAACACGCAATGTAACTTTGATTTCATTCTTAATACAACTGGAGTTCATCATCCAAAAAAAAAAAAACTAAACTAAAATTGACCACTGGCAGTGCCCATCTGAAGAGCCTTCATAAGAAATTTAAATCGGAACTAACTAGGCTTCTGCCATCGTGTATGCCATTTATTTCTTTACTACTTGGTCGGTTATAGTTTGCTGAGATTTCTTTTACTGTTTTCCATTGCTTTTCTCAGCTAAAAATGTTTCAAGTTGAAATTCTAATACATATTTTACATGACATAAACTATGGATTACAGCAGCAGTACCCAGTGTTGTGCAAGCAAAACAGTTTTCATCAAACAAAGACATTTCATTTGAAAAGAGTTTCCTCTGTAAAGCTCTGTGCATGGCAGTGAATCACTCTGCTGGGTAGGCATTTCTGGTGGCGCTTCTCATCAGTGCCCAGGAGCAGGACTGAATTGAGTCAAAGTCTCAGCTCAGCGACTTTGTGGCATCCCATGGAGACCGAGCACAAGCGCACCACAAAGAAAAGAGTGTGGGCAGACACTGGTGATTGAGGTCACAACTCATCTTTGACTTTCCTCTTGCAGCAAGGGATCACAAGCAGTCAGGGGATGAGAAACAGAAATTGGATGCAGCAAAGCGAGGAGAAAAGGATCTATCTATCTATCTATCTATCTATCTATCTATCTATCTATCTATCTATCTATTATATAGTGCCTTATCTATCTATCTATCTATCTATCTATCTATCTATCTATCTATCTATCTATCTATCTATCTATCTATCTATCTATCT
>JANRMT010062827.1:25410310-25511558 GCA_026402145.1 Polypterus bichir lapradei | reverse complement strand
GATAGATAGATATGTAAGACACTATATAACATTTAGATAGATAGATAGATAGATATGTAAGACACTATATAACATTTAGATAGATAGATATGTAAGGCACAATATAATACAGATAGATAGATAGGTAGGAAAGGTGCTATATAAAACAGATAATGATTAGCTTAGAAGTGTTGTATAATAAATAAAATGATATGAAAGGAACAACATAAGATAGATATACAGACATGAAATGTAGATATGCAACAGAAAAACAACTACAAAAGGCACTCTATGATAGATAGATAGATAGATAGTTATGTAAGACACTATATAACATTTAGATAGATAGATAGATAGATATTTTTTACACAATTCTATAGTTTTCTACAACATTTGCCAGACAGAGAGAAGTGCCAGGCACTATAAATGATAGATTTTTGCGGTCGTCTCTAACAGGTTTTTGTACGCTGATTTCTATTGTTTCTCTGACATGCTTTAACTATTGTGGCTGATTTGCATCGCTCTGCTGAACATATTTCTACAACTTTCTGTAATACAGTATATGACAGGTGGACAACAGTGCTGGGCACTATAAATGATAGGTTATGGTGGCGTTCTCTAGTATGTTTTTACAGGCAGATTTTCTGCCAGGCTTTGGTTAGCTGGATTCTGTGGCTGACTCTAACCAGTTTTTATTTAGTTGAATGGTGACGTCTCTTCCATTTGACACCAGTTCCAGTACCCAGCTTTACTCACATGTAATGTCACTTTGCTCCAACACTTTTTATCCTACCAGTCAGTTTTTAGGAAGGCTACCACCTAGTAATAAATTACTGTTAGCCATTTTGGGTTCAACATTCATTGCCAGTGGTGCGACACATGCCTAGAGATTTTTTTCTTTTTTTTCCACCGGCCTCCTATATTATTTTGTACTGTACTATACTAATCACAACTCACAATGCACAAGGGTTTGAGATCTCTGCTCCATGCCCTTGAAAGCGTCTTATACCTGCACCCCGAGCCACTGAGCTGCTTGAGCCAGTTATTTTTTTGAGACACAGGAGGGTGCTGGGATTAAGCAGTGCTCCTCAGTCACCAGATGAAGTGTATAATTGACTACAGACAAAGCCCTGCAAAGCTCGTAAGGCTGTTTCAATGGAGACTCTTTGAAAAAAAAAAAGGCCCCATCCCTCGGGAAAGGCAGTTATTGAAAAGCTATTAAACACACATTTAGCTGGGATTGATGGAGAATGAAGAGGGCTATTAAAACTAGGGATGGCAGGACAAAAGACAGGCTCTGGGTGCCGTATGTTCCACTGCTTTGGTCTTTTCTTTTGAAACCCTCACAGTCTGTTTAAGTGCTCTCTCCTCGGGAATAATTTCTGAGGTTTAGTGACGGCTCAATGGCCGCTCTTTATCGGCCCGGGCAGCTCTCAGTGAAGTCTTCTTTCTTCTCCCTCCCTTCCTCCTTTCCTCCCCCCAAGTCTTCCAGCAGACTACAGACTCCCAGACGGTAAACATATTCTAGAGCAGAGCTACACAATACCCAGCCCACTTCACCATTCTCTTGTCTTTCTCCATAAAAAAGTAAAAGTGAGACACATTTACAACAAAAAAAAAGTTTGTGAAGTGAAGTTTAACTAATTTGAGAAACTCTGGTGCCACCTCCAAACACACATTCTGGCTTGGCTTTGTGGAAAATCTCCCCTGTTAGTTCTCCTTTTCACTTTCCATGGTAAGCAAAGCAGACACCTGAAAGTGGTCATCCCTACACATTCTCCGAGTCATTTAACTTGGCAATCATGAACAAGTCACATCACTCGCCATTGATCCGCTTCATTTACCTCTTGGACTCTCCTGAGTAATCAGGCCTAATCCTGGACAGGCCCACGGCTCTCACTCACAAATCTAAATTCAGTTCAACTGGACGGTGCTAACAAGCTGCCTCTCTCATCCGCTTTTAAATATATGATAACTTAATAACTTAAAAAAATTGAACTAAATTACATTTTAAATGGATCTCAGTTTACTCTCCTAACAAGCTGTTTCACTTACTAATCTCTATAACAGAAGTCCTAATGAAATTTCCTCACTCTCTTAATAACTTTAAGGCAATTCCAGTTTACACCCACTCATGTAATTTACACTCACTCAGTCTCTCACCCTGTCATTTCAGTTCCAATTTATACGCATTCAGTCAAAGCTTTAATTTCCAAATTATACTCACTCACTCATTTCAGTTTCTATGAACACTCAATAAGTCACTCGTGTGAATTCACTCACTCATTCATTTCAGTTTCAATTTATACCCCCTTGCTTACTCATTTAAATTTCAGTTACATTTCAGTCCTCAGTCAATCCTTTCATTTATAATTAATATTTCCTCATTTGTTCACACAATTCCAATTTAAAATCACTCATTCATTTCATTTGTGCTTTACACTCAGTCACTCATTCATTCATTTCGATTCCATTTTATACTCACTTGCTCGCACAATTGAATTCGAATTTATCATCACTCTGGTCTTCATTTCAAGTCCAATGTACTCTCACACATTCAGTCACTCCAATCACTCCTATAAATACTCACACACTGCCTGTTTAATTGCAATACTTGAACAGGTGTTCCTTTGAATTCTAGTTTAGATTTGCTTATTTACTCTGTTTTAATCTAGATTCACTCACTCACTCACTCACTCACTCTGTCCCTCACTCACTCACTTACTCACTCACTCCCTCACTCACTCCCTCTGTCCCTCAGTCACTCCCTCACTCCCTCACTCACTCCCTCACTCCCTCCCTCACTCACTCCCTCCCTCACTCACTCACTCCCTCACTCACTCACTCACTCACTCACTCACTCCCTCCGTCCCTCACTCACTCACTCACTCACTCACTCACTCACTCCCTCTGTCCCTCGCTCACTCACTCACTCCAGTTTCAATGTATGTCAGTCAGTCATTTACTAAACTGCTTAGTCCTGCACAGGGTTGTTGGAGCCTATCCCAGCTAGCATGGGGCACAAGGCTGGAACAAATCGTTGACAGAGCGTCAGTCCATTGCAGAGTGAACACACACATACACCCACACACACATACACCAACCACACACTACAACCAATTTAGAATCTCCTTTTCACCTAACCTGCATGTCTTTGGACTCTGGGAGGAGACCGGAGCACCCAGATGTGCTTTCACATGTCATTTCACTTATTTACTTAATTACAATTTATTCTCACTCTCTGTCTCACTCGGTCTCTATATTTATATCCTATTTCTGTTCACTCACTAACTCACTCACTCACTTATTTCAGTTTCAGTTTATGCTCACTAACTTTTTCAGTTGATTTTAATTAAATCTCACTCTCTGACTCACTCGATCCATTTATCTACTCACAATTTATATTCCGTCACTCACTCCATCTGTTTAATTCCAGTTTATGTTCTCACACCCCCTATTTAATTCTAGTACTACATATACTGTTACTTGTTTGAAATTCATTTTATATTTACTTATTTACTGTGTTTTAATTTATACTCCTCATTAAACTAATTTAAATGTCACTCACTCACTCAGTCACTTCAATGTCAATTTAAGCTCAATTGCTTATTAAAGTAGTTCCAATTTATTCTCTGTCTCTATCTCACTCACTCCACATTCTGTTTCTATACATTCACTCACTCACACACACACACACACACACACACACACACACACACACACACACACACCCTCACTTCAATTTCAATTTATGCTCACCTACTTATTCACTCTGTTTTAATTTATACTTCTCACTCCCTCACTCCCTCACTCCCTCACTCCCTCCCTCACTCCCTCACTCACTCATTCACTCCCTCCCTCACTCCCTTCAGTTTCAATTTATGCTCACCTACTTATTCACTCTGTTTTAATTTATACTTCTCACTCCCTCACTCCCTCACTCACTCCCTCACTCCCTCCCTCACTCCCTCACTCACTCCCTCACTCACTCCCTCACTCACTCACTCACTCACTCCCTCACTCCCTCACTCACTCCCTCCCTCACTCCCTTCAATTTCAATTTATGCTCACTGATTTTTTCAGTTGATTCCAATTAATTCTCACTCTCTGTCTCACTCAATCCATTTATTTACTTCATATTTATATTCAGTCCCTCACTCCATCTGTTTAAGCCCAGTTCACACTCACACACTCCCTATTTAATTCCAGTACTTACACTGTTGCTCCTTTGAATAACTAAAGTAAAGTAACCAATGTGCCTATTCACTCTGTTTTTATTTTTACTCACTCACTCGCTCATTCACTCATGCAAATTCCATTTTATTTCACTTCCCCCTCTCTCCCACCATTCAGTTCCTCTTACTACTCCCTCTCCCCAGTATATTTAATTCCAATATTTTACTCACGCTAATGTAATTCAAATAACCCATCCCAAATTTCTGCCTCAATTTAATAAAATTCTAGCATAATACCTAAGCACACTTTCTCACTCACATAACTAAACTCAATAAAACTCATGGCCTCACCTTAGTGAATTTCAGTGTGGCGACCTACCCAGCGTCTGCGCTCCCCCTCTTCAGTTTTATGTAAATGTACGTAAAATTTGCCTTGCACTCTCATTTATTTTAAATGTATTTTACGATTGTAATGATGTGCTGCATTCCTTTCAGTTAATTTAATTTAAACATGCTATATATTTTACTGTGCTCTCTCTCTCTTTTTCTCTCTTCCTTTAATTTATTTCCAACCTAATAACATGCAAAGCCATCTCACTTGCTAGCCTCCATCCCTCTTCCCGAATCGAGTCTTAACATCTCGCCAAGCTGCCTCGACTTGCTGCCTCACCCCGTTTATAAGATGAGCATCCTGATAACTGGCCTGTCCTTCCCTCTTTCCATTTCTATAGGAGTCTCCATATGTTAACTCGTTAACTCAGTTCAGCTTTCCCCTCACCTATTCTACACAGCACTTTACTCTCCATTATAGTCACTTTCAACAAACAGATCTAATATGAAAAAAAAAAAACAGCAACTAACAGCGTGTGTTCCTTTTTGTCTCCACAGATGAGGCTGCATACTTCTCCAAACAGCCCCAGGACCAAGTAGTTGTGGCCGGACAGTCGGTTAGGTTGCCCTGCATGGTGATTGGCTACCGAGGCATGGTGCAATGGACTAAGGATGGCTTGGCGCTGGGTGGGGAGAGAGACTTGCCAGGTATGCCAATTTTTGGTTCTTATTAAATACCCTCAGGGACCCCCACCTGGTCAGTAACAGTTCTGGGGACAGCATGTGGCTTGTGAACACAAGCTTTCTGGTTTGCAGGTATTTTGCTATGGACATTTTTTCAGAGGTGACACTATGGCACAATGGTTACTATTGCTGTTGCAAACTTCTCATTGCCTCGTCAGCTTGGCATGCTCTGAGTCTCCAGAGAGCTTTTTCTTCTAATAATCTGGCCTTCATTCAACATTAATTCAAGACATTACATTGGCTGGTTCCTACATTGTGTACAATGCTACTGAACAAGCGGATGTTCCTTCATAATGGTTGGCTGCTTCCGGATGTCATTTTCTCATTTGTCTTTTTGGCAGGTTGGAACAGATATTCCATTACGGGTGACCCAATATCCGGTGAGCACAGTCTTTTCATTGACTCGGCTGAGCTGGCAGATGATGCCATATATGAGTGCCAAGCCACCCAAGCTGCCTTGCGATCACAAAGAGCCAAACTCACTGTGTTGGGTAAGACTAAGGGCTACAAATATATTTAAAATAATAATTAGAAATGTCTGATTTGGTCAACAGAATGAAGGACCTGAAACCCTAAGGCCATTTGCGTCCTTTTTTTTATTATTATTAATCTTCTAATTCCATCAGGGATTCACTGCCACCTGGTGGCTGGACTGTTTCTTTCTAGCAGAAATCTCTATAATGTCTGATTGTTTCCTGGACCACTGAGCAGGCACATTTTTTATTTATTTTTTTTGGTATAAAAGCCAAAGTTCAAAAGTTACCCTGTGCTTTTCTCCTAATTTGTGTCCATTCACATGTGCAGAGAGACCTTACGATGTGCTTCAAAAAGTGAATTTCCCATTTTCTCTTTAGTGCCCCCTGAGGATCCTGTTGTCGATGATGGGCCAGTGGTAAAATTGAAGGCACGAGTGCCGTATAATCTGACCTGCAGGGCATCCGGTGCCAAGCCTGCGGCTGAAATCAAGTGGTATCGAGATGGACAGCCTCAGGAGTCGGCGGTCTACTCCAAGGTAAGTCCAGCCAATCGATGGTCACGCTTCTCATTTATGACTTGTTTCATATAAATGCTTGAAGCTGACAACCTGATGGTATTTAAGGACCAGCAGCACAAGATGTCAATCAACTTAGTAGTTTGATCTTGATGGACAGCAGGTCTCCATGTTTTTAAGTTCTGCCATAAAGTGATAATGCATTTTTCACCTTATTACTTCAGAGTCCCAGGTTCAAATGCTTTCCTGGGTAACATTTGAATGTTTTCCTCATGTTTCAGTGTTAATTCCTCTTCTGGTACTTCAGTTTCAGTCTTGCCTGAAGAAGGGGCCTGAGCTGCCTCAAAAGCTTGCATATTGTAATCGTTTCAATTAGCCAATAAAAGTTGTCATTCTGCTTGACATCTCACTACATCCATAATGGCTAACCACGGTACCACACCCTGGTAATTCTTCCCAAATCCTAAAGATACATGGCATTTACACTTATCATATATCATGTGATGGGCTCTTTTATTATCCCATCCTGCTCCCAATGCTGCTAGAATGGGCACTGCCTTCTCATGACCCTGACCTGAATGTATGGTTTATGGAAACTGTACTCGGTACACACGACCTATGAAATGGACTCATGATGATATTTCTGGAAATAAATAACCCTTCAAAAATTCTTAATGATTGATAGATTTCATTTTATCTATTTGTTGGGGCTGGTTACCCCATTACATCATCCTGGATGGCTGTGGAGCTCGTCTAAGCAGCATCAATCCTCTAGGCAGGAAAGAACCCTGAAAGGGATGCCAGTCCACCACATGGCACACTCACTCATCAGGGCCATTGCTCATAAGCCTAAGCTTCACATCTTTGGGGTGTGGGTGGAAGTCAGAGTGATAATAATGTGCAAGCAGCCCACAGACAAAGAGCAAGGTAGTACGTGAACACGGGTCCCCTGGACGTATGATTTAGAAGTTCTAACCACTACATGTCCCTATGTCACTTGTTGACTTTGTTTACTTTAATTCCCATAGTTCAAGATGCATGATGGACAGATTGTTGAGCCATCTTTGACTTCTCATGCATTCCCGTAATGCACATGATCCAGTTGCTTTATTAAATAACACTCCCAGACAGTTTTTGAGTGGACACGGTTTTAGACATTGTGCACTACATCTCCATATGAGACCACAGAGAACACAAAGCATCACAGATCACTTTTATTTCCACCTTGCACAGAGGACTATTAACAAACTTTATGCTGTTGGCCTTCCCCTCAGAGTTTGATGGAAGATGGGAAGCGAGAAATGGCAGTCAGCATGCTTCTTGTGATGCCCGAGGACAAGGACAGCAAGCACACTTTTACATGTCATGTTACCAACCCTGCAGCTCCTGCCGGAAAGCAGACTTCCGTCACCCTCAACGTCCAACGTAAGTCTTTTCTTTGTCCATTTGTATGTGAGGCTCAGAATGGCTTATCGATATGCTCTTTGAGACCAGAAAATGCCAATCATGTCACATCTGCCCCTCCAGATCCACCCACAGTCACTCTCTCGGTCCAGCCACAGACTGTTCTGGAAGGAGCCAAAGTCCTGTTCATCTGCTCGGCTTCAGCAAATCCTGAGATTACTGGCTACAGGTACGTTTGGGATTTTTCAATGAGTTTATATGTTTGTGTGAACAGCCTAAAGTTTGAAGAGAGTTTTTGAGGAAGCACAAAGTTGGCAAGGTTTTACTGTGTCCTAGCTGCCATCTGAAGAGTCTTATGAAGAAGAGTGTGGGCAAAGAAAAGAGCAGCAGTCAAGTTATATGAAAACTGGAGTACAGAAAGGGTGGTACCTTCGTAGAAAGTGATTCTAAGAACAGAGCAAAGGGTCATTGTGTTGGTCCAGAGTGAGGTTTCATGCGGATGCCATTAATATTAAAACACCTACAAGGGGGGACCCAAAAATAACAAGTTTTTTTTTTTTTAAATCGTATATTTCTCAAATTTTCAAAATACTCTCCCTGAGACGCAATACGCTTGTCCTACCACTTGTTCACAACTGTTCTGAAACTCTTGCAAAGTGATAGCCTTCAGTGCCTCTGTCATTTGCTCCTTGACCTCCTCTACATACAGTACAGGCCAAAAGTTTGGACACACCTCCTCATTCAATGTGTTTTCTTTATTTTCATGACCATTTACAGCACTCCATCACTCTCCTTCTTGGTCAAATAGCCCTTACACAGCCTGGAGGTGTGTTTGGGGTCATTGTCCTGTTGAAAAATAAATGATCGTCCAACTAACCTGACTTCTGCACAACACAACTGCTGGTCCCAACCCCATTGATAAAGCAAGAAATTCCACTAAATAACCCTGATAAGGCACACCTGTGAAGTGAAAACCATTTCAGGTGACTACCTGTTGAAGCTCATCGAGAGAATGCCAAGAGTGTGCAAAGCAGTAATCAGAGCAAAGGGTGGCTATTTTGAAGAAACTAGAATAGAAAACATGTTTTCAGTTATTTCACCTTTTTTTGTTAAGTACATAACTCCACATGTGTTCATTCATAGTTTTGATGCCTTCAGTCATGAAAATAAAGAAAACACATTGAATGAGGAGGTGTGTCCAAACTTTTGGCCTGTACTGTATATATCTTATATATAAACGTATATGCGTGGAAGTATGCGTGTCTGTCTGTCCGGCCTGGAAGTGCATTGCGGCCCGGAAGTGCGAGACTACAGCATGAAGCTCAAAGAGCCGGCAAGGTGGCCCCAAGTTAACGATTCGGAAGAAGAAAGAAGTACGAGGCTACAGCATGAAGCTAAAAGAAAGCGACTCTGTCGCCAAAGTGAAACTGCCGACGAAAGACAAACTCGTTTAGCCACTAATACACAAGCAAGCACATCGGGGAAACGAAACCTCCAAGGAGAGAGAAATTCGAATAGTCGCTGATAGGCAACAGGGAGCGAGCAGGTCCGCAAAACGAAACCGCAGACTCTGCATTTCAATTTATCTTCTGACGATTTCAATAGTTTCTAGGAGCCCGGGCTTTTCACAGCACAAGCTTACACAGCTAGTATGAGCAAATGAGCAAAATGAGAGAAACATATGCAATTATGCAGAAATTTGTTAACACTAAAGGAAACATAATTGACAATATTATCTGTATAATTCTAAAGGATAAAAGGAAGGAAACAGAACCTGGAGTGTACAGTGCCTCCTAAAAGTAATCCTCGCTTCTTGGATGTTTTTTACATTCTATTATTAAACAACATTGAATCACAGAGGATTTCATTTGACTTTTTCACATTTATCAAGAAAAAATGACTCTTTAATGATAGAGTGAAATCAGATCTCTGTAAAGTGGTTTAAATTAAATACAAATATAAAAACATAAAATGACTGCTCCCATAAATTCACTCCCACCAGGTTCATATTTAGCTAATGACAGCCTTAAGTCTGTGTGCACAGGTCTCTATTAACTTTGCACATCTTCATACTGACGTTTTCCGCTCGTCATCTTTGCCACACTGCTCAAGCTCCAATAGGTTGCATGAAGATTGTCAGTGAACAGTCGTTTTCGGGTCCTGCCACAAATTGAGATCTGAACTCTGACTCGCCTACTCCAGGATATTCACATTGTCGTTTTTTAAGCCATTTCTGTAAAGCTTTGACTTTATTCTTAGGGTTGTTGTCTTGCTGGAAAACACGTTTCCTTCCAGGGTGTAGGCTTCTTGTAGATTTTGTCAGGTTTTTTCTCTAGGATCTCCTTGTATTTTGCTGTATTCATTTTATCCTCTACACTCATGAGCCTTCCAGGGCCTGCTGCAGAGAAGAATCCTCAAAGCATGATACTACCACCATCACATGCTTCACGATGGGGATGGCGGGTTTTTTGTGATTGTGTAGCATGACATCAGCCCATAGAGCCTTCCTCCAGCTGACTTCAGAGTTTATAGTGTGCCTTCTGGAAAGTTCTAGCTGAAGCACTGTGTGTTTTTGTTTTTAATAGTGGCTACAATGTGCATTTATATTACAACCTTTCACAACATACAAGTGATCTCCATTGAACTAATTTTGTGACTTTTAAAGCCAACTGACTGCACAACTGATGATTTAGGTAGCAAAACCTTATGTCATCACTTATTTTGTGTTTAATGTTTGTAATTAATTTACAGCATTTTCAGAGCTCTGCTTTCACTTTGACATTAAAGATGTTGACCAATGTCAATAGTGACCTCTTTGACACAGCTATCAGCACTGATTCTGTCTCTGGAGAGAGTGTCGACCTCGTCGAGAGGTTTACTTACCTCGGCAGTGACATTCATGTCTCTGGTGACTCTTCCTATGAAGTCAGTAGATGGGGATCATGAGGTCACTGGAAAGGGGTGTGTGGCACTCAAAAGGATGAAGGTCCAACTCTTTAGAGTCCTGGTGCTTCCTGTTTTGCTATATGGTTGCGAGACATGGATGTTATCCAGTGACCTGAGAAGAAGACTGGACTCCTTTGGTACTGTGTCTCTTTGGAGAATCCTTGTGACTGCTGGTTTAACTTTCTCTATAATGAGCGGTTGCTCAAGGAGTCCCGAATGAGACACATTTTTTATATTGTATGGGAGCGTCAGTTACGGCACTACGGCCATGTGGCACAATTCACAGAGGGTGATCCAGATCCTCATTTCTGAGGACCTAAGTTGCTGGACCAGGCCAAGGGGATGCCCACGTAACACCTGGCTTTGGCAGATAAACAGTCATTTTAGGAGGGTGGGACTGGATCGTGTGCCTGCCTGGGGGTTGCCAACCAGGATCCCGACCTATTTTATCATGTGGTGCTCGCGGCAATGCACTGTACCAGTGCATGCTCCCCAACCTGACCTCACCTGACCAATGTCAAAAAAGCCAAATTAAATTCACTGTGATTTCATATTTTATAATAATAAAATGAGAAAACCTCCAAAGAGGGTAAATACTTTTTATTGGCTGTGCTTCCTCCTCAAGTAAAAAGTTAAACTAATGCTTAAAAAAAAAACACTGCATTAGTAAAGTCTGCAAAGTCAGGCCAAACCCATGAAGAATTCATCACAAGACTCTAGTAAGCAATCTGCCCATTGCGAAGGAGGTGAGAAGATAAGCTGGCCAAGGTTGGAAAAAGGCCTGCTGCCCATCAGCGAGCACTTAATGTTTAACACAGTGGGCGTGAAGATGTCCCCTCTGGCAGTGTATTTTTCTATCGGTTTGTCTGTTCATTTAGTACAATGCCACTTCTCCTGACTACCAGATATGTCTGCCAAGACCTTCTTTTTGCGTTTTGCCTTTGAAATCCAGTCTTTTCAGTTGAGGTTTTATTCCATTATGTCGAGGAGAAGTTCTTCCTGAATATGACAAAGAGTCTTCTTTTCAGACATGAACACCCACTTGTCATGTCTAGTAAAGGAGACATGCCAGTCATATCATTAAAGTGACTTTTTAATATTTTTTTTTTTTTCTGGGTTTTGAACAATGCGTAAGAGGAGCAGTTTTGTTTAACCTCTTTATTTTCTTGCAGATGGGCCAAAGGAGGAGTGCCTATCTCTGAAGCCAACGGGGACAGCTTAGAAGCAACTGTGGACCATACCTACTTCACTGACCCAGTGTCCTGTGAGGTGTCAAACTCGGTGGGAAGCACCAACGTCAGCACCCTTGTGGATGTGCAATGTAAGTATGAATTTCCTGAGGAGAAGAATCACAACTGTGATTGAAAACCTGTCTCTAAATGAAAAAAAATCCTAAAGAGAGCCATTAGTCATTTGTAGAACTCACTTGTCCAGTTTAGGGTCGTGGGGAGCCTGTCCACAGTACAAATGAGTACTCTGGACACGAGGCTAGTCCATTACGCACACACACAAACAAACTAACACATTACCAGTTTAGAGTATCCAATCAACTGGCCATCCTGAGATACTGTAGGAGGAAGCGTATGCATAGGGTCATTACTGTGTGGACAACAGGGGTCGTACAGCTCCCCAAACCCCGGACACAACAGACACAGAGGCCAAGTGCTGCACACAACACACCTTTATTCATCTGTGGGAAACGCTTCTGACTTGTTCCCCACGGTGAGACTGTACAGAATAGCGCCAAGCACACTGTCCTTTTCTCTCTTCTCTTCTTCACTTCCAGTCCTCCTCGCAAGCTTCGTCCACCTCCTCCCGACTCTGGCTTCTTGAGTTGTGGCAGCTGGTCCATTTTATAGAGTACCCGGAAGTGCTCCAGGTGTTCCATGATCTCCTGCACTTCCTTCCGGGTGTGACAGCAGCCCAGCAGAGAAGGGCTAAGCCGTTCTCTATATGCCCCCTGGTGGTAGACACGGACCCCAGCAGGGTTGAGCTTCCTTGCTCCGTGGCACTGTAGCAAGCCAAGGGGGCTGCCCTCTGTCCTAACCCCCCAAGTCCTTCCATCATGGAGACCTCCCGGCTGTCCGTTACAACTGTCACAATTCTTATTTGCTAAACAACATTCGGCATATTGAAAATGAAGAGAATATTCCAAATTTAAATACTAGAACTCTGGAAATGAACTGGCATTCAAATTTCACTAAGCATTGTACAGAGGTGACAACTGATAGGAAGAACCTGCAGAGCTAATGTCACTTGGAAGGCATAAAGCAAATTTACTGAGAAGGCATGACAGGAAGAATTTATTATAAATAAGATTTCCAGAACAGGCATGATGGGAAGGATTCCTATCACTATAAATGTGATCTCAGTATATATTTTGAGAAGACCCTTTGAAAACAGGTAATAGAAACTAATTACCAAAACTGTACTTCAGTGAGGGCAATAAATGTATTCCTTGCTAAGGGTGGGCAGCACTTAAATATGGGATATTGCAGAGGAAGACAAAGGAAAGTTCACCTTAGTGGGATGTGTGGACCTCAAAGGAACACTAAACCATCTACATCCCTAATTATGACCAACATTATGAGGAACGTTGAGCAGAATCCAGGATGGGTGAAAGATTAATATGATTCCACTGAGGGAGACATTGTTAAGAAATGTGAGCTCTCCAAGAGAGTATAAAAGGACAAATGTATAATTGGCACTTATTTTGTTATTTAAACATTTTTGACGGGTCCTGTTTGGAAGATGAATGGAAATTCAGTGCATTTTTTTCCTATGGAATAACCCCTGTTTATACTGACTGACTAGCATCCCATACTGGGCAGATTGCTCTTTGTGATTGGCAGGCTCAGTAATTGGACTGATAAAGTAAGCAGTTATTTTAGTGGATATTCTAAAATTGAAAAACAAAAATGAAAAGAGATTGTTAGCCTGTGCACATATGGGTTTGCTCTCCATACTTCGTTTTCCTCCATCACCTTAAAGATGTGAACACAACATCAGCGTCTACAGTAGCCACGTGTGAGAGTGATGGCCTGCCAGCCCATTGCTTCCTTGCTTGTTGTTGGATGGTGGGGTTCAGAAAATGGCTGGCTGGACATGTTCTGGATCCTCTTATTGCTCCTCACTTGATCCTTTCTCTGAACATACAACGTCACTAGTGAGCACAGCTTTATTTTAACACCTTCAGGTGACTTTGTATCTTATTCTTGGGTACCTGCTGTTCTGTCACCATTTCGGTGACTCAGAACTGCATGGTAATATAAATGGCAACACAGTCTAAATGTGTGGGTGTGCTCTGTGTTGGCTGGTGCCTTGCCCAAGCTTGGTTCAATGCCTTGTGCCTGACTTCGACTCTTTGTGATGAGCCAATAAATTGGTAAATGGATGGAATTTTTATCCCTTTGAAAAGGTAATTTTATTCTTTTGAGACTGTGATAAAATGCTTTGCATCTGAGCATGCAATGTGATGGACTGGTTCCAGCTCATTGAATTAATTGGGCTCTTAGAGTCAATGGATTTGTTATTTTTTTTTCTTAGTAAATAGTTCCCTCAATTAACTGTAATGTATTTTATTTTTCAAATCATAGTTGGGCCAAGGCTGATGTCAGAGCCCAAGCCAGTGTCTGTAGACATCGGAATGGATGCGGCCTTTACCTGCTCCTGGACAGGAAACCCTCCATTGACCTTAGCCTGGACTAAAGTGGGTTCGAGTGTGGTGAGTATTCATTTTCCCAGTCATTTTGAGAGAATACACCATTCACTTTGCTATCACGTCACTGAACGAGCCTCCTTGGTATGCCTTCCAGGTCCTTAGCAATGGCAACACACTCCAGCTCAAGGCTGTAACACAAGAGGATGCCGGCACCTACATCTGCAAAGCCATTGTGCCTCGGATTGGAGTCGCCGAAAAGGAAGTGACCCTCACTGTCAACGGTAAGCAGGCGGTCGGTCTCTATGTACCAAGCAAGTCACTGGAAGGCGGTGAGATAATAGGCAGGCGGGGGTGACACACTGAAAAAGCATCTCAATAGATCAGATTAAAGCTCCGCTCTTTGCAAAATGATTGCAAGCTTATCCTTCATTAAAGGATTAAGAATAAAATTCTCTATGAGAATTTAATTACCGGCACTGATACGCAGAGATGTTTTGTTGCTGCTAGAAAGAGCTGGTGGCCAGCCTATAAGCCGTTCTCTGCGATAGAATGTAATTTAAAATGTTGAGATACTGGGCATATGGCTATGCATTTTAAGAGGATAACTGAAATTGAAATTGCTGATATAATTACTATAATTAAGAACCTAAATGTGATAAGTTTCTAGTTCTGTGGAAGAATATTGAGTTAGTGGATCATAGTGTTCAAATAAAGTTTATTTATCCAATCCTTCTGTGAGCGTATTCAGTCCATTAAAGCCTATCCTCACAGCATACTGTATTATAAAAAATGTGGGCCAAGCCTGAAGGGCATGCTGCCATCACCTACCCATACTGCCAGGTCCACCTTAGAGTTACCAATCAATCTGACCGCACATCTTAAGGAAGTGTGAGGAGATGAAAGAAGGCTAAGCGGGTGTAGAAAAATCATGCAGTCACTATGCTATCATGCCATCCTTTGTTAATTTCTTATTTTATTTGTTTGATTAAACTGCAATGCCTTCTTTATTTCGAGTCAGGCTGCATTAGCAATACGTAACATAAAGTAACACAATGTTCCTAAACCTATTTAATATGATTCAGGCTCTTGAGTGCCAACATAAGAGCTTAACTTAACATATTACAGTATTAGTGGGGTACCTTACAATGGTGTTGTCAACAACTGTTTCAAATTGCTTTAAACATACAAAATAATCAAAGTCTTCATTGGTAATACCTGAGTTCAAAACTGCCCAAGACTGGGAATCGATTGTGGTTGGTATCGATTACTAGCACTGCTGAAGCCGTGAGATAAGATTTTATTTGTAATGATTTGCATCTCAGCCAATCCAAACTGCATTTCTTTACTGATCTGGTGGCTGGGAAAACGAACATCAATATTTAATGTCCTGGGCGCTCCATCGGAGTGACATGGCATGTACCACTTCTTCCTTAGAGTTCATTCGCAGGCTGTGCACTTCTTGTTTTAGTGTGTGCCTTCTCCATATCTTTGTGCCAGTTCTTCTCCAGCTTTCCTCCAATACTCAGTTACTTGATGACACTTAACTGGCCCTGTATTAGTGAGTGTGCCCAGCAACAGACTGGCACCTAATCCACGACTGAATCCCACCTTCTTTTCAAAGCTTCTGAGATAAGCAACCACTCCTTGTGACCCTGAACAGCAAATTAGAAAAGGGATGGCAATGTCACTCTATCTGGTAGCGCCGCTGCTTCACAATGGGTTTGTGTTTCTGGTCCTCCCTGCGTGGAGTTTGCAAAGCGTTCACTTTGAGTAGTGAGAAAAGTGCTATATACATGTAAAGAATTATTATTATTATTATTATTATTATTATTATCTGATTTGACCTCATAAGTTTTATATATCTTAAAGGAATACTCCATCCAAACATATTTTTTATATGTTAACTATCCCATATGATTTGTGATGATGGTCAAAAAAAATGTTTTATTTAATGCTTTCACGCAGAATAAGAAAAAAAATCATCTATATATATAAAAATCCAACGTCTGTCTGTCTGTCTGTCTGTCTGCTTTTCACAAAAGAACTACTTAACGGATTTAGATCGTTTTTTTTTCTGTAATTTGCTTGAACATTCTGGTTGACTTTGCAACTTCTCTCATCGCGCTCAGAATCATAGTTTGCTTGCGGTACTGATTTATTTGCGCCAATCCAAGAGAGAAGCAGCAGGCCGAGTGGAGGGGGGTGGGGCCCTCCTCACTCATACGCCAGTCTCGAAGCATACCTTACCTCTGCTTAGCTATCGAACGAAAGAACTACTTAACGGATTTAGATCGGGTCTTTTTCTGTAATTTCCTTGAACATTCTGGTTGATTTTGCAACTTCTCTCATTGTGTCATAGTAGCTTGCGTTACCGATTTATTTGTGTGAATCTGAGAGAAATGCAGTGGGCAGAGGAGAGGGGGGTGGGCCCTTCTCACTCATGCGCCAGCCTTGGAGTAGAAAATCTGGTTGATTTTGCGACTTCTCTCATCGTGCTAAGTATCAGATTTCACTTGCAGAAGCAATATACAAGGTGTGGCAGAAAAGTAATGAGACTGATTTTTTATTTACCAAAGTTTTTATTTTTTTCAAACATCAATGTTATCCCCTTCAAAGTAGTTCCCTTGGGCAGCTACACACCGATGGAGACGTTGTTCCCACTGTTGTTAGTAGCGCTGGAAGTCTTCAACCGGTATGGTCTTCAGCATGTCCGTTACACTCTTTTGGATGTTTTCTAAAGTCCCGAAATGACGTCCTTTGAGGGGGCTGGGGAACCACAGGAATGCCTTTTTTCGATTGACCTTCTGCTCAATTGTGAGGTTTTTCGGCACCATTTTGGCACAGACCTTTCGCATGTGCAAATGTTCAGTCAAAATTTGATGAATGGTAAATCTGTTCAAATTTAATTGTTCACTCGACATTCTTAATGTTAAACGACGGTCTGATCTCACAAGAGTGTTCACACGTTCGATGTTTTCATTGGTTTTCGAAGTTGAAGGCCTCCCTGAAAAACTTGAGCTCGGGATAAAGAATGTTCCCCATAGGCCTGTTTTAACTTTTCAAACGTCACACTTGCCGATTCTCCAAGCTTAACACAAAATTTAATGGCACAACCTTGCTCCAAATTCCGCTGTTCCATTTTGTGTGACGCACAACCAAAAACACAACTTCGCTAATAGCAGTCACAAAAATCACGTACTGTAGTTAACGGAAGGAGTTGAAACTCGCACTGAGCTATGGGAAGGTACTGATACACGTGCTCTATCAAGGACAACAGCGCAGCGTTGCCAGATCGCTTGCAGTGTTGCCAGTCTCATTACTTTTCTGCCACACTCGTATTCACGCTAATCTGAGACAGAGGCTGCAGGCTGAGGGGAAGGGGAAGCTTGAGGTCAGGAGTGGGGAGCCGGGCAGGGCCCTCCTCACTCATGCGGCAGCCTCCGTTCAAGTCGGTCTACCTCTCACCACGTGTTGGAGTGTACCTTGCCTCCTCTTAGCTAGCAATACCTGTTTGTTCAGCAGACATTATCATCCACAGATTGTTAAGGAGTAACGTTTGACGTTTTTGAGAGAGAGATCAGAGCTCCATGTGTTTTAGAAGGTAGCTGCTGATTGCCAGAGATATCACGGTCACGTGCTTTTCTCCCCATGTGGGGAACACTTTTTCGTCAGAGCTGAACACAATCAGATACAGTGCCAACGTTTGACGATGGAGCGTATCTACCTTCCATAAGGCCAGAATTACATTTTTTTTTATTGATTTTTAAAGTTTGTCCTGTTTCACTACTACATGGGCAGAGTCGCGGGGGACAGTTAGTTATATAATAGTACCCAATGGTGACCAATGCTTTCCAAAAGCTTGAAAACGTCCATGGAAAAAAGAAAAAGAAATTTTCATGTTATTCATGTCCTATAATCTACATGTCTGTTTTCCAGTCGTATGCTGAAAATGTGAAAACGCATACATTTTTATTCTAAAATATTAGTCATTCCTTCTGGAAAGATCTACTTCATTGGTCAAGAGTCCTGTCTTCAGCTCGGAAGCACAGTATTCTGTTTATAATGTACACTGACTTTTGTGGGGGGAACTATTAATAATTTTTTAGCACAAAATTCACACATTTTGCACATTTTAAGCACACGTCTGGATAACGGACATGTAGAGTATGCAAGACCAATATGGTAAGAATTTTTTCCTTTTTCCGCGGACATTTTCACATTGTTTTACATTTGACAGCACTGGTCATCTCTAGGTTCTACTGTATTACATCAATCATTTTTCTCTCTCATTCTACATGAAAACATGAGATTAAATATTTTTATTGGCCATCACTCCAAACTACTAGGGATAACTATCATAGAAAAAGTGTCAGTTTTAGGTAAAGTATTTCTTTAATGAAATCATCCATCATAACAAATTGGTTGTATCACATAATGAATTAAAGAAGTCTCTGTGGACCAGCGGTCCTCAATGCTTTCTCTTCTTCATTACAGGACCTCCAATCATCACTGCTGATGCAACTCAACATGCCACCAAGGGGGCAAAGGGAAAGCTACAGTGCCTTGTGGCTAGCACACCCCTCCCAACTAAAATTGTGAGTACAAAACAATTTCTTCAAACATCACCTCTTATTATCACATTTATCTTCATCAGCTTCACTCCAGCAATGTGAGAGAAATTTGTTTTACCTTATGGATCTAGTATTTTGCCAGGGTCTTCCAGTTATTAAAAGCCCCATCAGTATTTAGCTCAGATGTTTTGTCAGAGATCCTTGCCTGGGTTTGCTCATTGTTCACACCAACGATGGTGACTTGAGCTGAGCTACTATACAATGGAGTAGTCATTCAGGTCATAGCACTGTCTGATGGTGGACCTTTATAACTGCTCACCTGTATGGTGGGCTAATTCCATTTTACTCCTTGAACCTACCTTGAGGCCTGTTTCAACACAACTCTTTGAAAGAGACCTCCAACCCATCCACCTATTAACTCCATTTGCTCCTCTTTCATGTGTTTTCAGGTGTGGACGTTTGGAGAGAAGAGCTTGGCAAGCGGCAGCCTTGGGCGGTTTACTGTGAACACGGTCTCAACGGACGAGGGAGTGATGTCAACGCTTGTCATTTCGGAAACAACAGCTGAGGACTTTGGTCTGCGTTACAACTGCACTGCTTGGAACCGCTTCGGCCCTGGGACAGCCGTGGTGTCACTCAAAGAGCAAGGTGTGAATGGCATGCCTTATGCCTGGATTATTCACTTTTCTGTTTTCTTTTATGGTATTTTCATTTGGGATTCTGCTCAATGATTGCCTGACGTGCACATCACTTTCAAGTCTGGACTTCAATTTTCACGTACAGTAGTGAGTGTAGAGTGATACACCAGACAGCCTTGCTTTCTCACCATACTTTGAGTTCCAACTTTAGTTGTGGATGTTTGTAGAGAAGAACCTGAGAAGCTGCAGTCTTCTTGTGTAGTTCCTCCCCACATCCAAGGAGCTTTGGTTAGATAAGATGACAACTTTAACTAAGCTTAAGTAAATGTGGAGGTCGACCTGTGATGGAATTGTGTCTGAGCCATGGCAATGTCCTTCCTTGTTTTATCACTACTACCACTTCAGGTACCAGAAACCCTAAGCTTGACATAGGAGGACATTTTAGTAAAGGTTAGCCTTCCATTCTTTCAACTGCCCTATCTGTTACAAGAAAATGAGGGACAGCAATGGAGCAAAGCAGGACAGGGTGTCACTCACCGCCACAAAAAAGGGCAAATTTTGAGTTGGATTTGATCATACTAACACAGAAAGAAGCAGGGCGGTGAAGAAATGCTTGTCCTCTTCATGATTTCTTAAATTATTGTAAACTTGTCAGTCATTGTTCCGGTTTCAATCAATCCTGGCTGTTTTATGTAATTATCCCTTTAGTTGGGTTGATTTAAATTGGGGACAATTACTTTTTCATACAGTGTAGATTGATAAACGGTATAAATAAAGGTGTGTGCTGCATTTTGTCGAAATCCTTAAAACAACCATTGTAAAAATGTGCGCTAAAGAAGAACATCAGGGAGGGGTCCAATACTTTTAACAGCCCTGTAACTTATTAATTTTATTTGACTATTGTAACCTACCAAGAGAAACAATGTGACAATTTTGACCCACATCCCCCCACTTCCTTCCCTAACTGAGTCCATTTCTCTTTCTCCAGAAGTGCTCCCTCTACTGATCATTGTGGGTGCTGCAGTTGGAGGTGGGATCCTTCTACTCGTTGGTCTAATTGCTGTCATTTCTGTGTGCTGCAGGCGATCTGGAAAAGGTGAGTTTCTCAGTGTTACTGCATGCTAATACAACGGGGTCCCACTTCTGCTTTCTCCAGTAAGCACACCCCCCCCCCCCCACACACACACCATAAATCCATAATCCCCCACCCACTGAGGGCTTCATGTTGCCTTTATTCATATTCGAAGCATTCCCTTGTATTTTGAAGCTGAGCGAGAGAATTTGCCGTCGGCTGTGTCTTTACATTTTATTCAAGTTTTTGTGTCTCGGGAGAATGACAGGTTTTTTTTATAGGTAGACACTGCTAAAAGTGAAAAGAAGTGACAGTAACACAAGCTTTCTTAATCTTTCTCCTACCATGAAGGCAAGAAAGGCACACGGCTCTCCAAGAGTGACATCCGAGTCCAGATTGTGCACAGTGACCACAATGCCGCCCGCTCCACTGAGGATGAAGAAGAGGATGTAAAGCAACCCATGGTAAGTCCTTGATCCAAGAGAGCTGAAGCACTTCATCCGGCAGGTTACTTTCAGGGAATTCTCACTTCATCAAAGGAGTTGTAGCTTTTTAATCCTCATTTCCATTCACATCAGTGGAACAGAGCTGAGCAGAAATAATTGGTTTCAGAACCATGCATCCTTGTCAACTGGTAGGAGAAAACATGGTCAGGTAGAAGCTCATTACTCTATCATAAATTAAAATATTATAGCAGGATTCAATGCCTGGTTCAAAGCCAAGGTACACCAGTATCTCAAAACGGAGGCATTTGCTTTTAAATATTAATGTACAAATTAAAAGTGTTAAATTAAGAAGGATTCAAGGCACATATGATGACCAAATTTGAAACTACTGCTCTGGATGACCTCCATCTTCAGGCTTAAACCTTTATCTTTTAGGTGGGGTTGGATTAGATTGCGTATCCAGTTCTTGTACCTATTAAGTACCAGCAAATCATTGTCCCCTCACAACCTCCATCTCCCTCACAACCCTAACCCTTTACTCCTCCTATCAGCGAGCCTTTCCCCAAATCTCCATCCAACCTTACACTCATTACACGTTTCCCTTGAGGTGATTTTCATCCTCCCTTGGGATCATTTCTGAGCCAAATCAAATCAGAAACCCATCATAAAGCTCCCTCTAGTCGTCCTTAGTTTCCTTGTACTTCAACCCTGTGCAGCCATTGAACACCAGGATAAACCTCTCTCTAGTCTCTCTGTAAGCACAAGCCCTTTTATTTGTCTTTGACATTTAGCTAAAATTCTTCCTTTTGGTTCCTTACCTCATTTCACCCAGTGGTCCCTAGTTCTGGTGTACCCACAAGCCCCTATGTATCCCATGGACAACAAACTAAAACTCCTTCTAGTGGTTCCTATTTTCACTGCGCTCTCAAGCTCAGCGTCGCCCTTTTATAGAAGGCTAACGCTCCCTTCTACTGGTCCTGTGACTCCTTGCTCTTCCAAGCCCCATGTAGCCTGTGTACATCAAGCTATAGCTCCCTCTAGTGGTCATTAGCTTCACTGTAGTCACAAACCCCTATGGCTAAACTACTTCTTCAGAGTGGTGGCTCTGAGGCTAAGGATCTGCGCTGGTATCCCAAAGGTTACCGGTTCAAATCCCTGTCACTGCCACAAGAGATCCTACTCTGCTGGGCCCTTGAGCAAGGCCCTTAACCTTCAATTGCTCCAAGGGTGCTGTACAATGGCTGACCCTGCGCTCTGTACCTACAATTCTAATGTATCCCTAGGACAACAGATTAAAACTCCTTCTAATGTCTCCTGCCTCACTGTACCAACAAGCACAGTGTAGCCCTTGGACAATAGGCTAGTGCTACCTCTAGAGGTCATTAGTCTCACTGTACCCAGAAGCCCTGTGTCCCTTGGACATCAAAGTAAAACTCCTCTCACAGCACCCACAAGCCCAGTGTAGCTACTGGACAAATGGTTAGGGTTTCCTCTAAGTGTCATCAGTGTCCTTGTTACCCTCAAACCTTGCACAATTTTTAAAGAACTAACATGGTTACAATCATCTCAGTTATGGATTATGTGATGTTCTCTCACCACTTGTCCTCCATGACCTGTACTGCTTTTTAAGGAGGCAGCTTGCATTACAGTTGTAACTTAGGGTCTCTTCTTGCCTTTACTGTTTGTTTAGAGGGTTATTTCCACCTAGCATTTTCTGTGTTGTCTACCCTTGAATGTCACTGTGGAGCACTACCAGCTCCTTTCAGGATGCCATGCTCTTTCCCTTATTCTAGTACCTACAGGTGTTCCACTTTTGGGGCATGAAACATAAGAAAAAGGTCTACCGTCCCCTAGAGGTCACCTTCTGTTACAGGTTCTACCGCTTTGTGACACCTTAGTGGCCAATTAACTCCATGCTAGCTAGACCTTCCACCTCACTATACATACTAATGAGTCTGGTTGAACTTCTCACATTCACCAGTTCTCTGATGAGTTTTCAACTCTCACCCTTCAGCTCTAAAGATGGTTTTACGGAATGGATGCCCAATCCATAGCAGAATCCCTTTTGATCGTAGGCTCGTCCCTCTGTGACAGGTTATGTTGATGTATGAAGAATAAAAAAAACTTAGCAGTGTTGTGGAGTTAATTCTCTGTGACTCCACTTAACATGCAAGTGTTAGTGCTGCAGATTAAATGCCAGAAAATCCTTCCCTCCACTTTGGAAAGTTAAGTCCCTGTATGTCTTCCTGTAGGCTCCAAACAGTGAATCTCCAGGAACGTCACGGACAGAACACAGTGACCTTCTGGAGGAAGAGGAGGATGAGAGGACTGAGCTCAAGGTAAGCACCCTTCTATTATATTGTTAGTGGAGCCACAGCCTATCCCTGGAAGGGACACCAGTCCATCACTCATGGTGACATCTTCCTAGGGGTAAAACAAAGGACCTATGGCTCCTTGTAAAATATTAAAAAATGGTCAAAGAAAAAGTTAATTATTAGAAGAAAATAATGTGAATTATTTCTTGGGTAGCAGCAATTCAGCTGAGCAAATACATGATGCTAGAAAAATGAGAGCATGTGGCGACAGGTTTGGCAGTGGGTGCAGTGACAGGTGGCATTGGGTAGGTAAGTTTTGAACCTGTGACTGAAAAGAGCTCACCAAGTGGAGAGGCAGACACTTTCTAAACATCACAAGTTTACTTTGAAAGATGACAGACAAGAAAAAATAAAAAATAGATTAACACCTGAGGAGCGGTGCAATAGAGAATTGAAACAACTGCCTTCCGTTTCCTTTGGTAATCAATCAATCAATCAATCAATCAATCAACATTTATTTATATAGCACATTTTCATACAAAAAAATGTAGCTCAAAGTAATTTTTGTAATGAATACAAAGCAAGACAAAATGGAAGAAAAGCAGTAAAACAAAAAGGAAAGAGAAGTGTGGCTTTTTCGCAGCTGAATTTAAATTATGTCTTAATTTTTTAGAACTTAACCAGTCTGTCCAGGCTCATTTTTGAAGGAGAAGACACTTTACTGTGTGAACATTAGAACAAGTGTGGCAAGAACAGGCCATTGAGCCCCACAATCTCCTTCATCCTGATCGTCTAGATTGCTCAAAATAACATCAAGTTCAGTTTTGAAGGACCCTGAAGTCGTACTCTCCACCACAATACTTGCTAATTTATTACATGTTATCTATAGTTCTCTGTGTAAAGAAAAACTTTCTGTTTGTGTGAAATCTGCCTTTAACAAGTTGCCAACTGTGTCCCCATGTTCTTGTTAGACTCATTTTCAATTAATGGCCTGGATGCCTTGTACTAATTTCTTTCATAATTTTAAAGACTTTGATCAATGTCACCTGTTCCTGAGAAGGTTCAACTTCTTTAATCTTTTCCCATAACTCACCCACCGAAGTTCCAAAATCAGCCTAGGTGTATTCTTCTGGACTTTCTCTTGTGATGCTATGTCTTTTTAGTAGCCTGGAGATAAAAAAAAAACTGAACACTCACTCTAAATGTGGCTTCACTAGTGCATTATAAATATTAAGCATAACCTCCTTGGATTGAACTCCACACGTCAAGCTATATAACCTTCACTAGTTAAGTCAAACATACCAACTACGAGAAGGTTGAGGCCTACGACCATTCAGACCAAGCCAGCAAGGTGTCGAGCTCTTCACACTTCTCGTACGCCTCTTCACCGTTGTCCTCCCAGCAATCTGTTAGCCTTCTTAATGTCTTCTGAACACTGTCTAGATGTTGATAGTGACGAGTCCACTATGACACCCAGGTCCTTCACGCAAGTGTCCGTTTCAAATTTCAGACCTTTCATTGTATATTCAAATCAAACTACAGTTCACTGCACTGATTTTGCCGTGGATTGTAATAAAACACCCACTGTTGGTGTATTTGTTCACATTTCAGTTAGTTCAAATGAAATATGCACCTCACTACCTTGCTGGGTCAGTAACTAACTAGAGTAGGGCCTTCATTATACACTAGAAATGGACAGGAACCTTTAAGGAGTAAGAAGCCATGGCCGCACATGCTGCGGCTGTGTTGGCAATGTTCTCGGTGCTCCATCCTGCTGGGCGGGTTCCTTACCTGGAGAGTTTCAGCATCTCTTCAATACTTTGATTGAATTAAGAGAAACTCAGGCCTGCTGGATGAATTAAACTAAATCACGAGTGCACAGAAAAAGAGACAAAGCTATTCCTTGCTTTTCTAATCCCAATTACAAAGTTACATGGTGCCAGAGGTTATTATGGTAGCAACTGGACCTGGGTAGGCCCTGGAAGAGGTTTTGCCGAGGTCAACGGTGGCAACTTCCCTGTGGTCTGGATGTGGATCCCAATGCCCCAGGGGCAGCGACAGGGTCACTGTGCTGTAAAAATTGGCACCGTTGTCCTGGTGAGAAGGAAAACTGAGGTGTTGGCTCTCTAGATCCCTGGGCATCTTTCACAAACAGTAGGATATCTACTGATATCCTGCCTTGTCCATTCTGGCCCCCAAATCCTCCACTGCCTCTTCTTGGCTGACTATCTTTCTCACCCTAATAGTTACTGTGTGACTGAGTGTATTGGAGCAAGAATGGCTGCCATTGCATCATCAAGGTGGATGCCATACATTGGTGGCAGCTGAAGTGTCTGTCTGTGTAAAGCACTTTGAGAAGGTTAGAAAAGTGCTATGGAAATGAAGTCAATTATTGATTTTATTATTACTGATTGGCCAAACTGTTGTCACTAAATTTTTTTCTATTCAGGACTCGGAAGGCCTTTACGCCTGCCAGCTGCTTCTAAACAATCACTTATCAAATCTCATATAGATATTTTATTTCTGTATTTCTAACTCTAATTTCTCTTCTTTTTTCCTTTGCTGTCTTCTAGGACCCCACAAACGGCTACTATAATGTTCGAGCTCATGAGGACCGTCACATCAGGAGCGGCTTCTCAGAATATGTTCCCAGCCCAAGGCCTATTTACACTCCATCTCAGCTGCCTCACAACAACACTTTGTATAGCCAGCATGGTAGCCAGCCTCGGATCTATGACTACAGCCATCGCTATGCTACCACCACTGGGGGGCGCACCAGCTACGAGCAGCAGCAGCAGGACCGCATCTTCCCCCCAGAGCCCATCTACGGAGGCAACGCCTACTTGCCCACCACGTATGGCCGAGCCTTCACTAGTTACGTCAAACCTACCAGCTACGAGAAGGTTGAGGCCTATGACCATTCAGACCAAGCAAGCAAGGTGTCGAGCTCTTCACGCTTCTCGTACGCCTCCTCGCAGGTGTCCTCCCAGCAATCAGACTTTGGGCGTCCCTCGCAGCAGCGCATGCAAACCCACGTGTGATTTCTCACTCTCTCTATCTCTCTCTCTCTCCAGCTGTCTGGGGAGCTGGTTATCTTCTACGTCATTCGGTGGCATTGTCACAGCAGCACAGCAGAACTTCTTTCTGGTCATTTGTGGAAACTGTGTGGCACATTGACATTGCGGGGGGAACAAAAAAAAAAGAAATACAAACCAAATCTTATTTTTTGCCATTGATCGAAGTCCTTGAAAATGCTTGTGTGTAACAAATGTTCACTTTTTTTTTTTCTTAATTTTTTGTGACCAACACTATGATTATATGGTTGCCAAAAAAGTGAAGCCCATGGACCAGTGCTGGAAACTGGAATACTCAACGCAGTACGGGAGAGGCTGGGGGCTGCACTCTTACTTGAGGTGTCAGTCATTCTAATCCCATTAGAACCGTTGTGTAAGCCTGGGACTGTTGAGAACAGCGGTGCCCGGAGCCGTGATCTGTTGGAGTGAGACCCTCGGTGGACTTGGGAGACGTTTTTACAGCGCCAGTATTTCTAATAGAAAAATGTGGAACTCGGCTGTAGGACGGCAGCCTCTAAGTGCACCGTGCACAAGTCGGACGGCTCGGGAAACTTTTGAAATGGATCAAAATTATCTTAATGAATTTCAAATGACCCATTGCTTGTCTTCCTATTTTAATTTTATTTTATATTTTATATAAGCCTTAATGTACAGCGTTAGCTGCTCTATTGTAAAATATCTATATATTTCTATATATGATGACTCCCCAATTCTCTCCAAAAAAAAAAAAAAAAAAAGTTAAAATCAAATGTTTGGAGCACGGCAATCTGTTTTATAAGTAATGACAAATTTTATTTGCTAAATAAACTATTGTTGCTTGTATCTTTGTACACATATTTATATTTAAATAAAGC
Source organism: Polypterus bichir lapradei (assembly GCA_026402145.1). Taxonomy (NCBI): domain Eukaryota; kingdom Metazoa; phylum Chordata; class Cladistia; order Polypteriformes; family Polypteridae; genus Polypterus; species Polypterus bichir. Next base: position 25,484,358 of record JANRMT010062827.1, on the reverse strand, counting down.
CTTTGCGATAAAATGTTGCGTTTGCATGTGAATGTAATGCCGGGTGGAGATTTGCATTCTGCTTCATGCCAAGGATCACGCAGCTGTCTGTATCCTCATTTATTTTATTTTTATTTTTTATTTGAATAAACGGAGCTGTTAAGTATAAGCCTGAGGGCTGAGGGTGCTTTCTTCCTCCATAAAGAATCTCTTAATTGATCTCGGCAAGCGGATGAAGATAATAAAAATGTCCATCTTGGAAGAGACTCTCATGGAGGAGGAGGAGAAGAAGAAGGGGGGATAGCCTGGCTGAGTGGGTGAAACTATCGGATCTCCCAAAAATATATTTGTTACGCCAAATTGTCACATTAAGAAGGAATGAGTGACAAGATGGTGTGGTCCTGGATTCAAAACCCCAGACTGTTCCTCCCATATTTCAAAAACCCACATGAAGCTGACCAGGCATGGGTCAGTTAAGGTGTTTGCTGGAGTGTCTTCTCCAGTGGACTGGCACTCAACTCCAGGGTTCACTATTCTAGCTTGAAGTAAGCAGGTCATACAAAATGAGGAGGTCCATGTGTGAGCCAGCCCTGCTTTGGCTTTGCACCCATGTGAACCTGGATTGGGTAAACCAGGTTCTGAAAATGTGGAGATTTGGGGACATGTGTGGGTTGGTGTACCCCATTATAGGCTGGTGACCCATGGAGGCCTTGCCCCGAGTGCTGCTTTTGATAGACTCTTGACAACTTTTGATTGAGTTACGGCAGTTCTGAAGGACGTGTAGATAAGTACCCTGGCACCCTAGCTAGGTGTACCTCAGACAGGCTGTGGTTGAGAGCTATCCCCATTTTGCTCCCAGGACACAAACTTCAACCCTGAATCTACAGAGTGTGTGGAAATCAACCACCTTAGCTAGAGATCTTCATTGACTCAAAGCGAAGAATCAGGGTTCTCAGTCATTCCACTTGAGCTCTGCTGATTGGTACTGGTTGATGCCTTGAACCCAGTATCAAAGGAATAGTCCCCAGCCCTTCATGACCTTGCATTGGGTTCTGACTAAGAAGAGTGTGGGTTTGTGTTACTATACTGTACTGGATCCCTGTCTAGACTTAATTCTGACCTGGAACCCATTGATCCAGGGACAGCTTCTGATTCCCCACAATCCTAGCGTTTGTTAATTTACAAAAGTGGATAGTTAAGGGACACGCTGATATTTTTGCCTAATTCCTGTCTGTCACACATTGTGGCTGGTAAAACCTTGGACATCTCACACCCCTGGAGTGGACTAAGCTGGTTCAGCAAGTGGATGCATGGAATATTTAAGGCGCAATGAGCCATGTGGTCCAGAGTTGGCTGACTCATGACATGACTGGAGCAATTACAGTAAATATCGGACAGGGAATACTCACCAGATTTTGTATAAGGTTGGAACTATGTGGGCTGGGGTTCCTCTCATTATGGATGATGAACTTCTCAGAAAAACATAATGAACTGCATGTAACAATGGGGATGCCTCCTCTGAGCCATGTCAGTCACTCAGCAATAAAACCCTTATGTGCCACTGCAAGAGCCAAAGGGAACTTTGATTTTTCATGGGCTTGAAATTAAGGTGGCACTGACCACAATCCGTGATGTTGGATAATACACAGAGAACCTCTGAGAGGTATACACTTGTGTCAGACTGTGAATTTAGCATGTTTCTGTGTGTCAATTTGAGTTGATATCCGATAGACAGCAAGGCCTCTATTTCCAATACAAGCTCAGGTGCAATTGCTATATTAAGCCGGAGACACTTTACATGACTGTTCTTCAAAGAAGATTTCAGACATGGCAAGTGCAGTTGCTAATTTCATTGCCTTGAGAATGTCGGACTACATGACTACAGCGCAAAGGGAGTTGTAAATTATGACACTGCATGATGGCTTTCTGGAACAGCTCTACGTTTCAAACTTTTACTGAACTTTCATTGCATTCTCACAGCCAATAATGTATTGTCTGTCAGCACCGGTGCTGTACAAATCCTTTCCAGGTACAGCAAAGCCCCCGCACTCCTTATTCCTTGTATGTGCATTCTATGCATTGCACTTCTAGATGAGCACTCATTGGTTGTCAGCTCTCATGCACACATAGCCCACCCATACAACTGAAGACAAAGTCAAACCTGTCAGATTCAGTCATGGTGAATTACAGCCTAGCTGGAGTGAGTGCATTTTAACCTCTGCTTTTATTGGATTTATTTATTGTGTTTTTATTTCCCAAAATTCACAGGTTTTTATAGATTATTTATTTATAGATGTTTTTGAGCACTGCAGTGTGGACACTGTTTTTGGTTTTGTTTTCGATTCTTATATATATAATCTACAATGTCTGTCCGCTGTTCACGAGAGAACTACTTAACGGATTTAGATCGGGCTTTTTTCTAGAATTTGCTTGAACATTCCAGTTGGTTTTGTGACCTCTGTCATTGGGCTAAGTATCATAGTTTGCTTGTGGTACCAATTCATTTGCATGAATCCGAGAAAGACACAGCAGGCTGAGGGGGGCCGGGACCCTCCTCACTCATGTGCCAGCCTTGGGGCGTATCTTACATCTGCTTAGCTAGCGAATGAAAGAACTACCTAACAGATTTAGATCTGACTTTTTTTCTAGAATTTGCTTGAACATTCTGGTTTATTTTGCAACTTCTCTCATCACACTAAGAATAATAGTTCGCTTGCAGGAGCGATATATTTGCACTAATCCGAGACAGAGGCTGAGGGGAGGGGGAATCGTGACGTCAGGAGTGGGGAGTTGGGCGGGGCTGTCCTCACTGTCCTGTTTCACTTCTACACGGGCAAAGCCACGGGGGACAGCTAGTTTTTAATAAAAGCACGGAGCACTTTACACCATCTTCTTGCTCCATGTGTGATTTGTCCCCATTTGTCAGCTCATTTGGTCATAACTATCGACAGTGTTGGATTCGAGAGGCTCCCAAAGGGGAAGAGGGATCTTGGAGTGGACCCGTAACGTCTCATTTGTCTATGCCCAGATTTTTCAGATTTTCATTAATTAAATAGCTTGCATTACAGTTTGTTTATTAAGGACTAGATGTAATTTTGTATCTATAACTCCAATTTCAAAAAAGCTGGGAGAGTGCAGAAAATGCTAATAAAATCAAACGGGTGATTTGCAAATTCTGTTTTCCCTGTACTACACTGAGAACACTGCAACAACACATTATAATGACGATAATTGTTTTTTTGAAAATATGCACTCTTGTCAAGTCCAATGACTGCAACACATCCCATGAGAGTTCACCTTTCTATAATATTCCCCTTTTCATAATTCTTATTAAACATTTTGTCACTGAAGATAGAAGTTGGTTAAGTTTAACAAGCATTCACCCCTTATGCAGGTCTTCAGTTGCTCTTCATTGTCATATTTTACACTTCATAATGCAGCTCCCATTCTCATTCGGAGACAGGTCACAACTGCAGGCTGGCCAATTTCACACCTCACACAGCCATACTCTTGTAATCCGGGCAGAACGTGCTTTGGCATTGTCCTGCTGGAACATATGGAGTTGTCCCAGGAAGAAACTAAATCTGTTTTTTCCAAACGGTGTACATATCTTTCTGCATTACTGGTGCCCTCAGCGACATGACAGTTACCCATGCCATGGGCACTGCCACACCCTTATACCATGACATAGGCTGACTTTTGGACCTGATGCTGATAACAGCTTGGATGGTCATTTATCTCTTTGGACCAGAAAAACTGGCTGTTTCTTCCAAAAATAATCTGAAATGTTGAATAATTGGGCCAGAAATTACAATCCCACTGTGCTACTTTCCATCTCAGAAGAGACAGAGCCCAGAGAAGTCGTTTGGGCTTCTGAGCAGCATTGATGTATGGCACCTGCTTTATATATTAGATCCGGAGGATGCAGTGGTGAATGGTGCTGACTAACAAAAGTTTACTTAAGTATTCCCAATTCTGTGTCATCGTATCCATTACCAATGTGTGATGGTTTTTAAGACAGTGACGTCTGAGGGATCAAAGGTCACACACTTCAAAAGTGGCTTTCAGACTTGCCTTTTACACACTGAGGTTTGACTAGATTCCTTGAATCTTATAATTGTATTTTCCACTGTAGTAGGTCAATTTCCCAAAATCCTACTGATTTGTCTTTGGTAAAACATTGTTCTCAAAGTGCTAAATTATTCCCTGTTGTGTATGTTGGCAAACTGGCAAGCCTTGACCCATCCATGCTCTTGCAGCACTAAACCTTTATGGGGGCACCTAATATACTAGAACTTGATTACCTCACCTACTCCACATCATCTTGTGATTTCATCTTTACTAGTCCTAAACTACACCATCTCATCGTTTTAGGAAGGTGGTGCAAGCATCAGGTTCAGAATAAGCATTTACCTTCAAAAAACAATACTAATGATTAGGTAAGGCTTGAAATATATTGTATTGTACAAAACTGGTGTTAAAAACAAGTCATAGAAAATCTACAAGTCACTAATTTTTGTTTTTATTGGCATTTTCTGTACTACCCCAAAAGTTTTCGGAACTGGAGTTTTAGTGTGCACTTGTCACTTGATCATTGTGCATTACTGTCTTTTGGTATATATCTGTTGTGATATATAATAATTTCATAAATTGTGGGTATTACCGTATATACTCACGTATAATCAGCTCTTGAAACCTGAAAAATTGATTATAAAATCAGACCCCGACTTGTACGCCCATTCAAAAGTGCAACACTTTCATATTTTTTTTTTTTTTTACATCTTCATGCCTCCTCCAATCTCACACCAGTTTCTCAGACACATCAAATTTTGTTGCAGCAGTTGCCAATTTCTTTCACTACTTCAATGACATTTAATTTAAAACCAGCTTCCTATTTTCTTCTGATCGAACGCTCCATCGTAGATATGGGATGCTCTTATGATAAAGGTGTATGAGGGTGTGAGATACAAAAAACACAAAACAGTGCGAACATCGCTTCAGAATAGTATTACCGTGTGGTCACGTAGGCACAATACATAGGAAAAAAAGGCTGTGTACTCCGTGGTTACTCTCTCATAATCTCATGGACCTATAGCATGAGTTTTCCGCATTCGACTTATACAACTGACTTTATAAAATACCAGAAATTATACTGTAAAATCAAGTCCTGATTTATCTGTGGCAGAACTTATCCATGAGTATATATGGTATTTGTTTTTTAGCAGGTTGGAATGTAGTAGCGTGCAGCGTTAGCCCGTTTTTTCGACTGGGGAAAAAAAAGTGAGATATTGGTTGCAGTGCTTCACAAATCTTGGTAAACCAAGCTGGGCAAAACTGGGGCTGCTATAATATGTGCACTAAGACAATGTCTTCCACACAAAGATATTACGAAGAAATATCTTCCATTACTCTACTACCACCCACCTATTGTAATGGCACAAGATTCACACACCATTTACAGCTCACCATTAGCATAATGTAGCAGAAATCAATAGTCATTGGACCAGTCGATATTTTTCCAGTCTTTAAATCACCCAACAATGGTGACAAGATGTGGTCTTCTGCTGCTGCAGTTTATTTGCTTCAAGGCCAAATGCGGAGTGCATTCAGAAATGTCCTTTTGTATACCACTGCTGTAAAAAGATGTTATTTGAGCATTTGTGGCTATTCTATTAGCCTGACTCATTGCAGCCATTCTCCTCTCGCTTCTCTCATTAATAAAGGTGTTTTCATCTTTAAAACTGAATTTTTTGCTTATTCAGTCTTTCTTTGCAAACTCTGGAGACTGTACTGCATGAAAATTCCCAAAGGGTAGTTTTGTGATAAGCTGGAACCACTGCATCTGCCACTAACAGTCATTCCATGGGCAAAGTCGCAGAGATCTCATATCTTGGCCATCCTAATGCTTGGTTGAATGATTACGACTCCTCCTCTCCATGTCTTCTACATATTATACTGCTCAAAAAAAATTAAGGAACACTTAATCATCAAAATCTAACACCAAGTCAATTAATCTTCAGGGATATCAGTCTGTCCAGTTAGGAAGAATAAGCGATTATGAATCAACTTCACCTGCTTTAGTGGAAATGAAAGTGACGACAGATGCACTGGAGCGGCAACAGCAAGACAACCCAAAAAGGGAATGGGTTTACAGGTGGTGGCCACAGACAATTGCTCTCTTCTTATTCGCCCTGATTGATTCTTCTCTAGTTTTGTGTTTTTCTAGTGTCCTTGTCACTACTGGTAGCATGAGGCAGGATTCAGGTTGCACAGGTAGTCCAACTCCATCACAATGACACATCCAATACGCGCCATCACTAGTGTCTCCCAGTAAAGTTTCAAGAGCAAGGAGGAGATACCAGGAGAGGGGCCATTACACGAGGAGAGCTGAACAGGGCTGTAGATAGGCATCAGCTCAGCAGCACGACCGGCATCTCTACCTTAGTACTTTGAGGAACAGGAGGAGCACTGCCAGAGTCCTTCAAAATGACCTAAAGCTGGCTAGTGGTGTGCATGTTTCTGATCTAAGTGTTAGAAACAGACTCCATGAGGGTGGCATGAGGGCCGGACCTGTGCTCACAGCAATCCTTGCAGCTCTATTGGCATTCGCCAGAGAATACCACAATTTGTAGATCCGCCATTGGCGCCCCGTTCTATTCACAGATGAGAGCAGGTTTACACTGAGAACATGTGACAGATGTGACAGGGTCTGGGGACGCCATGGTCAACGTTATGCAGCCTGCAATATCATCCAGCATGACCGGTTTGAAGGTTGAGTCAGTGATAGTCTGACTTTACGCTGGTACAGTGGGCCCTGGGTTCCTCCTGGTTCAGGACAATGCCCGGCTTCACAAAACTAGAGAAGAATCAGTCAGGAAGAATAAAAAGAGAGCAACTGTCTGTGGCCACCACCTGCACAACCATTCCCGTTTTGGTGGTTGTCCTGTTGTTGCCTCTCCAGTGCATCTGTCATCACTTTCAGTTGCACTAAAGCAGGTGAAGTTGACTCACAATCGCTTATTCTTCTTAACTGGTTGTGGGCGTTAGATCGTGATGATTACGTGTCCCCTTCATTTTTTTGAACAGTGTATATTGAATTGCTGCTATACACTTAGCTCTTTGCATTATCAAGTAGACATACCTAATAAAGTGGCCTTTGAGCATACATTCACAAATGGTAGATATTATACAACACCTGATATGGAAATAAATGAGCTGAGAAATGCAGACAGTAGTGCAGAAGCTCGAAAACGGCTACCACAAAGACAATGATCTCTCCACCTCCCCACAATGAACAAAGAAAATAGGTTTCAGGCCTTTTTTAATTGAAAGAGAGTCCAAATTTCAGGAGTTAAAACAAAAGCTAGTTTTAAAATAATAAGTACACAGATGGCATGTCCTTCTGAGCCTCCCCCCCTACTCAACCCCCCCAATGTGCAAGTCAAAAATTCACAATCAGATACCAATTAAAAATACAAATAATGTAATAAACACATTGACACAATTTAACAATAGGCATATCTTGGCAGGTAAAAATTCTAGGTGCTGTGCAGACGTGCAAAAGCCAGCTGCAGATTGTCACTCTGCGGCAAGTCATAACAATGTTAACACTGTGATGGAAATAGTTTTATTATCAAAAAATAAAATTTTATATTATACATTTTTTTTAAACTAGGAGAAGACTATCTCATTTGGAATTGATGCTGTACAGGGCTGAAATGTAGGGATTCCAGCCACTGAAGAGTTAAAGACAGAATTTAACAACAGGGCCTGTCTGAAGAAATTACCATCTTTTTAAATAAATTATGGGCAAGCACGCCAATGTCTGCCACAAGGCACAAAGCATATGGGCACTGAAATGCCACCTATTCTGAATGTGCAGGGTGTGTTAAAAATACAAGAATCAAGGGGCCATCCCAAAGCCAGCAGCTTGTTCAGGACAATGGCCATGGGAATGAGACCCTTCCGCCTGGCAGGTTTCACCTTCACTGTTACTCTGTGGCTTACTGTGGGTTTCTGACTACATACAAATGCTGGGCAAGTGCAACACACTGAAAAACATTTTACTCATTCTCAGTTAAAGAATCAATGCCATGTACATTACTAGATAATTTTATCTTTTTCTAATAATTAATGTACATAAAGCAACCACTGATGACACACATCACTACCTGCTGTTTACTTTCTATGAGCCCTTTGATGGTTGTCCATGGATTTAATCTGAGCTAGGAGGGAAAAAAAAACAAAAAACACAATAGAATTCCAACACAATCCACAAAATGGTTCACAAACTGGCTGTTTGAACTTGGTGAAGTAGAAATATGAACAAAAAAATAAAATAAAAACACACTGATGCTCACTGTGATTTAAAGGAGGTAGAAATATCGTGACATGATCTTCAGATGGAAATCATTGGTTTTCAACTAAAAAACTGAACAGCCAGCTGTGAACAAGTCCATATCCCTCATTCCAATACCCAAGACAAGGAGTTCACGTTGTCTCAAACGCCGGTTTGTTCCTTTATCCATTGTCGTAACTTGGTCACGCGGGTGTAAACTCCTGGCTTGTTCTTACGCGCACAGCCTTCTCCCCAGCTCACAATGCCAGACAGGAACCACTTTCCACTCTCCTCTTGGCAGGCCAACGGCCCACCAGAATCACCCTGAAGAAACACAAAAGAGTAAGTTTACTGATGGAGTGTTCCTAGGTTGTGAGCATCACTGGAGTTATAAAGTCAATGAGCAGGATTTTCTTTGTGGCAATGAAAACAGGGAAGACAAACTTGTCTCCTGAACCATTGTGTCTCTTCCTCTTCAGTCATAAGGCCCCCTTTGACTATGGCCTTGACATTATGAAGGATTAACTGTTCTTTAATTTAACTTATACTAAGAGAAGAGAAAAAAAAACAGTATTATTTCTTATATTAGCACATGTAAGTAAGAATTTCACTGTACTCTGTACACATGATCAATATAACCATAGAAATAAAACCCCATTTATAAATAAAACCAGAATGAAATGTTATGAAAAGCTTATACAGTCATATGAAAAAGTTTGGGAACCCCTCTCAGCCTTCATAATAATTTACTCTACTTTCAACAAAAAAGATAACAGTGGCATGTCTTTCATTTCCTAGGAACATCCGAGTACTGGGGTGTTTTCCGAACAAAGACTTTTAGTGAAGCATTATTTAGTTGTATGAAATTAAATCAAATGTGAAAAACTGGCTGTACAAATATTTAGGCACCCTTGCAATTTTGCTGATTTGAACTGCTCAATACTGATTACTTGTAACACCAAATTGGTTGGATGAGCTCGTTAAGCCATGAACTTCATAGACAGGTGTGTCCAATCATGAGAAAAGGTATTTAAGGTGGTCAATTGCAAGTTGTGCTTCCCTTTGACTCTCCTCTGAAGAGTGACAGACAGCATGGGATTCTCAAAGCAACTCTCAAACGATCTGAAAACAAAGATTGTTCAGTCTCATGGTTTAGGGGAAGGCTACAAAAAGCCATCTCCGAGGTTTAAACTGTCAGTTTCAACTGTAAGGAATGTAATCAGGAAATGGAAGGCCACAGGCACAGTTGCTGTTAAACCAAGCAGGTCTGGCAGGCCAAGAAAAATACAGGAGCGGCATATGCGCAGAATTGTGAGAATGGTTACAGACAACCCACAGATAACCTCCAAAGACCTGCAAGAACATCTTGCTGCAGATGGTGTATCAGTACATCGTTCTACAATTCAGCGCAATTTGCACAAAGAACATCTGTATGGCAGGGTGATGAGAAAGAAGCCCTTTCTGCACTCACGCCACAAACAGAGTCGCTTGTTGTATGCAAATGCTAGTTTAGACAAGCCAGATTCATTTTGGAATAAAGTGCTTTGGACTGATGAGACAAAAATGGAGTTATTTGGTCATAAAAAAAGCGCTTTGCATGGCGGAAGAACAACACCCCATTCCATGAAAAACACTGGCTACCTACTGTCAAATTTGGTGGAGGTTCCATCATGCTGTGGGACTGTGTGGCTAGTTCAGGGACTGGGGCCCTTGTTAAAGTCGAGGGTCAGACAAATTCAACCTAATATCAACAAATTCTTCAGGATAATGTTCAAGTATTAGTCACAAAGTTGAAGTTACGCAGGAGATGGATATTCCAACAAGACAAACACCCAAATCACAGTTCGAAATCTACAAAGACATTCATGCAGAGGGAGAAGGACAATGTTCTGGAATGGCCGTCACAGTCCCCTGACTTGAATATCATCGAAAATCTATGGGATGATTTGAACAGGCTGTCCATGCTCGGCAGCCATCAAATATAACTGAACTGGAGAGATTTTGTATGGAAGAATGGTCAAAAATACCTCCATCCAGAATCCAGACACTCATCAAAGGCCATAGGAGGTGTCTAGAGGCTGTTAGATTTGCAAAAGGAGGCTCAACTAAGTATTGATGTAATATCTCTGTTGGTGCCCAAATTTATGTCCCTGTCTAATTTTGTTATGATGCATATTGCATATTTTCTGTTAATCCAATAAACGTAATGTCACTGCTGAAATACTACTGTTTCCATAAGACATGCCATATATTAAAAGGAAGTTGCTACTTTGAAAGATCAGCCAATGATAAACAAAAATCCAAAGATGTGAACCCATATTTTATTTACAATATAACGTAGAAAATGTATTAAATGTTGAAAGTGAGACATTTTACTATTCATAAAAAAAACATTAGTTAATTTTGAATTTGGTGGCAGCAACACATCTCAAAAAAGTTAGGACGGGGGCAACAAAAGGCTGAAAAAGTAAGTGGTACTAAAAAGAAAGAGCTGGAGGAACATTTTGCAACTAATTCAGTTTATTGGTGACTGGTCAGTAACATGATTGGGTACAAAAAGAGCAACTTAGAGTCTCCCAGAAGTAAAGATGGGCAGGGGTTCACCAATCCACAACACAGCTGCAGCTATAAATTGTGGAACAATTTCAGAATAATGTTCCTCAGTGTAAAATTGTGAAGACTTTGAATATCTCTTGGATGTCCGTGATCTTTGGGACCTCAGGCAGCACTGCATTAAAAACAGGCCTGATTCTGTCATGGAAATCACTACATGGGCTCAGGGACACTTCCAGAAATCATTGTCTGTGAACACAGTTCACCGTGCCATCCACAAATGCAGGTTTAAAACATGCACAGAAGAAGCCATATGTGAACATGATCCAGACAAGCTGCCATCTCCTCTGGGCCAAAGCTCATTTAAAATGGGTGGAGGCAAAGTGGAAAACTGTTCTGTGCTCAGATGAATCGAAATTTTAAATTCTTTTTGAAAAACATGGACGCCACATCCTCCAGACTAAAGAGGAGAGGGACCATCAGTGTTAACTTCAAAAGCTTGTACCTCTGATGGTATGGGGTTGCATTACTGCCAACGGAACTGGCACAACTGCATGGCTTCATAGTAGAAAAGTCCGAGCTCTGAAATGGCCTGCCTTCAGTCCAGACTTTCACCAATTGAAAACATGAAATGAAAAATATGACAAAGACGACCCAGGACTGTTGAGCTGCTTGAATCCTAATCAGACAAGAATGGAACAACATTCTTCTCCCAAAAGTCCAGCAACTGCTCTCCTCAGTTCCCAGATGTTTACGGACTTTTTGCTGACATTGAATTCAAAATGACCTTATTCTTTTCTTAAACATTTGATATGTTTTCTATGTTCTATTGTGAATAAAATAAGGGTTTATGAGATTTGCAAATCATTGCATTCTGTTTTTATTTACATTTTACACAGCGCCCCAACTTTTTTGGCATTGGGGCTGTATATGTAAACCTATAAACCCATACAAATGTAGTTAACTGATTTGCTGAATTGCAACACCTAATACAGTACAGACTTACTGTGAAACATTTTCATTTAAACAGACACATAAGCCCAGCATTTAGGCCAACACCTTCACTAAAAATGAACCACACAAACATGGATTGGGAGTGTTTTGAGCAAAAAGGGGGACAGAATTAAATGCAAACTTTGTAATACTGGGTGGAAAGAGCACATCAGCAGTGGATTATCATTAAAAAAAACAATTATGGAGCTTGTGAGGCTGGACAACAGCAACCTACCATTCCACTCACAGGTACACTGATAGAACATGATGGGTTGCCAATAAAAGTGGCAGATGGCACAGTCTTTCAGAAATTAATTACCTTCAGCCATGGTAACACTTTCCATCTAAAAGGGGCTGACACCAGCTGTTGAGGTAAACATTTTAATGAGAAGATGTGAGATATAAAACCCCAGCTAGCTATGGTCAATAAGCCAATGTTAACAAATGACTTTGGGCCGCACTAACAACTGAACCCTGTATCACAAAAACGTGCAAATATGAAAAGGGGCTGCATGTTTATTAGACATGTCAACATGATTAAAAAGCAACACCATTTTGAATATTAGTACCATTTTAAATTTGTGTGTCTGCTACTGCACTTTATTTGCAAAAATGTAAGCTTTTCTTTTCTCTCCACTGAACTTTTTGCTGTTTCAAATGATCAGACAACATTATTAACTGAAATTTAGGGATGATAGTGATTACTTGCTCAATTGGTAGGAGAGTACAATAATTATAATTACTGTTTGAAATTTAATTTCCACATACTCAAATGTACTGTTTCTGTAAGTGTGTGTATGCTGTCACATACGTGCGAGTAAGAGGCAGCTAAAGGGCTTTAGCAATTGTAATTCTACACTAGACCAGGGGGTGGCGAGGTGCGCTGACTGTCTCTCTCAGTTCCTTACAGACCATTCTCAGGAAATCCCACTGGGTTTCGCCCTCTGAAGACGTCACTTCCGGTACCGGCACTTGTGATGACATCACTTACGGTCCCCCCCAAAATGTCACTTCCGGTTCCGGCATCAATGACGCCACTTCCTCCACTGGCCTTTAAAGCCGCCATCTTACCTCCTCATAGTCAGTTCTGTCTTGGACTCAAACCAGTGAACATCTCTGTTCAATTTTCAACCTATTTTGCAGCTGTGGACTAATATATGGGTGGCTGCCCCAAATCTTTATGATGTCTGTGTCTCATCATTATCACAATGTATATGCTGTATTTTGTTAATATGCCTTTTTGCAAATAAAATTAATTGTATTGCTATGCATATGTTGTTTCTGCTTTCTAAAGCACAAAATAGATATTTACTAATTTAGGTTAGTGTTTTTTTTCTATAGTAACTAAATTATACTCTTACTTGAGTAATTTTTCAGAGCCTGCTTTTTTACTTTTAGTGGAGTTGTTTTCATTTCATATACTTAAGTAAAAGTTTGACCAAGTAATAATACTTTTACTTGAATAGATCTTTTTAGTTCTCTTTCCAACTCTGACTACAGTGACTACAGTAAGGTGGTACAGAAGTCACAAAATGTACCACAGATCTGCAGATATGTGGACTTGCTGGAAATGTGCTTGTGCGTCTTTACGATAATGCACAACACCATGCGGCTGTTAATTCAAGCACCCTGGCAAACCAGGCTTCTTAGGAACATTTTGCTCATCCATTGCAAGTTGCATTCAATGAAGGATTTAAAAAGAAGAGGAGCCACCTTATTGGTGCTGTCAGAGTGGGGGTTCTCACCTGCCATACTGACACCTAACAGGTGATACACACATCTAACTTCACAGCATGTCAATATTTGCCTTCTTCTAAATGAAAATACATAAAATGCTTTTCAGTACAGTATTGCAAAAAAGACACATTTTGACTTAACTTTAAGGTAAATTCTTATACCCATAATGCATATTGTACATAAAATCTTTACTGCGAATAAACCCATGCGTTATTTTCTGTTATTAAGCTGGGTGTGTCTTTTTAATGATTATTAACAGATTAAAGTGAGGTGTGATCACAACTGGGTACTGTAATGCCTGACAAACACTTAAATTGCAAAGTTTTTTACACAAACTTGTGACTGCATCTGGGGCATCCCATGAGCCAATGGGTACTTCAAAATAAATGCATAACACTCTAGTAAGTGCAATTAAGCTTAAAGGCACAAAAATGCAAAAAAAAAAAAAACAAAAACAGAAAATCCACCTTAATAAAAGGATAAGTGTCTGTGTATCTGCATGGTTGAGGTGGCCCTGTCATTTCAAAAGATGGCACATCACAAACGTTAACACTGTTTTCACGATATTCCACACCAAACGGCATATAACATGGTGACATGGTGCACTACGAACATTAATGTTGAGATCTATCTATTAGTTTGACTTTGACTCATCGTAGTTGAGTAGCACAGATATATTAGATACTAGCAAAATACCCGTGCTTCGCAGCGGAGAATGAAACCTGCCTAACTTTTGTAAGTAAGCTGTAAGGAATGAGCCTGCCAAATTTCAGCCTTCTACCTACACGGGAAGTTGGAGAATTAGTGATGAGTCAGTGAGTGAGTGAGTAAATCAGTCAGTCAGTGAGGGCTTTGCCTTTTATTAGTATAGATAATGCAAAGGTTTTCTTTTTGATTGCATGCTAACTGAATCCAATTCCAATGAGTGTTTTTGCACACAATATCAGTGGAGAGCTGGTGAATGGATGTTAAAGGTCAAAAGGTTAAAAGTATTTGTTGCTCAAAAACAGCTTTCTTAGTTGCTTGCCTGCTGACTTTATGAGACTTAACTGAACGAGGCTGGGGGGCTTTCACGGTTTCTCTCCTGCAGTGACAGGTAACTGGATTTTAGGTCTTTAGAATTAACTTATTTTCCCGTGTAAAAGCCACCTCTGCAGACAGACTGGCAGCTTGCCCTCATTTAGCCACTGCTTTTCTAAAGAGGCTCACCAATGGTGAGATACCACCACCTGGCTCCTGAAAGTTCACTGTGATGGACAAACATGGGTTAAAGCCACTTTCAGCTCCTACCTGGCAGGCATCCACACCTCCCGCCAGATAGCCACTGCACATCATTCTGGAAGTCACTTGTCCTTCGGTGACTTCATTGCACACTGTATCGTTGATAATCTTCACTTGAGCTTTCTGGAGGACTTGAGCAAGCATGCCTAAATAAACAAGCAATCAGACAGTGGTCAGTAAGAGGTCTCCACTCTATATTTAAAAAAACAAAATGTTTTTGCTCCTGGACATATATTGCAGTAAAAAAATATTGAAGATTTGCATTTATGTTAAATTTAACAGACATGTTTGTCTTAAATACATCTATAAATTATGTGCAGAAATGTATAAGGACAGAATAAAAGTACCCGCTTAAATGATCAGGTGCACAATACTGTAATACAATGAATAAAGTTCAAAAGCTTGTCATCTAATGGAAATGGCCTTAAAGGAAAATGCATATTAGTACACCTTAATACATACATACATATTTTTTTTATTCTATTTGACAAATATATTCTGAGATTTTTTATCTTTAAAGCAAGGTTTCTATGCTCACTAATTATGGTGCCAGAGAGTATTAACATGTTGTATGTTGCTGAGCACATGCAAATAAAAATTTAATGGGACTCTGCGCATGTAACAATAATGTATATAAAGAAAACTGCAATTTGTTTATTTGCCAATCATGACAAAACGACTGAACTGATTTTCATGAAATATTACACTGGCATTGCCATTGGTCCAACACAACACATGGGATATACGGTATATCGGGAAGAGGTAACTTAAAAACCAGCACTAATGAAGGGACTACAATTCCCATCAGGCAGCAGCAGTGTGCTGGGGCTGATGGGAGGCCATCATTATCAGTGCACTCATTTTTGAACTGGCCAATGCTGAATCTTATCTAAGGCTGCATTTCTACCTTTTTCTTCTTAAGTATATTTGGATTACAATTTTATTGTCTTGCTAGATTACAGATTTTACCTAAGGATGCATCATTTTGTCTCACTGTGGTGTGTGTTTAGCCATTTTGAATTTCCAAAACACTGTTTTTGCCCATTTATTTTCAGCCAGATCCTTTTCTGTGAAAGAGTTTATGCAGGCCCAAAAGGAGTCAGTGTTGCCAAATTTTTACGAAGCAATTTGCCTTTCTTTTAACCCCCAAAAATACTTTTAAAACTCCAAAACACCTTTTTAAAAAAAGTTTAGCAAAAAAAAAAAAAATGTGAAACTGTATGCAAAAATAAATTTTGGCTTTTATCAAAGCAAAACCTTACATTTTTGAAAAAGTGAATGTTGTTTCACTCACCGCTACCTATTATTCTGTGATGTTATACATAACCACAGCGCGAGAGTCAGGTCGCAAGACAAGGGTAGTGGTGGTCTGCTTTGCTTTGTGTTGGTCAAACAAGCAGATAGCAATTTTGTACAATGGATGGTTTACAGGGATGAATGGGCCCTCCCGGTGGGCATAGTGGGAGATCCCTTTCCTAATCTTGATAATAAAATAATAGAAGGGCAGAGGTTAGACTGCATCCTGGGGCCATGTGCTCCCAGTATACACTGGGTGGTAAAGTTGCTCTGGGAGATCTCACTTATCCACAACCGCAGGCCGCATGGGAGCTGCATGTCCCGATGGGCAGCACTGCTGGTTTACTTGGGTGCCACCAGAGGGAGCTACAGGGAGGAGTTTCCTTCCCCAGTCCCTTCCATGGGGGATTGAGCCTTGCCGTAAACCAGACACATACGCATGCATGCCGTTTACTGAATTCTCTGTCTGCTTGCGAGTTCACAATTTTAAATGCATTGGCTTCCAACAGCCATGGAAGTGTCATATTGTAGAAGTATTCTCTGGTTCAGCATAAAAGAAACTGCTGCACCTCACCGCGGGGAGTGGGAGACGGGGGGAGAAACAGAAAAAATTTTGCCTGGAGTGGAGGAGGAAAAGTGAGACACAAAGTAAGGACAGCACTATTATTGTCCAGAAAAGCCTGCTCTTTAAAACTAATAAAAGTGTTTAATTAAACCTTGGATATGTGGCCACACTGCAGTTTAATTCTGTAACTGTTATCTAGTGTGCTTGACTGAAGACAGTCTTTGAACCTCTCTTAGTGCTACGTAACTGAGCAAAGCATTCAGCATAGACCTCAGCGTTAACATTTGCAGTGCACCATGTCCCTGTTATATGCCATTTGGTATGAGATTTATAAAGGCAGTATTAATGTTTGTGATGCGCTGACATGACAAAAGCAATGTAGACACACAGAAAGACGCATCAAGATTAACTGTTTTATTAAGATGGATTACCAATACAAAATGGTGGACCAAAGTATGCCACCTTGCAACATTTATATGTAAAAAGATAATTGCCTATACGCATTGGTTAAATGTATTAGAAACTTGGATAACAGATACTATCACTAGAATTAAAAATAGATTTTCATTGACGAGCGATTTCTGGTCTATAGTAACGTTTAAATCAACAGGATTGTTGCCCTTTCTTTCCCCACAAAGGGGAGCAGAGTTAGAACGTTGTTTTTTTTTTCACAAGCTGTGCCTGTGAAGTGTAAAGCACAAGTCTGCTCTTCAACCTTTAGAGAGGCAGTAGTATAACTATACACATTTACAGAAGGAGGTTTATTCCTACAATCAGGATTACCCACAGAGCTTCCTAGAACTAGTCCCCTATCAGGGTTTGAACCCTGCTGCCAACCAGATACGAAACACAAACCTGCTATTTACCTAAGTCACTGTCCTAAGTGAGCGGTTTCCTCATTTTCAAATTCACAACTTGAAATTCTTCTCAATCAAATGAGTTCACGTTCACATACAGTGTGTTAGCCTTTCAGTCTGTTTGCAGTACAACACTGCTGGCGCTGCATGCACATCATGGACAGAAACTGCAGGCA
Organism: Polypterus bichir lapradei; assembly: GCA_026402145.1. Classification (NCBI taxonomy): domain Eukaryota; kingdom Metazoa; phylum Chordata; class Cladistia; order Polypteriformes; family Polypteridae; genus Polypterus; species Polypterus bichir. The sequence continues at coordinate 25,466,583 of JANRMT010062827.1, read as the reverse complement.
TTTTCCATTTCCTGAATTATGCTCAATCACGTATCCCCACACTGTAAATAAAGTGGCAGAAAATTGCTCTCGTATCACGTACATCAGCAATTTAGCCTAATAGATAAAGTTCCCGGCATTACAAAGTGGGAGCCGGAGTCCCCTTTTGGAGCACATTAATCGCTCCCACTGCCCAGATCATCCTCCTGGGCATTTTGTTTCTATGTGCTTAGCAGAACTGCCAAGCAAATTCTCTTCCTGGTGGTTACACAATGGAACAAAATCTGAAGTTTGCTTTCTGTTTGCACTTGAGCAGATTCCTTTAGCTGTAGACAAAGCACACTTATTTAGGCATAACAAATATGCCACGGTCTACTCATTTGGTCTGTCAATCGAAATAAATAAATAAAAATTCTGCAGGTCATAACATCCAATAAACTAAAAGTTTACTAGGTGCACTTTTTAATATCGCATTACAGCTCTCTCTGGTTGGAGTAAAGCAAAACAAATTCTTCTTTGATGGACTACTTGGACCTTACAGGCATAAACAGATGACAAGGACACAAAATGAGTAAAATATTGGTGAACGATGTGCCTCAAAATACAAATTCCCATTCTACTGTTGTGGTATCTTCTAAACAGCAGGCTACAGGTTAACTGCAGCTCTTAATTTTAACCTCTCCAAACAGCTCCTCCATCACCTTTCTAGTAAGGTGACTACATAGGAAGAGTCTTCCTATGAAGTCAGTAGATGGATTGGGAGAGCATGGGCACCTCATGAGGTTGCTGGGAAGGGGTGTGTGGTGCTACAGATATCTCTGCAAAAGGATGAAGGTCTAAGTTTTTACAGAGTCCTGGTGTTTCCTGTTTTGCTATATGGTTGTGAGACATGGGCATTATGCAGTGACCTGAGATGAAGACTGGACTCCTTCGGTACTGTGTCTTTTCGAAGAATCCTTTGTGTCAAACGAGCAGTTGGTCATGGAGTCCTGAATGACGCCCATTAATTGCATTGTAAGGGAGTACGTTACAGCACTACGGTCATGTGGCACAATTCTCAGAGGGTGATCTGTCTCACGGGATACTCATTGCTGAGTGGTTCAACCAGGACAAGGGGACACCCACATAACACCTGGCTGCAGCAGATAGAGGGTTATTTCCGGGGGAGGTACCAAACCTACCTGGGGGGGGGTTGCCAACTGGGAACCTGAACTGTTTCGTTGTGTGGGGGGGCATGGCAACGCACTGTGTCAGTGCATGCTCCCCAACCTAAACTGACCTGATATGGGAAAAAATCTTTAACATAGGAAAGGTGCTATATAAATAAAATGTATTATTATTATTATTAATACAGTTCAGATTCTCATTGTCATCTCCTGAATGAGATACACAAAGCTGTGTCACTGCCAATAGTGGTCTTGCAACATGTCTTACTTCACCTGAACTTAACTGTTATACAGATGTTTAAATGAATACTAAATTTAAAAATTTCAATGTAATAAAGAATGCCACATATTGCAGTTCATATATCTAAGAATGAAGAAAAGTCAAACAAAAAACTATGCTTCTCTTAAAGAAATAATTATATCAAAAATATTCATTTTTTACATGTGACTTACCCCATGAAGATTGTAGTAATGATTAAGGAAAAATTTAATCTCAAGCTTTCATGGAGAACTTAAATAAGAAACTTTGTTGAAATGGAGACCAGCACTGGAGCACAGTGAACAACATAAAAACGCCCATGAATTACTTATGTCACATAATCTGCATTATGTCACATAAGTCATTCAGTTGTATTGTGCACAGCAACAAAAAATATACATTTTTTGCTAAAATATTGTTAAATAAATACGTCCTGAAAAATCAAAACAGTGCACTCAGAGGAAGTGAGTTCACACAGAAATTAGAATTTGAATTGACAGCAGGACCCTTGACCAGTGAATGACCAATGTACTTTCTATCAGAACGTCTGCAATCTTGATTCTTCATGAAAACACACCACCTGGGGTAAGTAACATATACAAAAAAATAATGTTTTTGGGATGAGTTTAACTTCATGTATTCTCTTAGTCTTACTCAGTAACATTAAAGACTCCTAATGTATGACTATTCAGGAGGTGGACATACTCAAGATAAGTGGCACAAGAAGTGGGCTTTCGATTTGACCTGGCCTTTGCCCACCTAATTTTCTCAACATTTGAGCAAGCAAGTGATCACAACTAAGTCATCAATTTAATTTCGGCCCAGGCACAGAATCACTACCCCTACTGAGTAAACATTCAAGTTCATCATATTTTATTAGATTGCTATGGATGTTCAGCGGACAGCCAATATGAAAATCAAAAGGGACTTACCATCTTCAGCCAGAGCTCCCCATCCTGTTACCCAACAACGTTTTCCAGGAGGAAATGTGTGTGAGGAGTCAGGCAGGCAGATGGAGTGGATCGTGTTGGTGAATTCCAGAGGTGCCGCAAGTTCAAGCAAGGCGATATCATTATCAAAGTTCATGGAGTTGTAGTTTTTATGAGTGATAATCCGCTTAATTTTCCGTTGTTGAACACCATTCATGTCCTGTTGGTCTCGCATTCCACTGTAGGTTTGCCAGTTTTCAGGAAGAGCATTACTAAAGGCAAGAAAATGAAGATGAGTAAAGACAGGACAACGTGAGAAATACAAAATGGCCACTGAACCACTAAGGATCTCAAACTTGGTAAAGATATGAATATGACAAAACACAAACAAATACATACACACACACACACACACACACACACACACACACACACACTTGCAGTTTTCTAAAGTTTGGTGCCAACAGCAGTACAATTTTCTGCCACATTAATTCTTCAATTATCATAAGAACATTACCACAAAACAAAGTTAATGAACATTCATCCCATCAAAGCAGATCTTTAAAGCTTAATTAATCTTTTCTGCTTTATATGGAACAATGTCCACACAAGTTTTAGATATCTCTAGTGTTTCACTTGCTTTAGCATTTTCTGTTTAACGGATGCACATGTGTGGTGGTAACTATTGAAAGGGAATGGAAAGAAAGGGGCTGGAGGAAGATGGTAAGATATAAATGTTAAGACCAGAGCGGCTTGTTTTTAAAAAATGCGAGAAGCAACACAGAACCAGATATCCCACACTAGAGCTGTATAGAACTAAAGTGGATCGAGTTTGGGGAGATCTCCTTATTCAGTACCTGTCACAGATCTGCAAGGCAAAGAGGCAATAAGGATTGTGGGCTAAAAAAAATCCAGAACTCCACCACTAAAACATTCACTTTGCATTTTGCATGTCTATTGCCAAAGTAGAACCTAAAATACCAATAATGCGTACAAATAAAGTTTATGGCTATAGAATGACAGCATGACCAGTACCAAAGGTTTGCAGCCTGTGGCAGCTTTGGTTGTATTGAACAACATGAACAAAACATACTGTATGTTTTAAAGGGTAAGAATTCTGAAAATAAAAACACAATACTGTCCAGTTTAAATTCTGAGAAAAAGAAATGTAATCAAAAGGAATCCATTCAGGATCTCTGTACTGTTTAACACTGTATGCTCTAGCATTTTTTTTTTCATGCAAACATCTGCTTTGTCAAGATTAGATATTGATCAAAATTAAGGTGGATGATCAAAACGTAACATTTAGAAATATGTGTTCATATGGCCTTAGAACTGCGTCACTGTTTTTTCCAGATGATGTGGTCAAAATTACTATCTGCTTGTTGGCATGCATTGGGAAGGTTTGCAACTGAGTGTCAAGTGGCAGGGATGAGGACCAGCACATCCAAATCTGAGCCATACCACCTGAACTTCAGAACAGGTCATCCACCTGAAGCTAAGCCTGATCGGGCCTCCCGGTATTTGAATGGGAGACCAACCAGGAAAATGCTTGGGTTGTTGCTGGAACAGGTGTTAATTTAGGGCAGTAGGGGGTGTCTAACCTGTGGTCTGAACGTGGGTGCAAATGCCCCGGTGCAGTGATGGGGACACTGTGCGGTAAAAATGGTGCCGTCCTTTGGAGGAGAGGTAAAACTGAGGTGCCGACTCCCTGTGGTCATTAAAGATCCTTGGGCATTCTTTGTAAAGAGTAGGGTGTATTCTGATGTTCAGGCTAAATAGTCCACCACGGCATGGTCATTTTGATCCTGTAATCACCTCCTGCCTCTGATTGGCTAACTATCTCTCACCCCTTCACCACCTAACAGCTATGAGTGTACTGGTGCAAAATGGCTGCCATTGTGTTATCCAGGTGGATGCTGCACATTAGTGGTGGTTGAAGTGGGTCCCCGCTCATTGTGTAAAGCACTACGAGTGCCTTGAAAAACACTATATAAATGTAATGAATTGTTATTATCATTTAAAAAGGTGGATCATTCCCTTCAAGTGGGAGGTGAGTTACTGGCTCAATTGGAGGAGTTTAAGCCCCATGGGGTCTTGTTCACGAGTGAAGGATTGCTAAACTGACAGACGGATTGGGGAAGTGAGTGCAGTTATGCAGTTGCTATACTAATCCGTAGTGGTGAAGAAAGTGTCCAGTAATAATAGGAATCGCTCTCTCTCTCTTTTTTAAACATTTTATTGAATTTATGAAATTCAAATAACATTCCATACAAGCAAGTCAAATTTTACAAAACTAGGTTCAAATCTAATCAACCTCCACCCATGAGAAAGAGAGCAAGACCAACATAGTAAAACTTTAATAGTAGGGTAAATAAATAAATAAATAAATACATAAATAAAAAAAGGGAAGAGAATCTGCTTCCTCAATGTAAATGCTTATTGTAAAATGTTATTGATTAGATCCTGCCAGGTTTTAAAAAAAGTTTTGCACAGATCCTCTAACTGAGTATTTGATTTTTTTTACCCAGTTTCAAATAATATATAACATCAGTTACCCGCGGACTTAAAAGAGGAGAGTTAGGATTCTTCCTGTTGAGCAAGATAAGCCTATCGTGCCAGTAGTGTAGTAAAGGCAATCACAGTTTGTTTGTCCTTCTCCAACTTAAGCCCTTCTGGAAGTACACCAAACACAGTTGTCAGTGGATTAGGAAGGATTGTGACACCAAGGCTGTCTGAAAGGCATTTAAAGATTTTAGTCCAAAATGATGTTAATTTGGTGCACACCCAAAACATGTGGTCCAATGAGGCTGGAACTTGATTGCAGTATTCGCAGGTTGGATCTTGCCCTGGAAACATTTTGGACAATTTTAAATGAGAGAGATGCGCTCAATATATAATTTTGAGTTGAATAATTGTATGCTTTGCACATATGGAGCTCGAGTGAATTCTGTACATGGCTGCCTTCCACTCCTTTTTTGAGTTGTTGAGTGAGAGATCCTTCTCCCACTGTACTCAGGGATCTTTGAAAGGGGGGGGGGGGGGACTTTAAAATGTTTTTGTATATTACAGAAATGCTGTCTGAGTCCTCAAGACTGATCAATATTTTTCCGGCATAGAGGTAGGTGGGAGGTGAGGAAAATTGGGCAGATTTTGTTTAGCAAAGTTTCTGATTTGGAGGTAGTGAAAGAAATGTGTTGCTGGAAAGTTAAATTTGGAGTGTAATTGTTCGAAGGATGTGCAGACATTGTCCAAGTCCAGATCTTAATCCCAAATGTTTTCTAGACATTAAAAACTGCGTACATTTGAGAGGATGGAAAAAGGTGGTTATCGTGCAGAGGTGCCACAGATAGAAGTTTCTCTATCTTGAAGTACTTCCTAAGTTGGTTCCATATTTTGAGTGAATGAAGCACAATTGGGTTGCTAGTACAGTATATTGACGATACCTTGTATTTACTGGGGCACAAAGCAAGGAATATAAAGAGGTACTGCAGGATTTTATTTTTATTGCGGACCAAGCCTGTGTATTTTCACCTATTTGAGTCCAGGTTTTTATAGTTTGTATATTCTCCGCCCAATGATAAAATTGAAAGTTAGGTAGAGCCATGCCACCTTCTGCCTTAGGTCTTTGTAAGGTCGAACTTTGGATAATGTGGATGTTTTGAATTCCAAAATGATGTAAGGATTGAATCTAACTTCTTAAAAAAATGATTTATTGATGTATATTGGAATGCTTTGAAACAGAGAAAAAAGTTTAGGAAGGATATTCATCTTGACAGTGTTAATTCTTCCAGCTAAAGTGAGATGAAGGGTAGACCATCTATGCAAGTCTTGCTTAATTTTTTTCCATGTAGACAGCAAAATTTTGTTGATAAAGAGCTTTATGTTTACTTGTGAGGTTTACTCCTAGGTATTTAAACTGATCTCGATGATAAAAGGGAAGGTGTCCAATCTAATATTGTGTGCTTGAGAGTTCACTGGAAAGAGCACGCTTTTATTCAAATTAATTCTGAGACCTGAAATCTTTTGAGATTCTGTTAGTGCTGTTATGACTGCAGGCACAGTATTTTGTGGGTCTGATATATAAATAGTACCATATCATCTGCATTTAGTGAAATTTTCTGATCCAAAAAAAAAAAAAAAAAAAAAAAAAAAAAAAAAAAAGGAGGAACCTCTCGATTTACCAGTCGATCTATGTCTCAACCCCCACCTATTGTTATTATCTTTGGGTATTGACTGAAAGAATGTGATTGCGGATACAAGTGGCCAAAATGAGCTTTCTCCACTTATTGGCTGGGCTCACCCTTAATAGACAGTGTGAGAAGTGCAGACATCGGGGAGGATTGGAGTGGAGCTGCTGACCCTCCACATAGAGAGGAGCCAACTGAGGAGGTTTGGGCATCTTATATGGATGGCTCCCTATGGAGGTTTTAGGGGCATGACCAGCTGGGAGGAGGCCCAGGGGAAGACACAGGGCTCATTGGGAGGATTATATCTCCCAGATGGCCTGGGAATACCTTGGGATCTAACAGTATGAGTTGGCAAGTGTGGCTGGGGAAAAGGACATACTGTATGAGCCTCACTGCTAACCTGGTCTCAGATAAGCAGTGGAAAATTGATGAATGAATGAAGTTCTGTTATTTTTTACTAAGCATAGTTGATTAGTTTGACACTTCAAATCACTCACATTTCCAGCTTGCAGTTAATTCATAACTCTGTAACAAGCATTTCAACTAAAGATAGGTAACAGTAACTAGAGTTATATGATCTAATTAAGGTTACAACCAATCTCACATGTATTGTCCGTCTTAATAAAAGGATAAGTATCTTTGTGTCTGTTTGCGTCTGTCCAGTTGCTATGTCTCAGTCATTCCAATTGATGGCGCATCACAAACATTTAACACTTTTTTAACAAATCTCAAACCAAATGGCATATAACCAGAGTTATACACATTGCATGATGCAATGCAAATGTTAAATGCAGAGGTCTACATTGATTACATAAATTTCAACTTGTCTGAAATGGGTAGCACACCTAGTGAAATATAAAGCTATAAATGGCTTTACCTCCTTTATTGTACAGGGAGATTCACTCGAAAGAAGCCCCGAATATTCTGTTGCATCTCCTGTTAGGAGGAAGCAATTTGAACCAAAAAAATACGCTATATACCTTGACGTATGTGTATTCGATTGCATTACATGTGATGCAGGAAGTGGTTTCCATTTTCTGCTAGACACATTTTGACGCAGGGCTCCATGTTCCTGTACTTATCGACAAGCTTCTCTGTGGGAATAGCAGCAATTTCACATTCGATGTTTTCCTTCAAATCTTTTACAGTGCGACACTTGTTCCGATAGACCTTTCCTTTGAACCTACCCCAAAGGAAGAAGTCTGGTGGTGTCAGATCTGGTGACAGTGGTGGCCAAAGCCCCTTTGAAATTACTCTGTTGCCGAAGGAGGACTAAATTTCTGCCATGCTCCTCGCTGACGTGTGACACATTGCTCCATCTTGCTGGAAGTAACCTTAAGTTAACTCACGATCATCCAATTGATTCTGACATCGCTTAAATGAACTGGGGAACCAAAAGGTTCGCATGATGAAGACACGCTGCTCAATACTGTACACCACCATCCTGTTGACGGAGATTAAACGTCACTACGGCTGTCTGACGCCTATCTCATTGCTCCAATGCAGGGGCATGCCGGCTTGTTCGAAGCGCCATATACTGACAAGCACATTACATGTTGTTCCGTTCAGATTTCTTTGTCCTAGCTAGAGTTATTACAGAATATTCGGGGCCTCTTTTGAGTGAATCTCCCTGTACCTTATAACCTAATACCTTTAACACTAGACTGCAAACTTTGATCACAAAATTAAGTCTTAAATCTAATATAAATAAAAAATAAGAGTAAAACAGCTGGTATTTTATTGAATCTTTGTTCTGGCACTGTCCATTATGGTGTTTCTCCAATTATGGAAAATTTGAACAGCGGTTTCTTTGTTTATGCCTTTAAATTGTTTTTGGGGGTCTATTACTTTCTGATGGCCTATGCCATATTTTTATGCCAATGTTGTCCGTTGCCAGTCACATGACCAGTTGTCACAACACAAATCTAATTTAAAATGGAGCGTGCAGCACTCGGCATCCAAGTATCAGATCTGGCAGTTTTGTTAAGATGGACTCTTGATTGCCAACTTCCCACTAGTGCTTAGATGACACCACAGCCTGGTTTATTTCTTTGTCTCTTAAAATTCTCTCCAGGAGTTCATAGCAGGTATGATCAAACTAAGAATATTGAACTGTTTCAAGAATTTAATTTGAGAATGAAGTCCTTATCCCTTTAACACACGGTATTCTTGTTACAACTCAAGGTGTAGCTATTCATACAGCTTTATTGCCTGTTATGAGAATATAGATTGATAATATGGATTGCTGAGACATGCTGGGCTAAAAGAGCTACTCTAAGTAAAACTTATATGGATCTTTTTGTAAATAGGAAAATTTATTACAGTTAGTTACTGTATATACAGTTTACTAGGTTTCCCTAAGTAAAGGGATGACTGAGCAGGATTGGCTCCTGTGATACCAATCTATATCATGAAAAGATTTTGTGGTCTATGGCTTAGCAACAACTAGTCAAACAATATATACAGACATACAGGCACTCACTCTGGGTTGCTGGTTGAGAAGCAATGAGATGCCGAGATGAGCCAACGCTCTGAGATGATTGAGGCTCCACAGGTGTGACCCGTTGCCTGAAAGTGCAGACTAACCTGCCACGGCCATTCCCCGATATCTGCATCAGTGCCACCCACAATACGATTGTGCTTATAAGGACGAATTCCACAATCTTCAACATTTTCAGAAGGGCAAAAAAAAAAAAAAGTTAAAAGTTAGTGGTCTTCACAAGCTGAAAGAAGTTTAACTGCTACCAGGTGGATAAAACAAAATGCTCTTACTGCAGTTCTCCTCATCAGAGCCATCCTCACAGTCTTCTTTCCCATCACATTCTGCATTGGCACAGTTTACACATTTATTATTCTTGCACTTGAAGGTGAAATCTGTACAGATCCCACTGGCTGTCCAGGACCAAAAAAGTAAAACCATTTTACATTAGAGACACAGCCAATAGTCGTATTCAGAATGTACAGTAACTGCTTTTCGTTTAAGCATTTGTGGAGTGCTACACATAAACTGCAGCCATACAGAGTGTGACAGATGGAGCATTAAGGAAGCGGTCATTAAACTCTCAACTCCAAGTACAAATAGAAATAAAATGCAATCATTAGTGGTCCCTAACATCAAACTACTGTATTCAATAAGTGTAGTTAGAAGCAGGGTTCTGTCAATCATCTTATCAGCTCCTTCCACACATGCAGGCGCTGCCAAAATTTAGAGGTAAATTACTGAAATGAGATCATGCATGAACAAAGCCATACCTTAGGATCCAATGTGGCAACTGATGGCTAAGTTTAGAAGTGTTTGTAGGCTGTGGAACAATATAGTCCCTCATGTTGTGGTCTGTACTGATATTCTAATAGTATGACCTTTGCAAAAATCAAAAACCCTGAACTAGCACTGTTATAAATAAACAATAAATTATTTACATTTACAAAAGATTGCACAATTCTTTGGAATTTATTGTCTCCGCTTAGAGTATGTGCATATGTGGGAGGGTGTGCCAACACAGTGGTTGACTGCCTCACAGACCCAGCATCCTGCAAAATATTATAATCTTCTAACATAAGGCATGCAACTGAAGTAGCTGGGAGATTTAGCTAATAAATGTATAAAGGTCTTCCTCTACCTCAATAGTTTTTAGCAGCCATGAAAAAAGTTTCTTTATAGTTTGAGACTAATCTGAAAATAATTGTGAAACTCTGTAATAAGCAAACTGCTCTCCACTGAAATCAAGGAAAAAACAATTAAGCCATTGACCATAGCAAAGGGCTGCAATTTTGCACTTACTGACTCAGAAAAAAGCGACATGGTGGTTCAAACTTCAAAATCAGGCCAAACAAAAAGCAGTGGTATGCATAAGCCACTGCTGCAATAAACTCAGATTGATCCATTTCCGCTTCCCTATCTATAGCACCATTTATGTTTCAAACAGGTTTCTGTGAATTGAGTGGACTGGGTCAAAATAGCATAACATTCTCAAACCTGCTTAATCCAACTCAGAAGTCATGGGTGTAGGGGGGCTCAGCACTTACCGGGTGTTGGGTTGAATATAGCCATGAACATGGAGCTACTCCATCACGGAAGCCCCCCCCACACACACACAAAGAACAACCAAACATGCGTGTATTTGGTGATGTGGTAGCGAGTAATAGAATACGTGAAGGAATACCAAAACAGACTTGTGGAGAATGTGCAAATTTCACATCGACAATGACCAGGTGAATGCCACCACCATTTACTGTATTTATATATCACATTTACATGAAAGTAGCCTAAAGTGCCTTACAATACTAATAGCTAAAAACTAAAGAACTGTAATTTATAACAATAGCAACTCTTAATGTCCAGCTTAATCACAGATTATGGTCAGATGGGCTAGGAGGATAGGGAAATAAAAACTCCAGTTGGCAGGATGTTAGTGTACCTCAACCAGGCTATTTAAGAAATGTCCGAGGTCACCACTGCCTAACCTTGGATGGTCGTGTGTGAAACAATCGGGGTGTCCAGTAATGTATCAGTAAGCAAATTCCACGAAACCACCAGAATCAGTCAGCCAGGTTGGGAGCATACACTGGTTACAGGGTGTTGCTGCACCCACCACACAACAAAACCAGGAATCCGAGATGCAATGGGTGACACCTCAGCACCACACTGAACAGTGTGAGGTGTTTTTTTTTTTTTAAAAAAACAGTGGCTGGAGTGACAATCCTACCACCAAACAGCTAAATTGGAGGACCTGCTTGCAGGGCTGGATGCAGATTAACATCATACCCTGGACAGAGCAATTACAGGTTAAGTGCCTTGCTCAAGGGCCCAACAGAGTAGAGTCACTTCTGGCATTTACAGGATTCGGCACAGATCCCTAGCCTCAGAGACAAAATTTCACCCATAATGGCTAACACTAAAATTTGCTGGGTGTAAAGCATTAAAGAGACTTTCTCCATGCAAATTCCATCCTGCCCCTTGTTCTTCCAGTGAGCTTTTGCCAACTGTGGGCTCCACACTGCAACATACATCCCTAGTTAATTACCTGAAGAGCCCCTTATTACCTCCCATTAGCAATGGATACCAGTGCTACTAATGAACAGAACTGTTGCCTCTTGACTCATTTATATTATGTATGTCGCCCCTTCTCTTGGCATATGCAGTCACTCCATTAGTTATCATGTGTCAGGCTAAACATATAGTGATGATCTATGGTAAATATATGGGACAAAGAAACTGACCATCCACCGCAGACCTATCCGCAAAAACTGTAGAAGCAGTAAAGGAGTGTTTGCGAATATCCAATTATTAGAAAATTGTGCTCCAAGCTGAGTCTCTCTTCTTGTGGTGAATTATGACACATGGATATCAGCTCTTGAGATGTCTAGTAGGATTGCACAAAATTCAAGAGCATTCACCCTGAAGGCAGCGACCCAGTTATTTTGCAATTGTGCAGGGTTGAATGAAAACATTTTAAGGGCTTGTACAGCCTTTGTTTTTGATACTCACAGTTATCGCAAGACGACTCATCACTGCCATCAGTACAATCTTTTACAGCATCACACAATTTGCTCTTGGAGATACAGACCCCATTATTGCATTTCCACTGATCAGGATCACAACCTTGAAATAAAAAAAGAAAAGGAATGAAACATATGGGAGAGATTTTCGGGAAGTTATTGGTTTCTGGACAGAAAGTTCAGGTTAGCACAACAAAACGGAGACTGGGCAGCTTCAGAAACAGAGTTCTTCCAAATCAAGCCCTGCTTTTTTTTTTTATGAGCAGCAACTATCGTCCACTTAAAAAGACTCAATTTCAAAGTCATTCCTTCATCAAAAAACACTATTTACTTAGTTCTTCTGAACACAGCGGGCATATGAAGCAAAAGTAAGAGATATTGATAGAGGGGCTCAGCACAAATAGAATCTCAAATTCCCACAGTGACTTTCACACAAAGAAAATAAACTCCCTGGCACTGTCACGTGCAGACTCCATTTAGCAGATTAGAAAACATCAAGGCCTTGTTTCTGCTGAGCTCTCCTGTTAAGGTTACAGTCAATTTATTTGACAAGACTCTTGTGCTGCAGGATTAAAGCGCCAAATTGGAGGGAGGAGGGGGTCCTTACTGCATTCCATCTCATCGCTGCCATCCCCGCAGTCATTCACTCGGTCGCACACCCAGTATTTGGGTTTGCACATTCCGTTCTTGCAGGAAAATTGATCTGCATCACACTCTGTAGGGCAAGAGGAGAATTACACTGTGAGTCAAAGCAGAGAACAAACACACTCTTCTCTGCATTTGTGAAAAGACGCACCATTATGTTAAACGCTAAAGAGCAGGTACTTCATTATTATGATGCATATATAGTCATTAAAGTTTCAGGGACATTAATGAATATACACTTAAAATGAATTTTTGTTTCCAAAAATAGCCCAGACGCATACTGTAAATATGTATTTAAAAGGCACATGGCAAAATGTGCTTGTTTCAGATATTAAACACACACATATGCTTTGCATTTTCAATATTACACATTTGGTTTACAATACAGATTCTTATTAAAAAATACATAAGTTGATTCCTAAACTGCTAATTAAGTAAACCATGAATGTACACATTTTGTCTTATAAATCTTGTAAGAGCCTATCTTAAAAGGTTAATCTTAATGGTAAATTCACATAACTGTTTACCTAATTTTTGTTTGTTGATGCATAAAAAAATGTAAGATTCTGTTTATCCCTTAAAGCTAACCTGTAAAGGAAGTTCCTTATGCTCAACTGTAGTTGTAATATAAAAATGGAACTTCAGCCAGTCTGTTCGATAGCTAGAAAGAGCTGCCTGCAAATAGAAGGATACAATGGCATAGAGCTTTCTGACCACATGTCCTGGTGTGTGCACGGTATGTCGCATATCTATGTACAAATGTGATAGTGAACAGGAACAAGAGATCCAAGTCTTAAACAGAAACTTAAGCAGGTAATGTGGCATAGTGGTCAAGACTTCACTCCTCAAACTCCAAGGCTGCGGATTCAAAGCCGGCTACTTGACACCACATGACTATGAGCAAGTCACTTCACCTGCTTGTGCTCCACTTGGAAAAACTGAAAGTATGGAACCCAATGGCATCTCAAATATTAAGAAGTCACGTTTGATAAAGGTGGCGGCCCTTTTGTAAGTCGCTGTGGATAAAAGCCACTGCTAAGCAAATAACTGTAAATGCAAATCTTATACACTTTTTATTTTTCGAGTATTATCATTTTTTCTCTTTATGTTTGTGTGAACTGTTTTTGCTTTGAATTTTACAAAAATTTTAAATAAAGGAAATACTCGAACTGTGGAATTATTTGCATACACGTCACGCTCATTGTCTGAATCTTTCTGCAGAATTTTGGAAATCCTGGAGAAATGAAGCTAGGAAATGGGTACCCTTCTCACATACAGTGTAAGACGGGTATCTGGTTGGCAGGAGGTTGTCAGGACAGCTGGACTGCTAGGATTGCACAGGACAAAGAGAGAGTCCTGCAAATGGCCTATGACAGACAGACACGTCTGAGATAAATAGATAAAGATGTACATGGAAAAAATAAGTAAAAGTTCTGTCCAATGTTAAACCTAAATAAAAAAAAGTTCAAATGTAAATATCAATGGCATGGCCAGACCTCAGTGAAAAGCTGATTTAGTTGTGGAAATAAAAAGTGGAAAAACCACAATGATGTGTTGTGTATGATGGTCAGAAAGGTCAATCTTAGAGCTGTTCATTGGTGTCCGCAGAATAGCACAGATGGTAGAATGTCCGACTGTTAGTCACTGGCATTGTGCCTCTGGTTACACCTGCACCCTTTCTGAAAAGTAGTCTTTTTCAATTTCATATATGAAGAACAAAAACAATCATCCATTATGTACTATTATAAAATTGTTGTAGAAAATATATTGTTCTAAAAAATGTAAGATACTTACACGTTTCAGTCTTTATTTCTATCTATCTGCTTGTTATATACTTTAATACACGTTCATCTTATATTATTTTCTGGTCTGGAACCATAATAACTTTCAATTGCTGTCATCTGTATTCTCTAATCTAAACAGATTACATTTCCAGTGTCCCTTAAGCATCGGATGTTTTGCCATCTCTGTCTATCCTGCATTGTTCTTTCTTCATTCCTGTGGCATCTCTGCAATAGGGTTAGGGGCAAGGGGGGCACTACACTCCAGTCTCCCATCAGACAGCATTATTGTGCATAAATTAAATGTTTAATAAAAAAGCCCCTCAGCAGTTTTTCTAGTGATACACTTAATGCATTTCTTCTCTAGAAAAAAAATTCTTTTTGGAGTTTGTGAGGCCTAGCGCCACTGGCCTTACTGTGTTGCATGGGCTGTCCCTTCAGTTCTTGGCGTTTTAGGCTTAGCTCTTCTCGTGTGTGCACCTGGGCAGCTGACCATTTCAGCAGTGCCTTGGTCGTGAAGGACAGAGCCATTTTAAATGATCCGTTAGTTGATTTCTTGTGATAAGAATTTGCACATCTCACTATTTTGAAGTAGTTGTTGTCTTTACCATGAACCATTTCAATTATTTATGTATAACATGATTAACTAATTTGTCCACTGAAAAAAAATTAGAAACTTATGAACATTAATTTGCATTTCTGCTTGTAGAGTTGTTTGATTCAGTGAAATGTTTAATACTGTCCTTTGGTGGCTGCGCTGTATGACAATGTGTTGATATTTTGTCATTTTGTGTGACTTTTTATGCCATTATTGGGCTGACATTTCATTATCACTTGGACTGGTACCCTAATACAGTGTGAACCAGAGTGTCTCTCCCTCAGGAAAGGTTTACTGGAGGCCATCTCTTTACATTTTCCAGAACTCATTCTGCACGGCTCAGAATATCTATTTTCTGATGCATCTCCTGCCTGCATATTCAAGCCACTGGCTTACTTGTGCCTAGAGGTCTGTTTTCAATTTCCCTAAAACCATTAGCTGATTCAAGGCAGATTTCTTCAAAAAAATGACGAGATTAAAATCTGAAATACACTTGTTATCTTCTTCTTCTAGGTGGCCCTAACACATACTTAAGTACACTTATCTTTTCCAGGTATACACAAAAACGGAGTTAAGAATTCTTTTGACTGTCTGGAATATATAATTCACATAGAGAGATATACTGCTACTAATATATATGTGTGTATAAAGTCAGTTTATGTATCTGTAGTTCTAAATCACAAACATACACTGTAGTTTAGATTTTGATCACTACGTTAATACTAAAGTGTGATCCTAGTCATGACTCCTGATGACAAGAGACAAGGACTACACCACTGTATCAGAATCTTCAACACTTACGACAGCCAACTTCATCACTAAGGTCTCCACAATCATTCCAGCCATCACAGCGTAAGGAGCTTGGGACACAATTGCCAGTTTTGCAGGTAAACTCTCCAGGGCAGGCTGTAACAAGAAGGTGACATATTATTTCAGCCAAGGTCTTTACTTCAAAACTCTACGCAAAATATCAGGACCCAGAAAAATAAAATTGCTCAATTTATGGAGGATCAAAACAGGATGGACATTTTAAAACCAAAGGGAAAGCTGTGACAGTGAAAATTCAGAATAACAGAGATTCTCATAGCTGGACCACATTGCTAAAAGCACAACATGGTTCACCAGGCATGAACACCCGCTTACGCACACACACACACCTTTCTGTAAATATAGTGCTTCATTCTGCTGGTTTAACCTTGTGGTGGTTATCTCAAGATGTAACCAAGAGAACACCAGGTGAGCCTATAAAGGACAAATTTCTTTTTCTCACCTGTTTAACATGCAGAACATAAAACAAGTACAGTGAGCTTAAATAATCATTCAGCATCACCATCTGCCGCCTGCTATGCAGGATTTCAAAAAATGTTAAAGACAAGCTGGTAGTATTAAAAAGGCAGCTTCAGGAGGATGATTAAAATATAAGCATCACTCACGATTGGATGGATTGAAGGCACTATAACTGGCCTCAAAGCCTTTGTCAGTGTACGACGCATCTGAGTAGAACTTCACCTGTAAAACATTGGTTGTGCTAGCCAGCTGCAGGACAGAGCGTTCACCACAGTATCTGAAACACAAAAAGAAAAATGCCTGACAGAAGTTCCCCATGCGGTGGACAGTAAAAAAAAACAAGACGACAGTTTGAACATACAAGATGGCAGAGTGTCAGATTCTTCCAGCTACACACACTACCTCAGGATGGCCAAGAGCAGATCTGCAAAACCTTTAAACCTTGGCAGCACCAAACCTTTTTCATAATCTTCTACAGCAATGGGTCTGCATCAGGGTTTTATATTGTCACACACGTGCACTTGGGAGGTAGTCAAAGGGCTTAACCGGGTGTGATACGGTGAGTCAGGGGCTGACACTGTGCCCTAACGCCTCTTCTCCTTCCTCTGCAGATCACCAGATGACAAAAAGACCTAAGCCTTAACCAGCTTCCTTATTCCCCTCTAGACCACGTCCTTCTCCTGACCTCACTTTCGCCTCTTTCCCTGGTGGACCAGCCTCTCCCTCTCCACCACTTATAAAAACCCGACCTCAGTCCTTCTGTTTCAGTCCCATTTTGGACAAAGTCTCTGGTAACTACTTGTTATATGGGGTGGAATCCCCAAACCTTTTTACATCTTTGTGTTCTTCTATTTACAATATACAGTAGTTGCACTGATGATATAACATGTTGCTGCACCTACCACAAGACAAACCACTTCAGGATCCCAAATTAGGACCTAAGCAGCCGTGCAATAGGTGACACCTCAGCACCACACTACCTTATCAGTAAATGTAGGAGAGGACATGTGTAAAAGAAAAAACATACGGGGTATACTGTAAATCATCTCCTACATTAGAATAAAACACAAGTAACCATTGAGAAAATAAATATCTATTTAAAAAACATGATTCCTCTGTGAACTCATGAAAGATGACAATATCTATTTGGCTGTTCACGTGGCATGGTGGTATTTAGTTTTGTGGAAACATGGAGCTGTACCTCTTTGACATTATCTCCACATAGTCTTTCTTGCAACTGCCTTGATCAGTGTCAGGCTCTTTCATGCGAAACATGGAGAATTTCATTCGAATTCGCATACCTTGGGGAACCTGTAAGATAACAAGAGACAAACTCATTTTGAATACTTCTAAATACACATTTATAAAATAAACTTTTGCTAGTTTTGGACCTTTTCATGTAGTAACATTTTAATAGGAACTATGGATTAACTTTGGATCTTCCCTTTATGCCATATCATATTTTAATTTTCAATCATTCTGAATAATGAAACTTTACTGCCACCTTGTGGTTACTACTTTAACTGTAAAAAAGTTTTTTTTTTTTTTTTTTCCATTTTTTTCCCCAATTGAAGTATAAACAAAGTAAAAGCCATAACTAACATAATATCACACCACACTATGTCACATCACACAATACAATTTAAAACCTGGCAAATTAAAAGAGTGCGTTGAAAATACCGGGTATGAGACAGGCTGAAACTTCATTTTGTTTTCTTTTCTTTTTTAACATTATATGACAAAAGATCATTTAACAATCACATTTATTATTGTTAAAACCTGCAAATCTGGTTCTGTTATCTGCAATACCAGTTAATACCATAGTAGTTAATACCATAAACAACACTACAGAAAATCCCATGAATACGAACATACATCCTTTTTATTTTTAATGACTTTTAAATAAACTAAACCAACATTTTGCAATGTTCAGGGGCAACCTAATGATTACAATACAGTTTTGGATAAGAACATTATAAAGCATGGTGGGTCAGGTAGTACTGCTTCTACCTTACAGATCTGGCACACTGGGTTCAAATTCCACCTTCAGTCATGAAGCACACCTTTACATCTGGGAGTTTGCTCTCCAATGCCCCAGGCAGGTGCTGGTTAGGTTAACAGGTAACTCCACACTGGCTCAGTGTGAATTAGTGGACCCTGCAATACACTGGCACCCTGTTCAGGGAAGGTTCTTGCCTTGTTCTCAATGGGATATGTTCTGTCCCACAAAGTCCCTGAATTTAATTGAGTGAGTGTGAAAATTCTAATAAAAAAAACAACGAAAGCTGGACAAGGGGAATTAAAAACTTAAACATACAAAGTGTATACACTTTACGTGCAAAAGCTCTAGGATACCAAAAAGTCTGAGGGCATCTAGTAGGGTAGTAGATAGATTTAAAAAAGGCCTGGTAAAAGGGCAGACAAAACATTTTCCAATACCACTAAAAGGCTGAGAACCCTGTTGCTGGTGACATACCATATGTTATCAAACAGAGATAATTACACTAAAGCACATGAAGACTTCGAGATCACAGACCAGACATTTGGGAGATTTTTCTTTTTTGCCTTTGTTTGAATTTGTAGGTGCATATTAAAGATCTGCCACTGCTTAGGTCACTCTGTCGCTCTTCATTAGTCAATTCTCAGCCTTTGTCAATGATCGGTGAGTATTGGGATAACTTTATCAGGGGTGCTTGGGTAAACCTGCTAGCCAAAGTACAAATCACTGGCCCTTTACAGTCTCATTTCATTCATGGGTGTAATGTAACCTGTAGCTTCCAGGAGCAGTAATGTATAACTGCACAACATGCAGGTGAAAATAATTAAAAAGTGCACATTCCAGAAAATGAACAGACAAGTGCAGAATAGACAGCACCATATTCACGTTCACACTAGGGTCTGTACTCTTTTCAAGAACTACTACTTGATTAGACCTAGCACCACTGGAATCACCTCCTTCTCAGGGCACTTTACTTGGCCAAAAAATGTTGTGCCTATAAAAAGTATTCACCCCCTTAAAAGTATTCACTCTAACTTAGTGTTATAAAAACATTGAATCACAGGAGATTTAATTTGGCTTTTTTAACACTGATCCCCAGAAAAAGATTGTCAAAGTAAAAAACAGATCTCGGCAAAGTAGTCTAAATGACTCACAAATATGTAACACAAAATAGTTGATCACATATGTATTTGCCCCTTTAAACATAATGCACACACATCATTACTGGTGCAGCCAATTGGTTTTGAATTCACAGAATTAGTTCAATGGAGAGCATTTGTCTATAGTCAAGGAGGTTCAATTGATCGTAGTATAAACGCACCGTATGTGATAAGCCCAACTTGTAGTGAGTCAGCAGTAGGATGTTCAAACAAATAAGTCAGTGAACATCCTTTGGAGTCCTGTTAAATCAGTCATTAAGAAATGGAAAAGGTATGGCACAGTTTGAAATCTGGATAAGGCAGGCCGTCCACAAAAAGTGAGTAATCGTAGAAGGACATGACTAGTGTGGGAGACCACCAAGAGACCAATGATAACACTGAAAGAGGTACAAGTTACAGTGGCTCAGACCAGACAGACAGTAAAAACAAGCACTATTGCACGGGTTCTTCACCAGATGCAACTTTATGGGAGAGTGGCAAAGAGAAAGCCACTATTTGAAGAAAAAAACAAATGACATCTTGGTTAGAGTTTGACAGAAGACGCGTAGAACACTCTGAAATTAGCCGGAAGAAGGATCTATGGTCTGATGACTCCAAAATTGAGCATTGGTGACCATCAGTCTAAACACCATATTTGGCATAAACTAAACACTTTATATCATGAAAAACACAACATTCCCACTGTGAAGAATAGTAGTAGCGGCATCACACTGTGGAATTGCTTCACTGCAGCAGGCCATGGAAGGCTTCTGAGGTCAGAGGGGGAAATGAATGTAGCAAATACAAGGGAATCCTGGAGGAAATCCAGATACAATCTCAAGAAACCTGCACCATAGGAAAAGATCAAACTTACAGCAAGACAGCAATCCAATGCATATAGCCCAAGATACACAGGAATGGTTGAAAATCATAAAAGGTAATGTCCTGGAGTGACTGAGTTCAGAGTCCAGATCTCAATCCAAATCAGGATTTGGGGATGTACGTGAAAGAGGCTGTTCAGTCACGGTCCTTATTCAACCTGAGAGTGTTCGAGCAGTTTTGCAAAAAAGTCAAGTCAAGTCGAGCATGCATTGGTACAGTGCATTGCCGCACCCACTATGCGACAAAACAACTCGGGATCCCGGTTTGCAACCCCCAAGGCAGACACGCGGTCCAGTCCCACCCTCCAGAAATGACCCTCTCTTCTTCCGGAGAGAAACAGTACCAAAGGAGTCCAGTCTTCGTCTCTGGTCACTGGATAGCGTCCATGTCTCGCAACCATACAGCTAGACAGGAAGCACCAGGACTCTAAAGACTTGGACCTTCGTCCTTTTGCATAGATATCGGGATCACCACACGCCCCTTTCCAGCGACCTCATGACCCCCAATGCTCTCCAAATCTGTCTACTGACTTCATAGGAAGAGTCACCAGAGTCATGAATGTCACTGCCAAGGTAAGTAAACCTCTCAACAAGGTCAAGAGGTCATTAAAGGCCTGGATCTTGATTTTTATCAGAACACTCGCAAGCCCAGACACTCAGACTCCTCACTCAGTCTCTCAAGTGCCCCGATCAGAGCCTCTATTGACTCCGCGAAGATCACAGCATCGTCAGCAAAGTCAAGATCTGTGAATCTTTCTTCACCAACAGATGCCCCACAGCCGCTGGACCCCACGACCTTGCCCAACACCCCTGTAGGAGCAGAACACACCCCTGACGAACCCCAGAATCAACTGGGAAAAACGCAGAGGTTCTGCCTCCACTCTGCACAGCACTCACAGTACCAGTGTACAGGCCGGCCATGATATCCAGCAACCTCAAGGGGATCTTGCAAACACTCAGGATGTCCCACAGGGCAGCTCGATCAACTGAGTCAAACGCTGTGTGAAAATCAACAAAGGCTGCAAAGAAACTCTGCCGGTATTCGTGTTTGCACTCCATAAGAACCCTCAGTGCCAGGATGCGGTCGATGGTAGACTTCTTAGGCATAAAACCAGACTGTTCCGGTCGCTGGTAGGTGAGCAAGTGATCACGGATCCTATTGAGGACGACCCTAGCAAGGACTTTACCCGGCGCTGAGAACAGTGTTATCCCCCTGTAGTTGCTGCAATCCAGGTGATCACCCTTCCCTTTCCAGATAGGGACGACAAGTCCCATTTTCCAGTCAGTTGGGATGATGCCAGTCTCCCAAATGGAAGCAAAGATTGCTTGCAATGCCAGGAGGACAGCCTTACAACCAGCCTGGAGAAGTTCACCCCGGATGTATAAAAGAATGCCGAAAAATAGCAGTGTTCAGATGTGCCAGGCTTAGTAACGATCTGTGCACACAGACTCAGCACTGTTATGGCTGTTGTAAAGGTAACTCTTACTACATACTGATTTGAATTCTTATGCATTCAATTACTTTTTGTTTGTATATTTGTAATTTAGACCACTTTGCAGAGATCTGTTTTCCTTTGACATTAAAAGAATCTGTTTCTGTCGATCACTGTCAAAATGCTAAATTAAATCTACTGTGATTCAATGTTGCATAATAATAAACTCTTAAAACTTCCAAGGGGATGAATTCCCTTTTTATAGGTGCCATACTGTATGTGTTCATGTTTCATTGCCTCCATCTCAGCCTCTGGGCATTTCAATTACATCCAGTCTAATTTGCACATCTTGCATTCAGCTTACATCGAATGCTGTATTCCTTAAGGTCCACTATGCATTATGTTTGATTCTGCAAGATTGTTTATAGTGCACCATCCAATGCATATTATTAATATTGTTATAACTATTTTATGTGTGGTTTACCTGCTCCTCTCATACACCTTGTGTAAGTGTTGTGTCAAGTGCATGTGCCAAGCTAACTAGACATTCTCATTCCATGCAGTAAATACACTTGGGAACTAATGGCATTCTAATAGTTTGGTCAGACAGAATTCTTAAGAGTTGAAGAATGAGCATGGCTTGATCTTCAATTTAATAATCAGGCCAGTTTGAAGCATCCAGATTTTTATTGTGCTCACCTAATTGTTTAACCTGTTGATTACAACTTCACCCCATAATAATAAAAGCCTAACTAATTGACACAACTCATTTCAAACAAAAGAGATGCGTATTTTATGTTCAAGGATAGCTTCTACAATCAGATGCATATTTTTTGTCATTTACCAAGACACACATTTTAGTTCAGTGACAACATACCTGAATTGTATAAAGGCAGCTCAAGTTGGGTGGATAGAAGCTGGGGTAATTTGGAGAAGTAAAATTTCCAGATAACCCTGATAAGGTTTGGTCACAAGCTGCACACAGGTAAAATAAAATAAAATAAAAAAAAACAAAAAAACAAATCACTTCATCAATTACATTAATCCTGGTGTGGCAGCACCATCTAGACTTGAGGTACAATGGATTAATAGATATCCTAGATTATTTCACAATACAAATAAAACATATTTAAGCATAATGTATGATTTACATCAATTCCACAATTATATACAGTGCTGAATAAATCATACAAAAATCTGCAATAACTACAATTACACATTAGATCAGTTCAATATTGTATTAGCATTTTTCACAATGTAGAAGCTCAGAGTGCTTCAACATACTCGTATAAAAAATATGGACAGTTATATGCTTAAACTGTACAACAGAAAACTTGCATGATGTCTTTCCATACAAAGAAAGCAATATCTGAGTGAAAATGAGCTTTGCAGTAATTACACCTACATCTTCTGCCCCTGGGAGTGATTAATCTTCCTAAACACAATCATCACTTCTTGTACAGCACAGCTATCTCTCATGTCTTGCAAAAAAAAAAAAAAAAAGAGGATAGACGTTACAGTTTTAACCTGGTCAAACAGGAGGAGCTAATCTATCACTGAAAACCTCTTTGTAAAGTGAATTTTCATAATGCAAACACCTAAATACAAATTATTTATATGGGAAACATTTTTAAGCAATTCCTGGCTACCAAAATGACCCCCCTATTTAGTTCAAATAACACTAAACCACATGACAATGAACAAAATGACTCTAATAATAACATTAGTCAATCATCAATGGAACAGGTTTTCACAAATCAATATTAAAAATAAAATAACCATGTGGAAACGTTATTAGCTTTTCTGATGTTTTATTACATGGTTATTATACTGTAATAATTACATTAGTAATCAAAACAAACCTTAGTAAGGCATTGCCCTTCATTAAATGATTTTTAATAAAGCCCTTTACCTAGACTTCCTAGGTAATACTGGAAGTAACGAATGGCTGTTTGGTTTTTCATGGGCTTTATCAACTACTTCAAGATCTGCTGTGATGCCCAGGATAACATGAGAAGACATATGAGCAACAGACATGAAAATGTGAGTGAAACGCAGCATGTGAACACACAAGTACACCTCACTGCAGCCTGTACATCAGCCTTGCCCCATTCAGCAGGCTAAAATGAGGATGATCTGAATGCAGCAGCATAAACAACTGAGATTGAAACAGAGTGTCTCAAATATCAAGCCAGCCAGGACTGTGTTTCCGACACGGATGTGTGCAACATTGTAGAACCACAAGGAACAGTCCTATCTCCCTTTCTCTTTACTTTGTACTGCTGACTATAAATTTAACACCAGGACAAGTCACTTGCAGAAATTCGCAGATGATTCTGCACTTACGGTGTGTATCGGTGGGATGAGACAGAGTATAGGAGTCAGGTGGAGAAGTTTGTTTCTTGATGCAGAAAAAATTGTCTGCAACTTAACAAAAGCAAAACCAAGCAAATGGTTATTATCAAATTTTGCTGCACAAAAAAGCCTCTATGTCCAGTCATTATTGAAGGAGTTGATGTAGAGGTACTGCACAAGTACTTGGAGGTCCACATCAATGACAGGCTGGACTTGTCCCATAACACTGAGAAAGGGCAGAGCAGGCTCTTTTTTTCTAAGGAGACCGTGTTCTTTAAATGTGGGTAGTGACATCATTTATATCTTCCGTAACTCTGCGATGACTTGTGCAGTTTTTCTATGCCGTGGTGTGCTGGGCTGGTAACATCACTTCAAGAGAGGTCCACCGATTCCAGAAGCTGATTAAAAAGGTCAGCTCACCTGCAACCCGCCAGACATAGTATTGGAGTGAGAATGAAGACAAATCCAATGACTATTATGAACAATGCAGAAACAGTGACACACTAAGACTGAGGACTTTCTGCAAATGAATTATTCAGCTTAAGTGTGTCAAGAAATGTGATTTGGGCTCCTTTATCCCAACAACAATATGCTTGCATAATGCCTCACTGTGACTATGACGTTTTCTTTCTTTTTAGTCACTCTGGTACGTTTGTGTATTTAATTATTTAAAGGCCTTCTATAAAAAGCCAAAATTCCCCCGGGATAAAAAAAATTATATCTATTCATTCTGCTGCAAGGTGTACTTGGAACGAATATGTAGATGACTGAGTGTTCGTGCCAGTGGTGCACATTGGATTATCGCCCCAGATTCTATGTATATGAGAATTTTCCTAAAGTAGGAGAAGCCCACATTTTAGATAACTGACTGAGTAAAACACGGTGTGTGTTTGAGTAGCCCATTTGTTTTCTGGTTTAAGCACTGAAGCACTGAGTGTAGAAGACCAAGTGCTCCCAAATCAGCATAAAAAGTGTCAGGGCACTTATGAAGGACAACTGGGGTAGCAGGTTCATTTGCCATATCATGGTAATTAGGGATGAAACATAATAGATAAGAGGACTACACAACAAAGGGAGACATTTCTGTTCTGAGAAAGACATTTCAATAAGAAGTCTTAAGAGCACACTTTGATGAAACAGGAAATCTAAATTCATATTGGTTATTGCAGTTTATGGAAGTACTCTGTCCTCGATACTAACAAAGTGGGCACTACAAGAAGTCCATCCATAATTATGGTATACTGCATGGGTCATAGCCTTAAATTGGCACATCCAAATTCTAAATACTGTATGTGGCCATGGAAACAAGTAGTGACAAGATGATTTCTTGCCGATCTCTGCCAAAATCAAATCTAATTCAGCATGGAGACCCTGTGCAGCCCAAACCTACCTAGTATTGGTGGAACCTGACTGAAGAGTGCTCTAAATCCAGGTTGCTGCACCATACTGTCCGAAACAAAACTGACAAGCATCACATTCCCTGAAGAGATCACCTGCAGTGGATTGCTTGGAGGCCTATTTCCACACTTTCTGAAACATAAAAAAGAAAACGTCAAAGTATTCATGATAGTCTTGGGAGTAGAAGTAATTTCTTTAGTGTGGCAGGAGACAAAAGCAAAAATACCAAAGGGGGAAAAAATAGAAACTAAAAAATTTTCACAACATACTAAACCAGGGTGGTATTTGGGGTGAGTAGATTATATATTTAAATGGCCATGTTTTCCTGAAGTAAAGCAAAAGTAACTGAAGTATAAAAAAATGGTTATTTATTGTAGTGTATTCTTTGTTGAACGTAATTAATTGCATCTTTGTCTATTTTAAAAAACATTTTCCCTTTTCACAAAGCACATCAAATTACTTAAAGATAATGAAGATAGATAACCCAGAGTAATGTAAGATTAGGACAAGTAGAAACATGTATGCCAACTATAACATTCAGATACATTTGGAGACTTAGTTGCTTTGAAAGTTGCAGTAATTGTGTAATTTTCTAATCACTTTTTGAAAGAGTTTGTTCTCACAATTTTGTTTATTAGAAATTTGGTATAAGTGCACCATTGTTACATTGTTATCACTGTAATTTTTAAATATGTGTATTAGAAGTGTAAATATTGCACAATACTGAACAATTTACCCAACTGCAAAATACCATTTCACAATGTTACACAGCTTTGAGTGCTTTCATTGACAGCAGAACCCAACTCAAGTAATGTAAATATTCATATGTTATTGTCAGTCGTCAGATGCAGGAGGCCTGTGGCTAGTTATATTTCAAATTTCTTAAGCATAAAATTATTAAATTTTAAGACTAAGTACCTGGAAGTTTAAAATTTGTGCTGAAGGCTTAGGTTAAATCTGCTGGCTGCTTTCAAACATGATTGATAGCGTATCACTGTAACTAGTGATGCTCTGATCAATTTTAACTGGAAAAGACCTGACTGATGATTGGTAAATTAGCTGATCACAAACAATGATTTGCTCATCATCTACTTTTCTAAGAGAGAGAGAGAGAGAGAGAGAGAGAGAGAGAGAGAGGTTGGTAGAATGTGCTGATAGCGCATTGCTGCACCCACCACACAACGAACCATCTGAATTGGGCCTGAATACAACGGGTGATACCTCAGCACCACACTGGATGCTGGATGCAGATTAACGTCATACCTAGGACGAAGCAATTGCAGGCTAAGGGTCTTGCTTAAGCCCCACAAAGCAGAGTCACTTCTGGCATTGTGTGAGTGAACAGCCTTTCTCAAGTGCAGCCACAAATTCTCAATTGGATTGAGATCCTGGCCACTCCTGCCACCAACCTCCAAGTTTTCCCTGTAATTTGGAGGAACTGCTTGCAGGGCTGGATGCAGATTAATGTTACACCCAGGACAAAGCAATTGTAGGTTAAGGGCGTTGTTCAAGGGCCCAATGGAGTAGAGTCACTTCTGGCATTTAAGGGATTTGAACTGGCAGTGTACAGTGAACAGTGCAGAACCCTAGCCTTAGAGCCACCATTCTGTCCTAAAGCTTTTCTAAGCTTTAAGGTAATTTAGTTGTAGTGCTCCTTTATGGAAGCTATTATGGTAATTGAGGTAGCTAGTGTCTTTTTGTTGCTGCAAAATTCCTGCAAACTGAGAGCAACAAGGCAGACTTTACCAGAGAAAGTGAAGACCAGAATATTAGCCTTTACATTAAAGAAGGGAGAGTAATAAATGGAGAAAAAGGAATCAGAGGAGCTATCCTGAGCATTTTAGATAAATGGTAAGAAAAGCTGGTAGGCTTGTTAGCTTAACAGCAAAATGTGCTGGTTTTACTTGTAAACTTGTTAAGCAAGTTAGCCTTTTACCTTCTTGATAAGCATCTCATGAACATCTGATAGATTTGGAATTTTTTGTACTGTGTTTATTATTTGTTTGCATGTGTCATGCAATATAAGTTTTGGTAAGAAACAAATACTGTATAGTTAAATTAGAAATCCATATTTATAATTACACCTCAAGAATTAGGAATGTCTGGATGGTACACTAGAAAAGAAGAAAAAAAAACAAATATAGTAAATGAATATTTTAACAGCAAAAAAGCTGCAGTGCAATTGATGATTAAAAATTACTTTGAACTATAAGTACATATACTGTATACTTACATCTAAGCAGTGTTTAACTGACAATATCAATTAAATGAAACAATGTGTGAGAATATATCTGTATATATGCATTAATGCATGCATATACAGTGGTGCTTGAAGGTTTGTGAACCCTTTAGAATTTTCTATATTTCTGCATAAATATGACCTAAAGCATCATCAGATTTTCACTCAAGTCCTAAAAGTAGATAAAGAGAAACCAGTTAAATAAATGACACTAAAATATTATACTTGGTTATTTATTTATTAAGGAAAATGATCTAATATTACATATTTGTGAGCGGCAAAAGTATGTGAACCTTTGCTTTCAGTATCTGGTGTGACCCCCTTTTGCAGCAGTAACTGCAACTAAACGTTTCCGATAACTTTTGATCATTCCTGCACACCGGCTTGGAGGAATTTTAGCCCATTCCTCCATACAGAACAGCTTCAACTCTGGGATGTTGGTGGTTTTCCTCACATTGTCTGCTCGCTTCAGGTCCTTCCACAACATTTCGATTGGATTAAGGTCAGGACTTTGACTTGGCCATTCCAAAACATTAACTTTATTCTTCTTTAACCATTCTTTGGTAGAACGACTTGTGTGCTTAGGGTCGTTGTCTTGCTGCATGACCCACCTTCTCTGGAGATTCAGTTCATGGACAGATGTCCTGACATTTTCCTTTAGAATTCTCTGATATAATTCAGAACTCATTGTTCCGTCAATGAAGGCAAGATGTCCTGACCCAGATGCAGCAAAACAGGCCCAAACCATGATACTATCACCACCCCGTTTCACAGATGGGATAAGGTTCTTATGCTGGAATGCAGTGTTTTCCTTTCTCCAAACATAACACTTTTCATTTAAACCAAAAAGTTCTATTTTGGTCTCATCCGTTCACAAAACATTTTTCCAATAGCCTTCTGGTTTATCCACGTGATCTTTAGCAAGCTGCAGACGAGCAGCAATGTTTTTTTTGGACAGCAGTGGCTTTCTCCTTGCAACCCTGCCATGCACACCATTGTTGTTCAGTGTCCTCCTGATGGTGGACTCATGAACATGAACACAAGCCAATGTGAAAGAAGCCTTCAGTTGCTTAGAAGTTACCCTGGGGTCCTTTGTGACCTCGCTGACTATTACATGCCTTGCTCTTGGAGTGATCTTTGTTGGTCGACCACTCCTGGGGAGGGTAACAATGGTCTTGAATTTCCTCCGTTTGTACACAATCTGTCTGACTGTGAATTGGTGGAGTCCAAACTCTTTAGAGAAGTGGTTTTGTAACCTTTTCCAGCCTGATGAGCATCAACAACTATTTTTGTGAAGTCCTCAAAAATCTCCTTTGTTCGTGCCATGATACACTTCCACAAACATGTGTTGTGAAGAGCAGACTTTGATAGATCCCTGTTCTTTAAATAACACAGGGTGCCCACTCACACCTGATTGTCACCCCATTGATTGAAAACACCTGACTCTAAGAGCTCACCTTCAAACTAACTGCTAATCTTAGAGGTGTTTCCTTTAGAAGCAAAAGCTTCCTAATTGGAATACGTTCTTTTAAATTGCGGCATTTTAAGTAACCGAAAAATATAGAGATATGATATTAAAAGGCGATATCCCTCCCATAGTGATACGGCGGTACAAATCACATCAGAGAAATGAACTTAGCTTTCTTTAATGACGCTTTATGTGGCTTTACAAATGGAGGAAGCTATAGCAGACAATACACCAGGTCAGATCTTGATGTATACAGTCTGCCATTTTCCGTTGCTGCGCTGAAAGGATTTTCGGGATGGATGACGATATCATCTGGCCATCAGCTTCAAAGGGTTTGGCCGTCATCCGAACCTTTTTATACTGGCTGCTCCATGTGCAGGTCCTCTCTGGTCTCCAAACAAGGACAGTAAAAGGACTCAACCCCACCTCCAAAAATACAATAATAGCACAATGCCTACACTGCAGTTGTTCATTCTTCAAACTGCTAAAGTAAAGGTTTTCTAAATGCAGGCAGACTAGCCCCTGTGTGTCAAACTTAGCCTGCACATGTGAATGAATCTTTTAAAAGTGTTTTACAGAGACAGTGACATTAACCTTAATATTATAGCAAACGTATTATAACAAGAGGTTCACATACTTTTGCCACTCACATATGTAATATTCGATCATTTTCCTCAATAAATAAATGACCAAGTATAATATTTTTGTCTCATTTGTTTAACTGGTTTCTCTTTATCTACTTTTAGGACTTGAGTGAAAATCTGATGATGTTTTAGGTCATATTTATGCAAAAATATAGAAAATTCTAAAGGGTTCACAAACTTTCAAGCACCACTGTATATTTAATATTTTTGTTTGACAAATGGTGAAAATTACTTTTTTCAATTGAACTTTGTTTCAGTTATGTACATTACAGACGAAATTAAACAATACGACAGCTTGTAATAATGAGAAGCATTTTAGTTTCTTTTATGCCATACATGTTACTGATAAATATTTTTACTTATTTTATTAATTAAAAAAGAATGTATTTTAAGGTAATTTTATGACCACTGAACAATTAGACTATAGACTGTAATTTTGTCAATACAAACTGAACCAGCAACTCCTGTGGTCTACAGTTTAATAGTTTTAAAAATACCAAAGTTAACACTTGAATATGGAACATATAGTTTCTAGGCATCTGGTTATGTTGGAATTCATTGTAAGATGTTTTTAAAGAGATTAAAAAAATTGGAATCAGTATTGGAAATGACCAAGTGAGTAACATTAAATCAGTGATCAGTATTGACCTAAAAAAAACCTGATCGGAGGTTTGCCAATCAGAGTCAAAGGAGCCGTGAAATGGTTTTTAGCATAACAGAAATACTGTGTATGTGTTTAGTCACTGTAGCATAAAATGTTACAGAGCCATTGTTCATACATTTCTAAACAAGTTAGGTTGCTTTTATTTTTTTTTTTTCTTTACTTGTAAGGACATGAATATCATGTAATTTACCTGCTTCAATTTCAAAGTGTAGGAGAAGTGAGTTGTGTTGTCTGAGGTTCATAAGAGACAGCCATAGAGACATGCGTGGGATGGGGTAGAAGCAGAAAGCAGACTTTTACCATAAAACGAGATCTACTGCTGCAGTCTGGTACATCAAGGGGCAGTATTTACATTGGACAGTGGTAAATAAATAAACAATACAAGTACTGCTGCACTGAATACATATAAAGTATCATTATTAGTGAACTGAATAAATAAACAAACGTCTAACATTGTCCCTTTCTTATATGGCAAAATTTGATCATCCATCCCCACCTACATCTGGCCCAACCCCATCCCGTGTCCTGCAGTGAGCTGTACTTGCTTCAGTGCACACAACTGCAAGTGTTTCACTATTTTGCTATTAGAGGTGGCTATCAAATGAGTAAAAGAATAAAATAAATACACAAGATGAAGTAACCGCTTGAAAGCTAACATTGACAGTGAACTAATTCATAGTTGAAGTCACACAGAATGTTTCTCTGTTTGAAGATAGCCTAGTTTCACCAGTGCTTCTCAATAGATTATTTTGATATATATAACATGTGTACAGGGCACGGTATACAATGTATCACAAAAAAAAAAAAAAAAAAACGTCCTGTCAAAATTTCTCAATAAATGAGTTTGCCAAATTTGAACAAAATCAGTCTACTTGGATCCCAATTGTTTCATGTAGGCAGACGGACAAGGCACTATGTGCAAGTGCACCTAAAATAGAGATATACTGTATACCACCTACACAAATGTAGAGATTTGCATAGCAACATATGATGGAACTGCACCTCGTTGGTCAGTGTGTGAAGTTAAAAGAGAAACCAAAATGTGAAGACAAGAAAAACATGTTGGATGTTAACAACTTATTAATTACTAATTAAAATGTTTGTGGCTACAAAGGTAATACCTATTAATGGCATGATCGGATTAACACAGGCAGAATATAAAATAAGTTAAAAAATATGGTGGGGAGAATATCAGGGTTTATACTAGGTACAAGTGGCAAAAACTGTGGAAAACAATGAAAGAGTCAACTTCCATGCAGACCGCACCCCAAAATCACAGAGCCAAAATCTTTATAACCTCTGCTATGCCCCAGCCAGGACAGTCTACTCACTGTGTAATTGCATTTCTGTTCTCTGGGCCTAGGGAGTTGTAAATGGCAACAAAGTCACTCATGCAGTCGTCTTCAATGTTGAAGATCGGGAAGGAGAGGGAAATAACCTTCCCTTTAGACGCACGAATTTGCCAATGGCAGCGGGTCCCACTTTGATAGCCAGGAGATGGGTAGCCAGGAGAGGTGAATTCTTGCTCCTTATCATTTGCAGTTAGTGCATAGAAACAGGACTCTGAAATGTGAATGAGAAGATACAGTATTAGTTATAGTGCAGCGAGGTCAGTTTTACCAACAATTCACAATCTTAGCATGTTGAAAACAATAAGTAATGAGCGGAAGCTGCTAACCAAAAAATCAAGCCAACATCTGGCAATATGAGACTACAGTTACTGTGAAATTTAGAGTGTACTACATTATGCTAATTGAAGAGTGTGAACATACTGTACTTTTGTCTCAGAAGCATTTCAGATCATCATCATAAGCAGGTAGATGCACACAGTGTTGATTTATACCACACTAGGACAACACCAAAGGGGCAGACCAAGGAAATGTTGGAGATGTCATGTCAAACATTCGATTTGGGTGAATCTAGGTATTCACAAAGGGAAGCCGGAGGAAGCTGCTGGAAATAATATGGCCTGGTCTGTCCTAGCTAATCATGTTGTCACTGCAACCCACGTCATGAAAAGATTTTTTTTTCCTGTACACAGGAAAATTAAGAATACAGATATACCCAAAGTGGGAAGTGATTGTTCTGTAAACAGGGTACACCCACACCTATTATACCGAAATCAAACACAAATCATTATGTGACCTGTAGAAAATCCTAACTGGAGCAGGACCCTGCATAACTAAAATTGTACATCAAGAGGCACAAAATAGTGATAATTCTGTCACCAAATATACAAAAAGTGAACTAAAAAACAAATTCATCCACATTCACCGATTTGGTATTGTTCTAAAAGTTAAAAACACTCTCAACAGGCTCACTTTGTAGTAGAAATGGATGACATTGACCGTTGATCACGCTTGACAGTGAACATTATTTAACTGTTGCTGAGAAGTCGATTCGTTTGTCTAGCATATTTGCTGTGGGAAAAGTTCATCGAATTCTTCTGCGGAAAGACTGATGGAGTTGCAGGTTTTCTGTTCTTGCTGACCTTTTAATAGGTGGCTCAGTTCGACTTCTAATTGAAATCCTATTTATTTTGATTTCTGAACTAAAGTTTGTGACTTGCAAGTATACAGATTTGTGCTTAAAACAAGATATCTTTACAAGTGTTTATTCTCTTCATTGCTAAGGATGCTATTTAAATAATTCTGTTCCTTACAAATATTGTTTAAAACACAGGTGTCAAACTCTAGGCCTGGAGGGCCGCAGTGGGTGCAGGTTTTCTTTCTAACCCTTTTTCTAATCAGTGTCCAGTTTTCACTGCTAATTAACTTCTTTTCCCTCTATTTTAATAGCCCTGTTTTTAAGGATTAAGTCTTCTGAATTGATTCTTTTCTTCATTAAATGACAAACAGAAATGGACATGTGAAACGAGCCAACAGATGACCAGCTAAATTGGGGCTTCAAACTCCAACCAGTTCCTTAATGAGAAGCTGATTCTTGCTGTTAATTAAACCCGTTATTCAATTCCATGGCTTGTTGCTGCTCTCTTTCTGCCACAGCAGACATTTCCAAAACTGTTGATATTCTGTTTTTTTCTAAGAACTCCTAAAATGTCTTAGTAACCTGAGGGATCAACCTTACTGAGACATTCATCTTTATTTTCAGATTTAGTTTGATGGGTACAGGTCAGCTGGTCATGTCCCGCTTGTTTTATGTCTCATTACTGTCCGGCTGCTAATTAAGGAAAAAACAACTAAGGGGCCCGAGTCACGCTAATTAAAGCTAAGGCTAAAGAAGTTAATTAGCATCAAAAACTGGTCAAGAATTAAGAAGATGGTTAGAATGAAAACCTGCAGCCACTGCGGCCCTCCAGGATTGGAGCTTGACACCCCTGGTTTAAAACATTCTCTAGATCAAGGCATTTTATACACTATGTGAACTGTGAGTTCCCTGGACATCTTTAATCCTATGCTGTTGGAAGCCTTGTGCTCATGGTACAATTATATTTGTGAGCGTTTTAATCAAATGTAGGCAACGGAAGAGACAGAAGACCAGTCAGTTGGCAGATTTTAATAATGGTGAGAAAAACGTTGAGCCAAGATAGTCCTGCTGGCCATGTGCTACAAGTGGAGCCCAGATCAAGTTTGAATTTATTGTCACGTGTATACATTACAATGGAGATTACAAGTATGATGTTGTTCTCTAGTGCCTCTTGTCACAGAAAGCTGGGGGACAGATCCAGCCAGGACGCGGCATATACATCCCCCGGGCCACGAGGGGGCAACCACCCTGGATCTTGAGAGGACCACAGGAGAGGAGCAAGGAGGCTCAAGCCCATTGGGGCTTGTGGCCACCGCCAGGGGGTGCCCCGAGCCTCAGAGAGCCCGGGAAACATTCACTTCTGCCACACCCGGGAAGATGGAGGCAGAGCCTTCCAGGGACGCCCAGAGTGCTTCCAGATGTAAAAGCAGCACTTCTGCCACACCAGGAAGTGCTGCCAGAAGAGCATCATCGAGCACCTCCGGGTGAACATAAAAGGGGCCGCCTTCCTACAGTCTGGGAGCTAGATAATATACCTGTATATATATTAATATGTACCAAGCAGTTATATGGGAATAATGTATTTTCATCTTGATTTTCATTTTACTTTTCTAGGTGTTTTAATTGCTTAATTAATTCATTATTTACTAATTAGTGGGTCTGATGGCTTTGATTATTCAGTGTTGTTTGCCAGCGTGTCTGCTCTGCTCATTTTTAATTGTCATTAACAAGATACAATGAAGGGGAAAAACTGCACAGAGAAAGGGCAAAATATAATGAAATCAACAAAAAAGAGTTAAGCATTTAAATCTATAGCAAAAGCAGAAATATTTCTAAATGTCTTATAAATGTAAAAATCATGCTGCTGTGCTTCTCTGAATGTAGAAAAAAATGAAAAAATAATAAGAAAAAAGAAAAATAATAACACTGATCTCAATTAATTAGCTAGTATCAGCTGTTGTCACTGATTAGGAATCTGGTTGGAACAAAAACCTGCAGCCACAGTGTGCCCCCAGGATCGAGGTTGGGAAACACTGCTTTATAGCATTATGTTTATCCCCAGAAAATATTATGTGTAATAGAAACATGCAAATACCAAAACTTTAACATAAATATAATAAGAAAGCTATGTCTAGTGTCCACTGCTGTACTGATGTAGATATTTTACATGTCCATCGTGTGTCATGTTTTGAAACTGTCACCAACTCATACAATGATATTGCAATCAAGACAGTAGATGTGTTTTTCTTTGCACTCTTTTCTTATACTTTTTTCTGTTGCTTACGCATGAGAGGGTAGAATGTCTGTGCCTGTATTCATATGAGACACACAAGCCTTTCTTCTGTTTACAAGATCCAAAACACCTGCATCCCTTATTCCACATTGTTGCATTATGTGCATTGTACTTCCAGGTGAGTGCTCATTGGTTGTCAGCCATCATGTACACAGAAGCCATCTCTATTAACTAAAACGTACTTGATTTTGTTAGGAAAAGTTGCAGTCTGCGAAACGTTGTGAAATGTAACATGGCCTTTAATCACATAAATCAAGGCAACTAAGCAATTGGGTTGAAGACATTCACACATGAACATTTTATTTCAAATAAATGGTCAGAGACACTAAAAGGCATTTTTTTTTTTTTTTTTTTTATTTTTTTTTTTTTTTTTTTTTACTTTGATAGTATCAGGTTCTTTAGATCACTTTATGGTATAAAACATTGAATAGTGGGGGAATGTGTCCCCCTTGGGGGGCATGTTGACTTTTACGCATATAACTTCAAGAAGCGGGTTGGAGTTTTGATTGATTTAAACCTCTAAAGCCTGTCCCCAGACGCCACTACTAAAAGGTGCAAAGTGTTTGTGACCATATATTCCAGATTGCTTTTCTTCCCTTTTTCTAAAAGCAAATACACTCAACAAACTTAACAGTTAAGTGGTTATTTAATTATGATTTAGGTATATTTTTAAAATAATAAATAAATAATATACAGGCACATTTGATATATAAGCAACCCTACTAATAGAAAATGCACAAACAGGGTGATAACACCCTATAACATTAATACACTGATCAACCAAAACATTAAAACCACAGGCCTAGTATTGTGTATGTCACCCTTATACCACCAAAACAGTTTTGACCTGCTGAGGCATGGAGTCCACTAGACCTCTGAAGGTCTCCTGTGGTATCTGGCACCAGGACATTAGCAACAGATCCTTTAAGTCCTGTAATTTGTGAGGCGAGGCCTCCATAGATCTGACTTATTTTTCCCCACACATCGGATTGAGATCTGCCGAAATTGGAGGACAAGTCAACACCTTGAACTCTTTGTTATGTTCTTCAAACTATTCCTGAACAATGTTTGCAGTATGGCAGGGAACATTATCCTTCTTAAAGAGGTCACTGTCATCAGGGAATACCATGTTGCCATGAAGGGGTGTACATGATCTGCAACAATCATGTGGTAGGTGGTACCAAGGTAGCATCCACATGAACGTCAGAACTGAAGATGTTCCAGCAGAATATGGCACAGAACATCACACTACTTCCGCTGGCTTGCCGTCTTCCCATAGTGCACCCTGCTGTCATCTCTTCCCCAGGTAAACAGCACATACCCACCTAGTCATCCATATGACCTAAAAGAAAATGTGATTCATCAGACCAGGCCACCTTTTCCATTGCTCTGTGGTCCAGTTCTGATGCTCACATGTCCATTGTAGGTTCTTTCAGTGGTGAACATTGGACAGCATGGGCACTCTGATGGTCTGCGGCTATGAAGCCCCATAGGCAGCAACCTGCAATGCACAGTGTTTTCTGACACCTTTTAATCATGGCAAGCATTATGCTTTTCAGCAATTTGTGCTACAGTGGTTGTTTAGTGGGACTGGACCAGTCAAGCTAGCTTTCTCTCCCCAACCGCACCAATGAGTTTTGGGTACCATTGACCCTATTGTTGGTTCACTAGTTGTCTTCATTGAACCACTTTTGTTTGGTACTAACCACTGCATATCAGGAACATCCCACAAGTCCTGTAGCTTTGCAGATGCGTTGACCCAAATATCTAGCCATCACAATTTGGCCTTTGTCAAAGGCACTCAGATCATGACACTTGTACATTTTCCTGCTTCCAAAACATCACCTTCAAGAATTGTCTGTTTACTTGCTGCCTAATAAATCCTACCCCTTGACAGGAGCCACTGTAACGAGATAATCAATGTTATTCACTGCACATGTCAGTGGTGTTAATGTTGTGGCTGAAGTGTGTACTGTATATAGCTCTGGGTAAGCTGGTTTGAAAGATGGATGGATGCGTAGATATTTCTGCATTTAAATGTTCCAGAAAGCTGATTTTCCACTGGGTATATGCCAGGCACCAAGGCTAGAATTGGAAATAATCTGCCAAATTCAATGAGTGTTACATTTAGCAAGAATAAATTAGCCTTCATGGCTTGGACAGAAGACACATCAGCAGACTTTGCATTCATCCACATCTTAAGGTCAGAATTTCTCACTCCTCCATTTTCATGGGAAAAAAAAAAAACATTCCATGACATTTTCATTTGGTCTAGTGACTTACTATTAGCAATTTCTTTTTCTGTTAAACTAGAGATTAGAGAAAACCAGAGCAAGGACACACATGACCTGGCTAAGAGGACTAGTATATTTTACGCATGGGTTAATGACCAAGTTTATAATGGAGTAGACAAGAATAATGTCATGATGTAACAAACACTGCTCAACAAGACTTAAACAGTGGGGTAAAAAATAAAATATAAAAGATCCATCTGAGCAGGCAAAGCTCACATTATGACCCAAAGTCAAATGATGAATGTGTGAAGTGAATTGAACAGCTTATACTTCAGAGGCCTCCCAAAAGCAATTAAAAGGAGGAGCTCGAGAGACCAGCCTTGGGCAACTTCCAGCAGAAAGGTCATTTCTTAAGACAGGAAGCTGTTGGTCTAAAAGCTTTCTACAATAACACCCAAGACCAGAAGCAGCATGGTACACCTTAAAGCAAAAACAAATCTGAAAATACTTACTGTCTTCCGGAGTCCGGACCAACCTGGGATCAGTAGCTAAGTGGAAATAAATAAATAAACAAGTAAATACAAAGAGGAGGATGAGGAGGAGAAAGGAAATGAACATTAGAAGATAGATCCTGAATAACTTGAAAAAAGATCACAAATCACTCTAATGAGACTAGTGTTCTAGGACTTGCACTTTCACTAAAATTGCAATTTTTAAAGTAAAATGCATTTCACCCAGAATGTTTGATAGAAGGTTCCCATGTGCTTAGGTTACCTGCAGGAGTGGGCTCACTCCCCCTCCTTAGGTTATCTGCAGTAGTGGGCTCACAACCCCCCCGACAAAAAGTAATCACTTTCACACTTGTCAAAGACTTTTAAGTGTATCATGAACGGTAATAATGAATAATGAATGAGCTGTGGTGCACAGGATTGCAGCAGCACTCCACATATACAAGTGTGTGATCACACATTCTATAAAAATTCCAGCATAAGGGAATGGTGTTGTTTAAGGATGGCAGTTTAAAAGTGTCATATAGTTTGGGTGATTGGCATTTTAGCACATAAGGAGCTACTTGAATTTAACATGAGATAGGTTTGAGCCATTATAGTCTAGGACAGCCTTACATAGATG
This sequence comes from Polypterus bichir lapradei, assembly GCA_026402145.1. Lineage (NCBI taxonomy): Eukaryota > Metazoa > Chordata > Cladistia > Polypteriformes > Polypteridae > Polypterus > Polypterus bichir. The sequence goes on along the minus strand of JANRMT010062827.1, from coordinate 25,427,885 downwards.
AATTGGAAAAATGTTTTTTTAAAAATAATAAGTGCAACAATTCAGAGGGCAAGAGATCAGTTTAAAGCAACTTTGGGAATATCCTTAATGTCAAGCTAATGAGCAGCCCTTGTTGATATTCAAGCAGCGCTTTCATTCACCAGCACTACTGCCTGAAAGCTCCAGGGACCTGAATGTGATTCTTGGTTCAGTCACTGGTCGTGAGCTTGTATGGTTTTGCTATGATCATAGGTCGCCTTTTTTCTCCACGTACTCTGTGTTTCCTCAAATAAATGATATGCATCTTAGATTAATATTACTTACTTGGCACAATTATTACATAATCACTATATTGTGCTTATTTAAGCAGACTGCAATTACTTCAGTTTCTCAGATGCATTGAATTTTTTTGCAGCAGCACATTTACCAATTTCTTTTGCTACTTCAACGAGGTTTAATTTAAAGCCAGCTTCATATTTTCTTCTGATCGACCGCTCCATCGTAGATAAGGGATAATCTTATGATAAAGGTGTACGAGGGTGTGAGATACAATAAATACAAATCACTGCAAACGTTGCTTCGGAATAGTTCAGGTATTACTGTGTGGTCTCGTAGGCACAATTGAGAGAGAGAGAAAGGTAGGTTTGGAGCGCACGCTGATACAGAGCATTGCCGCACCCACATAGAAAAAAAGGCAGTGTGCTCCATGGTTACTCTCTCAGGTGGGCGTTAGCATTAAAATGAAAATCAAATCAAAAGGCCTTTTATTGTCAATTCACTATATGTGCAGAACATACAGGAGAATCGAAATATTGTTCCTCTCTCATCTTCTTAGTACAATAAAATAAAATAAAAAAGTACAACATATAAGATAAATAACATTAGAACTTGTAAAGTAGACCTGTGTACAATGTGCAATAGTCAGTAGTGCGAAAGCCAATTACAGTAAAAAATGAGAAGGTGTATTATAGAGTAGCTTATGAGATGTACAAAAAGACAGACAGTTAGCAGCAGATGTAATATTGAGTCTTTATATAATACCAGCTGAGGTAGAGTACTTGGTAGATAGTGACTCTTGTTACGGTCCAGGGACAGGGGGCAAGGGGGGAAGGTAGTGGACAGAGTTCAACATCATGATAGCTTGGTGGATGAAGCTCTAAGACAGTCTTGTGGAGCGGGCCTGGAGGCTCCGGTACCTTTTCCCTGAGGGGAGGAGGCTAAAAAGGGAGTATAAGGGGTGGGAGGAGTCACCAGGAATGCTGATGGCTCTATGGGTGAGATGGGTGTGGAAAATGTCCTTGAGGGAGGGCAGTGGGGCACTAATGATCTTACTGGCCACATCCACTATGCGTTGAAGGGACTTCCTACAGCAGACAGTGCAGCCTCCATATCACACAGCGATGCAGCTGGTGAGGATGCTCTCGATTGTGCCCCGGTAGAAAGAGCACATGATGGGGGGTAGAACTTGTGCTCTCCTCACTTTGCGTAGAATGTAGAGGCGGGTTTGAACTTTCTTGGCCAGTGATGTGGTATTATCTAACCAGGGGAGGTCCTCGGAGATGTACGTCCCTATGAAATTGGTGCTCCTCACCCTCCGTTGATGGTCGGGGGGTGCTGTGAATGACCTCTTCTGAAATCGACCACAATCTCTTTTGTTTTTCCCATGTTCAGGAAGAGATTGTTGTCTTTACACCACTGGACCAGTTGGCCCACCTCGTTCCTGTAGTTGGCTTTATCATTGTTGGTGATGAGGCCGACCACGGTTGTATCGTCCGCAAACTTGACAATGTGATTGGAACTGTAGATTGGTACACAGTCGTGAGTCTGCAGGGTAAAGAGCAATGGGCTGAGCACACACCCTTGTTGGGCCCCAGTGATCAACGTGATGGTCTTAGAGGTGTTATTGCCGACCCGCACATTTTGTGGCCTCCCTGTAAAAAAGTCCAACACCCAGTTGCAGAGAGAGGTCTTGAGTCCCAAATGGCTGAGTTTTTGTATTAGCATATAATAATCTCTTGGACTAATAACGTGAGTTTTCCGCATTCAACTTAAATGACCGACATTATAAAATACCAGACATTATACAGTAAAATCAAGTCCCGACTTAACCGTGGGAGAACTTATCCACGTGTATATACATAACTCAAAATGCACTTTTTCTGCATTGAATTCTTTATAACAACGTTACGTCTGGTAATATGAACTTTTCATAACATAGTAGCCTGAAATAATTCATAAAATGTATTTCACAAAATAAAATAAGTAACATGCAAAACATTTTTTCTCACTAGTCATATCATAGAATTCTGTGGTCTCTTGTGCCAACATCCGAAAAAATCAAAAAAATTTTAGTTTGCTGTTGGAAGACCCTGCAACTGACAAGGTTTTGACATTTCTACTGGCATGCTGTTCTTCATGGCTGGCGAATGGAGCTGCAGATTATGAAGGATGCACTGGCTCAAAATAACTTGTCAGTGACATTTGCTGCTTGCGCCACTCAAAATCCTTAAAGGTCTTGGAGTATAAGAGCATCGCAGTGATCAATGACAGAATCGGCAACCTTGATATCTCCAGCTAGCTGGTTGTGGCCATCAGCAGCTGTCGATGTCCAAGCACAAAATTTATTTAACATCTTTATTTTCTATTTTATTTAGATTTAAGCCACTACCAAAAACTTGCACGCACCTCGCCTCTCATTTTTTTCTCTTTAATGTATGTGGTTCCCAAAGTGAAAGTAAAAATGAAATTACTAATAAAATTGTGCAAATGCTGTAAGTCATAAAATGCAAAATGTTGAGGATTCTCTTCCATGATGCCAGGTTGATTTTTTTATTCTTACTTCAGATATCCACTCTCCTCTATTTAAATGTGTTACCCATGAATATGCTTATGTTTGCCACTACAGCCCCGAAGGCTGTTTATGAGATAACTTTTAGGTGATGTCTGCCAATAGCTTGCTTACTATGAATTAACTCGTAGTTAAAGTGGTCAGCATCATGGCCTAGCATCTATTCACAGACCAAAAACCAGAAGGGTCCTACCAGTGACACAATGTTTATCCCCAGGCACAGGCACTTAACATCCTATTTTTTCCAAAAGCATTTAAACAATTGTGCTACAGTTGTCATCTTGTAAATTGCTTTGGCATAACCTGTAGGTGAGTGCAATATAAAGTATGGTGAGTATGTTTGTCTTTTATGAAACAATCAAGAGCTAGAAGATACTCACAGGAAGCAGTGAGGCTGGAAACCATGAGTTCCTGCCCAAAGCGACTAGACTGTACTCTGCGGCTTCGCAGCACACCCATCACTCTGTTGTCAGTAAATTGGGGGAGGACATCGAGATCAGCAGCAGGGATATCAAACTGGACCCAGTAGTAGGAGACAACACTGCCCTCACTAAGCACAAAAAGAGAGTGAACATAAGTCTAGGCAATGAGAGAGACAAAAACCAAAAGGTTTACCAACATAAAACCAAAAAATAAACACACATTATAGAAGGAGGTTACCATCTAGCACCATACAGACAGACTGCCCAACAGCTCAGCTGAAGCAGTGTTACCTCAAAGCAGGTCCCTACGTTTGTAACATTATGGTTATGTGTTAACTTTCTTTCTGCAAAGTAGCTTATTGTAGAAACTCCGTATTTCTCACCATTTTTGTTTCCGAACTTCTATTCATTTAAAGAGCTTCTATAAAATGCCAAATTTTCCACAGGGGACAAATAAAGTTCTGTCTGTCTATTAGCTGAAGAGTAGTTTTGTTCTCCAGTTCATTTACATGTTACAGGTTGGCGTTGTGCACCATCAACTTCATATCCTTGCTTCATCAGCTGTCGTTTTGGGTAGGATGTACTGTACATGGCAGTGTGTGATAACATAGTAGCCATCTTATATACAAATGAAAATCACAATAACAAACCAACTGAACTTTATAAAAGGGAAGACTACAAAGGAAAATACATTTTTCAAGAAACATTTCTTTTAATAAAAGTTGATTTTGCACTTTGGATTGTTAGTTTATAGATTCTGACGCTGCCGTTATGTTTCAGACTTTGATTCCATTTTGTGCAAAGGTTTCTTTACTTTAGCCAGTCAACAATAACTGAAAGGATCTTTGACTTGTTAGTTTACAGAAAGGCCCATTTCACCACATGCTGAATCCTAAATGGCAAAGGCACAGTGTATGAACTACACTGGTCAAATACTGTGCGGATACCTGTCCCAAGATCCTCCGATTTATTAAATTTACATTTCATAGTAACACACAGGCAAGATGTCACAAAATAAAACTTGTTTTTGTTGTGCAGCTTCTATGCTTTTAACAGACTTAATAGATTAACATTTCTATAAATCTTATTATACAGTAAATGTATGTTCATGGTAAAAGGATATTGTAGAGTTGGGTGTGCCTTGTGAGTATATACAGCATGTAACCATATACTGTACAAGTAGACATCCACAAGAATTAGTGTGCAATGCAAATACTCAAACAAAATGTATAACAGGAAATCTGCTTGAGTATTTTTTTTTTGAGCAACTGGTAAACTCAGATTACAACTAAAGGTCTTAGGCTATTCTCCAAACTGAAGACTCCATGTCAATCACAAAAATGTGAACCACCCAAAAGAAAAAATTAAAATACTGGAACAATATCGCTTCACCAACAAAAAAATCTCTGAAAATGCTCAGTGAGGAGAAAATGAGGCCTCGGTGATTTCTTGCATATAAGAATATCTGCTCTCTTTTTCTTCACACTATTTAAATCAATCTGCTTCTTTGTTAATTAACATATTACATTTATCGTAGTTAGATAAATACAAGACTATGCCTGCTGAAAAGGATGCCCTTCAGAAGTATGAATCTGTTACCTTTACAGCTGCTTCTTTAAAATGGAACTCACATGGCGGTGACATTTTATTCTAATATTCTTGAAAGAACGGTAACCATGACAACTGTGTATTGTATGCAACCAAGAAGCAAGCAAAATGAAAGAAAGGAACACACAGGAGATAACAAAATTCGTAGACAAAAGAAATCTTAGAAAGTGAAAACATCCATCACACTGAAACCCAGTGATGAGGAGTTTTCCCACTGGTGACCATCAGCAGAAATCTGATTGTTGTCAAATACCGGAATGTGCCTCGTGCCTTCACAATCGAAGTGATCCATCTTTTTCCAACTTTAACAAGTTAGAATGTTATAGCTCATCCAGCAAATGAAGCCTTGGGGTAAAGCTGCTAGACTCACCTGTAGCCGATAATGCTGGAGCGGTTGTAGTACTTGGAAAGCAATTTATCTTGACTGAAAAGGTTTCCTAGCTGTAGGGGAAAATATACAAATAAAAATAATTAGAATGGAATTGGTGGCTCAATTTTCTATAACAGTATAGCTGGACAGATCTTGGCAAGAAAACCCCAAAAAGAGATGAACACCTAGGTGAAATGGGGGCAGCATGTTCCTGTTCTCCTAATTTTGACTTTACTTGATTGTAAAAATACTGAATCTTCAGTTTCATCCAATTAGTATGGAAATTAAGACAATAACGCAGCCAACAATGTAATGATTAAAGTGCACAACTGGCACCAGATTATAATCAGCATAGAGAAGCTGCTTTAATAACCCGTTCAGAAATGAAGTCGAAGGAGAAGTGACACCAGTATGCAGTGGCTATAAAAAACTATTCACCCCTTGCAAGTCTTCACACTCTAATGTTATAAAAAATTGAATCACAGTGGATTTATTTGACGTTTTAGGCTCTAATCAACAGAAAAAGATTCTTTCATATCAAAGTGAAAATAGATCTCTTCAAGTTGGACTAAATTAATTGCAAATATAAAACACAACATAATTGATCATATAAGTATTCACCCCCTTTAATACGACATACCTGTATCATCAATATAGTGTAGCTAATTGGTTTTAGAAGTCCCAGGATTAGTTTAATGACAGTCACCTGTCGGGGGTTTCAATTGATTTTAGTATAAACGCCCCTGAATGTAGAAGGTCCAACTTGTAATGAGTTAGTCTCAAGGCCTAACCTACACGATGAAGACAAGGGAACACTCCAAACTACTCCATGAAAAGTTGAGCGAAACGTGCAGTTCAGGGGATGGAGACAAGAAAATATCCAAGTCACTGAATTTCCCTTGGAGTCCACTTAATTCAATCATTAAGAAATAGAAAAAGTATGGCACGGCTGAAAATCTGCTTAGAGCAGGCCATCCACAGAAAATGAGTGCTGATATAAGAACACAACTACTGAGGGAGACAACCAAGAAACCTGGGATAAATCTGAAGGAGTTACAAGCTACAGATTGGAGAGACCGTGCATTCAATAGCTGTTGCCCAGGTACTTCACCAGAAACACCTTTATAGGAGATCAAAATGAAAGCCACTGTTAAAAATGTTCACAACCTCTCTGGTAATATTATCCAGAAGGTGAATGGGAGACTCTAAAGAGTTCTATGGTTTGAGATGACCAAAACTGAGCTTAGACTTAATGCTGTGTTTTAGCACAGTAGTTGACAAACTCTGTCCTCGGGACACTCTGTGGCTGCAGGTTTTTGCTCCAACCAACTTCCATTTTTTATTGGGTTCCTGGCCTAATGAAGTCAATCATTATTTCCAAGTTTCTACGTTTTGGGGTCAATGTAGAAATTACAACACTAAGTTTGGTAATTTTTTATTAAAATGTACTAAGCAATTAAATGGGAAATATGTACTTTTTTTTTTAACTTAACAGTATTTTCATTCTGTTTTTCCAGGTGTTCTGGTTATTTAATTATTTACTAATTAGTGGGTCTGACTCCAAAGTAGTTGCAACATTCATTATACCAGATGTCAGCTCTGCTTGTTGTTAATTGTCACTGTTAGGGTCAAATGAAAGGAGCAAACCACACAGAAAAAGAGGAAATAATAGGAAAACAATAAAAGAGGGCTAAGCATTTACAGAAATATTTCTAAATGTCTTATAAATGAAAAAAATATACTGCTGTGCTTTTCTGAATACAGAATAAGAACAGAGATAAAAAAAAAGCGCTAATTAAATTATATCAATTGTTATCAATTATTATCTCTGATTGTGAATCTGGTTGGAACAAAAACCTGCAGCCACAGGGGATCCCCAGGACTGAGTTTGGGAACCACTGGTTTATCATAAGACGAACACTGCATATTATCAAAACTGCACCATCCCCACCATAGCAGCAGATGAAGTGGGGCTACTTCTCTGCTGCAGGACTTAGAGGTGGGCTGCAGTGGTGGCTCTGAGCCTAGGTAAGGCCATTTCAAATCCTGTAAACGCTAGAAGTGAGTCTACTCCTGTTGGGTCCTTGAGCAATGCCCTTAACCTGCAATTGTTTCACCCTGGGTGTGACATTAATCTGCATCCAGCCCTGCAAGCAGGTCCTCCAAATTACAGGGAAAACTTGGGGGATGGTGGCAGGATTGGCACTCCAGCCATCGTAAAAAACTGGAGTGGCCAGGATCTCAATTCAAATGAGAATTTGCGGCTGAACTTGAGAAAGGCTGTTCACTCATCATCCTCATGCAACCTGACAGACTTTTGCAAAAGAGACTGGGGGAAAATGGCAGTGTCCAGACGTGAAAGCTGATGGAGACCTGTGCACACAGACTCAAGGCTGTTATGGCTACCAAAGGTGAATCTATTAACTACTGACTTGAATGCTTATGCAACCGACTATGTTGTGTTTCAAATTAATTTACATCACTTTGCAGAAAACTATTTTCACATTGACATTAAAGAGTCCTTTCTGTTGATCAGTCACAAAAAAGTTCAAATTAAATACATTGTGATTTAAGGTTGCATAATCAAAAAAGTGAAAACTTCTAATGGAGTGAATACTTTATACAGGCACTGAATGTTAGTGCAGGGATCTGTGTCATTGGCTGAATGGGAGCCAGACCAAGCCATCAAATTAACAAGAACATTCTCTAATAATGGGAGGAAATAAAAACTTGAAACTACTGCATTGTTCGCATAAATGAGTTTCAGGCTCTTAGTTAATATTAATCAACAGCCAGGGTCTTTCCACAAAATTTCACGGTCAAAGTCAATGGAAAATTTGCATAAGTTAACTAAGGTCTAAAAATATCATGAATATGGAGGCCAGATATGCAGTATGTTTCCTTAGTCATTGCCTAAAAATTCCTGGAAGAAATTGTGCTTCGTTATTAATGACATTTTCAGTGTCACCAGATGATAAAAGAAAAAAAAAAAAATAACAAAACTGATAAGTGAAACACCTGAGGAAGTACACTTCAGGCATTAAGCACTTTTCTTAAAATTTTAAGAACTGTTACCTTGTAGCTCCTTACATACAGAGTCACATTGCCAAACAAGTTTCCATGTTCGACATGTGATCAATCAAGAGAACATCTAGTCATCCACACATTTTCAGGGCCCACCTTCTAGTGCTGGGTCAAAAGAAGATAAGCCCTGTCTCAGCAGCCATTACCTGAATGGGACATCAGGGCATTACAAGGAAATCACACACATGCTCATCTTGGTTTAATTCAGCAAATAAAATGATCTAAAGAGCAACAAAGCTAAACTCTCTATCTGGAAACAAGAAACATATAAATATACACCCTGCTATACTTAAATCTCATTATTCTGTGACTACCATATTGGCAGCTTTTGGATGAAATATCATTTTTGGCTTTATGATTCTTTCAAAGATGACACAAAAAGGGTGTGAACTTTCACTCAACAAAATAAAACAGAAGCTTAAACTTTCTGTAAGTGTAGAGCAGAGAGAGTTGAGACAAGCATAAAAAAAAGATGTTTCCCACACACAATTACAAGATTTACAGTAAAGTAACCCCATGTTCCCAATTCTAAAATGCTGCTGCTCCAAGGGAAAACAAAATTAAAAACATTCCAGAAAACTAAACAATTTTCAGACACAGACACAATTACAATTTGGAAAAATGTCAGATGGTTATCATAATGGCTTAGTGCTGTAAAACACTAGCAGCCCCTTACAAAATTAAAGAGAACTCGTCTAGGACAATGCGGCATTGTCTTCTCTTACTTTGGCATAACGTGTGAAACATTCAGTTCACTTCCAGAAATCTATGCACACTTAATCAGACTCCACTTTAGTATACTCAAGTTTCTTATAAACGATGACATTCTCTGAGGAACAAAGTGAGCCTCTTGGTATATGGCACCTGGACCTCTCCATCTGACAAAGCAATATCAATGACACTACTGAAATCTTATTTCAGACAAAAAGGCACCCAGCTTTGTACAATTTATCATCTTAGTCATCAAGGAAATTGACCACAACTTACTTTTGCCAATCTTGACAGACAAACCTATGCATCAGCTATCAACTGCAGGAATAATCCACTCCTTCTTTAAATTCCAATGTCAGCACTAGTTTCTGGCTCTCTTTGTGTCAGCTCAGCCAGACTTTAGTTCTGCTCTCCTCAGCACACCATCTACTGCTTAGGGAGATTTCTGTAACAAAGGCTGGAGCCTCTCTACACCAAAAGACATTAAAATGTTGGATCTTAGCTGCAGAAGACAGTGAGGTGCACAAGCAGGAGAGACCATACATAAAATCAGTGCATTCAACCCTCCAAAGAAAAAAAAGTAGTTAACTGATCACTAACTCTCAGTAGACATATTTAATGATAGCAAGAAAAGATTACCATATGAAGCCTCAAAACTGTAATTGCAGTGCAGCCTACCAGTACAACCTGTGACCAAACCAAGATTGTCACCTGGGCAAAGGAATACAGAGTGAGAGCTAAATTTTACTCCAGGCAATAAAACACTCAATGGGCCCTGAAATTTTCAGAACAAATCATCACCCTGTTCTCTTGAGAAAACAGGAACCGGACTAAAGATAAAAGTGCCATTGCTTTATATTTTTGACTCTGAGACCAATATTGATTTTAACCTCCTAGAGAAGATGAAGCCAAAAAAGGAGCATATATTATATTACATACTGTATATGGCTATAATAATAATAATAATTCTTTACATTTATATAGCACTTTTCTCGCTACTCATGTGTCAGGTAAATCATAAGTTTCTCTCCCCAAATGTAAAAAGAAAAAAGCTAAATTTGAGAGAGTATAAACACCTTCTAATAAGCTCCCAGATGCCAATGTCCAGCAACAAGGCAGCTTTAGGGACACACACAAATGCACACACAGAAGAGCTGTACATGACTATCTATTCGTTTGAAGTAAGTCTGCTTTCTCTCACATGATCTTGCAGGTCTCCGGAAATGTCCTTGAACTGAAGGCTGCTTGAATCTGCCAGGTCATTTGTGTAGTTGAGATTGGAGATCACCATCTGGCCACTGAAGGCCCGTACTGCATCTGAAGGGGGGGGAGCTATCATGGTACTTGTGGGTGAAGTGGATGCCTTTAATTGTGTGGGTTTAGCTGTAAGAAGAAAAAAAAAAGTATTTCTCAGCATAAAGCAAAAGGACTAAAACACACACGAAACCTCCCAAATAGCCAGTCACCCCTCCACACCTCTTAAATGAAGGGTGTCATAGTCTACAGGTCACACTCACTTGCACACACTTATTCTGCCTAATGAGTTGCATGAACATCTATAGAACATGCGAGTAACTTGAGACTAGCCAGTTTTGACGAAGAAAGCAGTGATAGGCATTTCAATTCATTTTTCTGATTCAATTCCTTCAAACTACCCATTTTCATAATTATATAATAAATACGCTGGCAATACATATCATATGACATTATTTTCTTTGAAAGTGCAAATCATGACAACACAGATAAAATGCATGATTAAAATAAAACAATATATGACAGACTCATAACTTATTCTAGCGATTCAGTTCATAAATCTAATGAATGAGAATCATGCACCTCATTCTCAGGTAATGATTCAGTTCAGACTTAAAAGAATCAATGAATGGTACATGCCCAGTGCAGTCAATGAGCCATAAAAAGTGTGCAAATAATTATTAGAAATAAAAATTTTTATTATAAGTTTAAATGTTGTGTCACTAATGTGTTAAATGTGCAACCACATTATTTTTAATATTATGTTTATGAATTCACTTTAAAATTGGTCCAATAACATATCGTACAATGTAAACAATATGATCTAATGTACATGTATTGTTACAGTATTACATTTATATAATTTACAAGAGAATCATCAGTGACAGAGTTCTTGTTCATTAATAATGATTCAGTTCAAACTCAAAATCAGTGAACAGAATTCATGAATTAGAAAGGCAGAACTTGCACAAGCACTCTAAACATTTACAAGGGAAACAAAAGATGCTGACGGCAACACCACATGTGCTTATGCTGAGGGCTGGTGAAACATTTCATTTGTACCTACAAATGAAACCAATTCATATGCAGGTAGTCTTCAACTTACGACCACATTCGGTCCTGACGGACTGGTCGTAAGTCAATTTTGATATAAGATGGATCGGTATATGTATTCAGACCATATGTATAGTACAGTATAATAAGTCTGTAAGAGGCAATTTTAGAGAGTAAAGATTAATGTTAAATTCACATAAGTGTTCCTACTTAATGTCAATAGAATATCAGTTTCTCATAGTTACTTAGATTATGATATTTTACCCCCTGTAATTTAACATGAAATAGAACTTTGTTAGCTATATCTGCAGAACTGAGAGGTAATTAAGCCAGTTAGGAAATAGTCGCACTGTTAGCATGGACTGTTAAATAAGTTTGCAGATAGGATATTGGCATACAGTTTTCTGATCATTTTGATATGAACGTAATGTATGACCAAACTCAGACAGAAATTAACAAAATAAGTAAACTTTAAACAGAAATTTATTTATACAAGAACCTTTCTTTTCCTTGTAATATCAATTTCTTCTCTATTTTTGGGTGAACTGTTTTACTTTGAAGTTTACTAAAACTTTTAAAACAAATATATTTGGTCTGTGGAATTATTTGAACACACATCATACTATTGTCAGAACTGTCCTATGAAGCAGAACCTTGGTAATTTGAAACATAACACAGATCCAAAAAATCTCTTAAGTGGTATTGTTTGTTGTATGTACTTCTCTGTCATCTTTCTTAGAACGTTCTGTACATTTTCTAGCATTGTGTTTTTGTAAATCATTTTATTATTTTGCTTGTTATTACTGTCGTTCGCATGAGTGCTGAATGGTTAACAGGTTAAGAATCCCTTCTTTGTTTGTATTACGTTACGTCATCAGTGTGAGCCTCTCCCAGTGTTCATTGTGTTAACTGGCAGAGTTTGAGCACTCATATGTTTTCTGTTTTAACATTTCAGCCTGTTAATAATAAACATTAACAAATAAATTAGTTCAGTGTGGTTTGATTATCCCTTTGATTTGATTCGCATGAAGCGGCACATCATTAATCACAAAGAAAAAGCTTCGGAGGTTAACCGGTTTCAAAGCCAGAGCATAGCAGTACATGTGTAGCAAACACCAGTTACAAGGGGATAACAAAGTCACATGTGATCGCATTTGCTTTCTTTCCTCCATCATACTGCTTAATCACATTAATTTTTTGTCGAGATCAATTGCCTTTTTTTCCTGCAATTGTAAGATAAATGTAACTGAATGTTGTCAAAATCAAGTCAGGTAATAAACTGAGATCGAGATGAAGGAGTCATGGCATGCAGAGCTGGCATGGTGAAAATTGTCATTTGCCCGTGAGATGTGGTAGTGGATGCAAGCTGACTGGTTCTAAGACGCATACAGTGCATCTGGAAAGTATTCACAGCGTATCACTTTTTACACATTTTGTTATGTTACAGCCTTATTCCAAAATGGATTAAATTCATTTTTTTCCTCAGAATTCTACACACAACACCCCATAATGACAGCATGAAAAAAGTTTACTTGAGGTTTTTGCAAATTTATTAAAAATAAAAAGACTGAGAAATCACATGTACATAAGTATTCACAGCCTTTGCTCAATACTTTGTCAATGCACCTTTGGCAGCAATTACAGCCTCAAGTCTTTTTGAATATGATGCCACAAGCTTGGCACACCTATCCTTGGCCAGTTTCGCCCATTCCTCTTTGCAGCACCTCTCAAGCTCCATCAGGTTGGATGAGAAGTGTCGGTGCACAGCCATTTTAAGATCTCTCCAGAGATGTTCAATCGGATTCAAGTCTGGGCTCTGGCTGGGCCACTCAAGGACATTCACAGAGTTGTCCTGAAGCCACTCCTTTGATATCTTGGCTGTGTGCTTAGGGTCGTTGTCCTGCTGAAAGATGAACCTTCGCCCCAGTCTGAGGTCAAGAGCGCTCTGGAGCAGGTTTTCATCCAGGATGTCTCTGTAAATTGCTGCAGTCACCTTTTCCTTTATCCTGACTAGTCTCCCAGTTCCTGCCACTGAAAAACATCCCCACAGCCTGATGTTGCCACCACCATGATTCACTGTAGGAATGGTATTGGCCTGGTGATGAGCGGTGCCTGGATTCCTCCAAACGTGACGCCTGGCATTCACACCAAAGAGTTCAATCTTTGTCTGATCAGACCAGAGAATTTTGTTTCTCATGGTCAAAGAGTCCTTCAGGTGCCTTTTGGCAAACTCCAGGTGGGCTGCCATGTGCCTTTTACTAAGGAGTGGCTTCCGTCTGGCCACTCTACCATACAGGCCTGATTGGTGGATTGCTGCAGAGATGGTTGTCCTTCTGGAAGGTTCTCCTCTCTCCACAGAGGACCTCTGGAGCTCTGACAGAGTGACCATCGGGTTCTTGGTCACCTCCCTGACTAAGGCCCTTCTCCCCCAATCGCTTAGTTTAGAAGGCCGGCCAGCTCTAGGAAGAGTCCTGGTGGTTTCGAACTTCTTCCACTTACGGATGATGGAGGCCACTGTGCTCATTGGGACCTTCAAAGCAGCAGAAATTTTTCTGTAATCTTCCCCAGATTTGTGCCACGAGACAATTCCTTTAACTTCATGCTTGGTTTGTGCTCTGACGTGAACTGTCAACTGTGGGACCTTATATAGACAGGTGTGTGCCTTTCCAAATCATGTCCAATCAACTGAATTTACCACAGGTGGACTCCAATTAAGCTGCAGAAACATCTCAAGGATGATCAGGGGAAACAGGAAGCACCTGAGCTCAATGTTGAGCTTCATGGCAAAGGCTGTGAATACTTATGTACATGTGATTTCTCAATTTTTTTATTTTTAATGAATTTGCAAAAATCTCAAGTAAACTTTTTTCACGTTGTCATTATGGGGTGTTATGTGTAGAATTCGGAGGAAAAAAATGAATTTAATCCATTTTGGAATAAGGCTGTAACATAACAAAATGTGGAAAAAGTGATACGCTGTGAATACTTTCCGGATGCACTGTTGGTCGTAAGTCGATGACTACCTGTAACTCACTAAAACAAAAAAAAGAGTCATTCAGAAAGAAAACGATCGTTCACAAATTGCCTATTAAATTGTGGACTGCCAAGGCTCTGGAATGCAAATTAAGAAACACATACAAAAAGTTCTTTAGGAATGGAAGAGCCTCTCAATAGTGAATTCCACAATAGTGAATAGCAAAATACTTGGCAACAGAAACATGAAGCGCTCCATTCCTAGTAACATGTCTGGTGACCCTAGCCCTAAAGTTCACCCTTGAGACACCTTCCCCAATTTCCCCCTTCATACCTGTGAAAAACCAAATCAGGAAGCCAGCAACTGCAGCAGCGATGATGAAGAAGAGAACGACAGCAATGATCAACACTTTTTTACAATTTTTGGGAGCCATCTTTTCTTTCTCCGTTAAAAAGGTGACCCTTTCGTTCCTTCCGTTCCTTTCCTAAAAATAAACAGAATAAAGATACATACAAATTAGAACAGATATATACAAATTACAAGAAAACATCCATTTGCCCATTTTTATGGCCAATCTGCCCATTTTTAGAGTTGCCATGGGGAGAAAAAGAAAAATCGTATCAGCACTGGGTGAAAAATAAGAACCACACCTAGATGGTGTGCCAACCATTCACAGTACATGCTCATGTGTTAGTAACAGTTAAAACTAAAAATTATATCAGGATATGAAAGCACATCCCATGTTGACTTAGTCAGAAAATGCAAACCCCACGTAGGCAGTGACCAAGCTGGGACTCAAACAGCAAAGCTATAAGGTAGAAAAACTAACCAATATATCAGCTCATATACCATTGAGAAAGCATAAATAATTGATCATAATTCAGAGCAAATATCCCACAAGTTCTTCACTTGATAGGCAGGTAACATACGGCACTGCTAAATAAATGTAAAACTAACAACAGGATTCGTTTTTCCCATCTTACTCCCTTGTTGCATTTGTGTCACAAGTGCTTTATTCTGTAATAGAAGAGTACCCATCATTAGTGCTTTTTTCTCCAGCCATTTCCTCCTTTAAACTAGGGGCTGCCAACTTAATTACATATGCTAGTTTTTTTTACTTTCAGTCGTTTGTGTCACCTTAGAAATGGCAAAATGGGTTTATCCACTTTTTATAGACATGATTAAGTTGTCCCAGTATTGCCTGTTTAGAATTTATTCTCTTTATTCTCCTACTCTTTGGTTTAACTAATGCCTGAAAAATATTCTTTATATAAAGAGTAGTTAAGATCTTAACAATAAATGTCTCAAAGATGTAAACCTTGGAGTTAGTTTGCAATGACTGGACTAGAGAATAAAGCAAAGCAACAATATTAAATAAGTTTGGTTCAATTGCATAACAGAGTTAAAAAAGCATGGCGGTTTTCACCAATCAACATACAGATAAATGATGAAATTTTTAACTCACCATTATCTTTGTATATCTAAAGGTCCCAAAACATTTTTAAAACTGATTTAATGTCTTTGGCACACCACTATATCTAAAAATAAATTATCTTATATATAAATTATTACATGGGGCAAAATAAAAATTGCTATCATTGATTCCTTAGTAATTGTGCAGAAACAACAGGTAGAGAGTATATTAGGGGCATAGGACAGATACACCCAAAAACACTCTCAGATTTACAAAGCTATAATAAAATAGACAAGAATACATCTTGTATTCTGCCATAAGTGAAGTTCAAAAATGGCACTGCATGAGAGAGTGGACGCTCTGCGACTGGCTGCCACCTCAAAAAACACAGCTGGTTATCGCCTTTAGGTCCAGTGCCACTGAGAAACGCTTGGTAATCATTGACCATGAATTTGGATTAATCAGGGAAGAAAGTCATGGATCGTTGTTAATTGTCATTATTTAGAAGCAATTAAATGATGGTTGCTCCTTGTTTCAGGCTTGAAAAATAAACTGGTATGTTACAATTCAATTTGGAGTGCTGCAGAACATCAGCTCACTACAGTCTCCATGTCCAGTCACCACAACTATAATGGGTTCATCACTCAGTCTCCTGTGCTCACTCACGTTCCACATAACTAGCATCATTCAGGTCGCACAAACAGACAGGCCACACTTGGAACAATGCAGGGTGAACTCCATCTAAGATCAATGGAAACATGAAAACTCTTAATTTGTTAACACCTTGCCCTTCGACCCACATAATTTTGATCAAATCCAGCATTAACTTCAGAATTGGAGTCTCGGCTCCAGTCTAGCACCCAGTTTCAGCAATAGCTTGTGATGCCAAGCGTGAGGACTATTTGCTTTCGAATGAGTAGATGCAACTCCATACGCACAATTTTACAAGGGTCCCAATCTTGTAATCATCTACATCTGCTAGTTATTAACTTAAACATATTGGAAGGCCTTAATATAAAAAGGTGGTATTTCTAGTCAAGATACATTTTCAGGTTTCCTCCATGGTCTACCTTGAAAACAATTTTGATTTCATGGTTGGACATTATAGATCGGCCTAGTAGTCACAAAGGGTTGGCTCTCTCCAGCATCAACAACATCAGGTTCCTTATAATCCTAGGGCCTTATGTATAGAACTTTGCTTAGGTTTCATCCTAAACTTTTGCTTATGTTGGAAAAGTAAAAATAGCAATAATATTATAATAATATTTTTATATATATATTATATATATATATATAGTGGTGTATGGCCGGCCGTTCATCCCGGCCAATACCCTCAAGCCGCCACGTGGAGCCCTCCCTGCAGTATGGAGGTCCCACGAAGACCAGCAGGGCATCATGGACATTGGAGTTTTTATACACAGCCCTGCTGGATACCATGGGGGCCACTAGGAGACGCTGCAGGGAGGAACGATGGTTATTTGCCTTACACCCCAGAAGTATGTCCAAGTCACATGGACAAGGGGAATGATGTGCTTCCAGGGTGAAGAAAAGCACTTTTTATCTAACCCAAAAGTGATAAAGAATCACATGGACTGGGGATTGGGAACATTTCCGGGTCAGGGAATATAAAAGGACTGTGGCAGCTCCCAGACGGCAAGCTGAGCTGGGTGAAAGGGTGGCAACGCATCTGGGAGTGTTGGAGGATTATTGTAGAGTATTGTGATTGATTATTGAATGAGTATTGTGGAAAGGAGGGTGCTTTGTGCACTGTGCAGAATTAATAAAGTCTACTTTTGGACTTTTATCTGGCGTATTGGACAAGGGTTCTAGGGAGCGATATCGCCCCTAATCTGTCACA
>JANRMT010062827.1:25372822-25385310 GCA_026402145.1 Polypterus bichir lapradei | reverse complement strand
AGTCGAGTTCTGGCATGAAGGAAGTGAGGAGGAACTGGGGGGAGAGAAGATTACAGTTTTGAGGTAAAGTCCCTCTGCGTGATGCACGTCTGACCGAGAACAATGTACTGTACAGGGAGAGACTGAACACCTGCGGAAATCATCAGTGCGTATGAACCGGAAGGGAAACTGGCTTGTTCGTCACCTGAGTGTGTGGTCGTGAAGAGATGCAAAAGTTTGGCAAACTTTTTGGTCGTAACCCGATATTTACGTGTTTCTTGACATTCATGACCCAAGGTTCCATTGTATATACAACGTCTACGGGTGGAAGTGTGTGTGTCTGTCTGTCTGTCACACACACACAGATATCGACAGACCTCAGCACTACTGTTTGCCCCTTTCAATTCATATGTCCCAGTTATATACCATTTGGTATGGGATTCGTAAAAACAGAGCTCAAATATAGAATTGTTCAAAAGGATACAGACAGCTCAGAACTCTTAATTTTTTGAAGAAATTAATACTAGACTCTAAACTTTTCCTTATGAAATTCATTATTTTTTTGTAATTTTTGGTAATATATGATATCCTGTTTCCATTGTTTTATAGTGGGATGATTAGGATTCTTCCAGTTGAACAAACACATCATGCTGTGCTACCAGTGTAGTGTAAATTACCATAATCAACGGTTCTTCAAGAAGGCCTATTGAGTGTTACAAAACACAGAGTTGCTGGAGGATTAAATAATACTGTAAATCCAAAGCTGTCGGATAAATAACAGAAGAAAAAAAAAAAACATTTTATCCTAATAAAGTCTGAGTAAGGTACATTATCAAAATATGTGACCGAAATAGATGCATTATAATGTCTGTAAAATGGTCTTAAGCAGGACAATTTGGACAGTGAAAGTCAAGAGAAATGACTGATGCCACATTTTGAGTTAACTTTCAACCTAATTAATAAACAGTAGATGTTAATCGAGGGTTAACTTCTACTCATTATCTGAAAATTTTACTCCATCCTTTTGAAACCACTGGTATAGTTTGGCAATGTTGCCTGTAAAAGATACTTTTTAAAAGAAGAAAGTGAGGAAAGTTTAGAAAAGTTGTCCAGGTTTCTTTTTGCAAAGTTTCCACCTTGACTAAAGCAAAAGTAAAGAAAAAGTTGATACAAGATTATATTTGAAGTACAGTTTTTTCAAAGGATCCAAAGAACAAGGAGCAAAACAGCTTTGTTTCGTTTTTGTAAAATTGCCCCTAAATTTTAATTTCAATGTAAAACTCACTAAAATGACTATTATTTATTTATTATTATTTTTAAGGTGGAAAGCAAGAACCTCAGCAAGTTACAAGTTACCTAAAGCTCTATTCTATATACAGATGTACTATACTATACAATATATCTGTGTTGCAGCAAGGATCCAGTAGGGTGTGCAAGATACCTGCAATTAGGGGGCACGTGCCTCCAGAATTTTGTGACGGCACGGTTCTGTGCCCATGTTTGCATGTTGACTGTGCGTGCACTAGACAAGAAAATCTGGGCTCATTTGAGGATTATTCGTGTGAAGTGGTTTGTCACTACCAGCACCGATACAATCACTAAAACGTTAAAAACACACTGAGATAGCCAAATGTGCACAAATTCATGATAAGAAAATCTTAGACCCTGAGCAAAGATGAAAATGTGCAGCTGTAAAAAAATTGAAATATCTGCAGCATCAATAAGAAACGAAAAAAAACCTTTAGGGTAAAAGCCAGGAGGAGTCTGCAACCACATAGTGTCACACACTGAATGCCTAAATTATAAACAGACCAGGGTACACAACTCTGTATTGTGACCACCTCTGCAGCTATTCCGTGCCCGAGTATAAACACGGTCTTCTTCATGGCTCAATGCCCGCTTTCCATGCAGGTATACACACTTTTATCAGCTTTGTGCAAGGCCTGTCTGCACAGGCACACCTCATATCACTCATGAACTGTTCCAAACCAAAGAAACTTCTGGAAACTTTGGGGTTACCATATACCCAGGCCAATGGGTTTTAGCAGCAGGGAAACACTTCCAAAGTGCTTGGTGGTAAGTGCTCTCTTCCAACCATGTTCCCCCTTTCCACATCTTTCAATGCTTTTGCACATGGACAGAGGGGGGGTGCAGATGGAGTAATACATTAGAATATTAGAACATTGGAACATTAGAACAGTCTAGACAAGAACAGGCCATTCAGCCCAACAAAGCTTGCCAGTCCTATCCACTTATTTCTTCTAAAAAACAAAGTTGAGTTTTGAAAGTCCCTGAAGTCTTACTGTCTACCACACTACTGGGTAGCTTATTCCAAGTGTCCATCGTTCTTTGTGTAAAGAAAAACTTCCCAACGTTTGTGTGAAATTTACACTTAACAAGTTTCCAACAGCTGCAGTGGGTTGGCACCCTGCCCGGGATTGGTTCCTGCCTTATGCCCTGTGTTGGCTGGGATTGGCTCCAGCAGACCCCCGTGACCCTGTGTTCGGATTCAGTGGGTTAGAAAATGGATGGATGGAAGTTTCCAACAGTGTCCCCGAGTTCTTGAAGAACTCAATTTAAAATAATAGTCTCGATCCACTGTACTAATTCCCTTCAGAATTTTAAATACTTCAATCATGTTACCTCTTAATCTTCTTTTGCTTAAACTGTATAGGCTCAGCTCTTTTAATATTTCTTCATAATTCAATCCCCGTAGCCCTGGAATCAGCCTAGTCGCTCTTCTCTGGACCTTTTCTAGCGCTGCTATGTCCTTTTGGTAGCCTGGAGACCAAAACTGCACAACGTACTCCAGATGAGACATGTGTGAACAATGTGATTTTCACTGTTGTAAAATAAAGTTTATTTCTCAATTATTTTGTGAAGCCAAACTTTACATTTTTTGTATTTAAAGAAAACAAAAACACACACACACAAAACAGGTAGTAAACCCCCTGATCAGTAAATGCCCATTCTTAACATGCTGTTCATTTCACAGTCACTACTGGACAATATCCATTACCTTTTCCTTGATATTTTTCAAGGATTTCAGTTCAAGTGTTAAGCTGACTGGCCATGGTGACCCATGTCTACACTGACAACAATAAGGAAGTAGTGCACGAATTCAATGATGCAATAAACAGTAAAATAAAACCTGAAAAAATGTTTTTAGTTTCCTAGACAGTAAACAGTGGTTCATTTAACTGCTCCCCTACACAGGACAAACTACATAAACTAAAAGTATACTATTTAATACCCCACTTCCTTAATAACAAACTTTAAAGTCAGATTAAATGTATTTACTATCTAGCTCCCTACCCAGATATATTCTGAATACACTTTCAGAACTGTGGGGGAGCCAAAGCCTGGCAACATGAGTCTCAAGGCAGGAGGACAGCACTGGACACTCCTGCATTCCCTCGTTTTAGCTACATTTAGAGACAATGATTAATCTGACATGCATGTGAAAGTGTCAGAAAACCAAAGCACCAGAAGAAACCCCACACTGGCAAGGGGTATGCATTCAAACCACACACAGAAAGCAACTGGGTTAGGGACTGAAATCTATTGTGTCCACCGAGTCTCTCCTAAAGTGACAGAAGAAGCAAGGAACACATTGAAATGTGTCTGTCCACTCGCTAAGTGGCCAGATCTGAATCTGCAAGCCATCAGGTTTCCATCTGTGCCGCCATGAGTGATCCTAAGCAAATAGCTAATACTACCTGAGATCAAGTTTAAAGAACAAGGTATGATAAGAACTCAACCATATTCACCACCATAAAAACAGTGTTGTGTCTTAAGAAATTGTACTTATGTTATGAAATCAGACTTCGCCTATAAAATGAAGCGATTGTTCAAGATTAACACATGGCTCTTAGAGCGGTGCTAGTACTACGAACAGAACTGACTTGTAACCCTTCTGTATATGATTATGTTTTCATGCTCTATAAATAGAGTAGCCATGATTTTATTTTTTGCAAATCACTGTACTGTAGTAAAGGCCAACCAACCAACCAACCATTTTCCAACCCGCTGAATCCGAACACAGGGTCACGGCGGTCTGCTGGAGCCAATCCCAGCCAACACAGGGCACAAGGCAGGAACCAATCCTGGGCAGGGTGCCAACCCACTGCAGGACACCCACAAACACACCCACACACCAAGCACACACTAGGGCCAATTTAGAATCGCCAATCCACCTAACCTGCATGTCTTTGGACTGTGGGAGGAAACCGGAGCGCCCGGAGGAAACCCACGCAGACACGGGGAGAACATGCAAACTCCACGCAGGGAGGACCCGGGAAGCGAACCCGGGTCTCCTAACTGTGAGGCAGCAGCACTACCCACTGCACCACCATGCTGCCCTGTAGTAAAGGCCTTTCAGCAAAAAAAAACAAAAAAAAAAGATAAATTACTGTATTTATACATGCATACATTACATACAAACCACAATGCCACAAGACGCTTTGAGTGGGCAGCATTTAGACTTGGAAAACCAAAATAATTTACTTGCATAGAGAACATTTTTATGAAGAGAAGTATCTGCACAGCTGTCTTGGGGAAAAAAAAAATCAGGGTTATCTCACAAATTAAAATGATTGGTTTCACTTTTTCTAAATATTAATTGTTTGTTTGTGTTTATGTCATTAGAAGTGCGAAATCAGAATTTCCAAGTTCTTAGTTGGAATGCAAACTGGAAACTGGAATGCTCCCTTAAGTCAGATTTCCAACTCGGAAAACTCAAGACTGGTCTGTCAAGCCTGAATTTGTCCAACTTGATCATGATGGATCATTACATCAATCCAAAATGGTGACATAAACTGTGAACTTTATTAAGAGCTGTAGTATTATACCGTTTATTAGCTCATCTGCCTATTTGTGCCTCATCAAATCAGTTGAGCACACAGTACTGTCCAACCTCTACCACTGGACACATTGCTACAATATTTGGATACACAAAATACAACACAATGCATTGTTATCAAATGCTACAGTATTTATTCTGATGGAGAAATCACAACAAAGGTATTCCTGGACGTGTTCATATTGGCTTTCTGAATGCTTCACTGGAAGGCAGTCACCTCGGGTATGATGTTATTTCCGACTTCAACATCCAAGGTAAATTGAACGCAGCATTAATGCCATGAGACGTCTTAAAAAAAAAAAAAAAAAAAAAAAAAAAACGTTTTTTGTTGTTGGCGGCACATGTGACTCGTTCACAAACGTATCAACATTCCCATGCACGCTGTTTTGAAGGACAAATGCGTTCACATCCCAGTCATATTTTATTGATTTGATATATTTTACTATTCCCAGAGGGGAAATTGTCTTTTCACATGACCTTTGGATGTCAGAGCGCCTGGTCAGCCATTGTACAGCACCCCAGAGCAATTTTCAGGATAATGGCTTTGCTCAAGGGCCCAAAGGAGTAGGATCCCTTCTGGCAGAAACGGGATTTAAACTGGCAACTTTCCAGGTATCAGCACAGATCCTGTCAAGATAGGCAAACCCAATCTGAGCAAAAAAAATAAATAAAATCAAAATTGAGCAATGAGGCATGTGATGTGAATGAAGTGTTTGATTTTGAACTCAGCCATGCCTGCATTTCTTTAATGCATGACTTTCATATGCTTACAGACTCTTGTGTCATTTGTGACCTTGTATTACCAGCTCTTTTCACTCATTGTATTATTTTAAATTTTCCTTTCACATATTTAAAGATCTTTGTGTTGCACTTTTAAAACGTTCGTCATGTTGACCGTACTCATGCTCACTTTAGTTTGAGTTGGCCAAATTCCAACTGCAATGGGAATAAAGTCACACACCATAGTGAATGAGTGATATTTACTGCATGTCTCTTTTTATATTAAATAGAAAGCAGGAGATGTGGCGAAAAGAACTACCACCACAAATTTAGTAGGAACGGGAGCCAAATTTGTGCTTCAACTGATTTATAGTCATGGCAAAAACTTTTTTAAATTTCTAAGAATGGGTTCATTTTTAGTTAAACATATTAAATATTTTTGTTAGTTAAGCTTCAAAAAAAGATATCCATGAATGTCTCTCAGGCCAGGTGGGGCGAGTTTGGCGGGTTCTAGATATGTTGCAAATGTAAGCAGTTTTTAGACATTTCTAGTAACAAAAGGCATCTACAGAGCAAACATGAATTCCTTAAGCCTCCATCCTGGAGGCATAAATACATCCAATAATAACAAATGGGAGGCTCTGTTTCACTTTCTTTTCCACACACTTTCTTCATAGTCGGAACCTGTACAATAATTCAAACTGCACACCAGGGACTTGAGGCTAGCAGTGTGGAGGTTTTTCATTTGAACTGGAGAGGATTGTTTAAAGGCTGGAATAAGTCTCACTATTATAGTTATTGAAACTGATATGCTGGTTTGTAATGCATACATTAATCTGTCAATTAAGAAACACTATAAATCTTTAATACTGTGACATTCACAAATATACATTCCACAGAATTTCACATATACATCATGGTGATTTAAACACAGGTAAATTTATAGCTTCACAGAGTTAACCAAAAGGTGGAATTTCGTATTGCACCCTTGTTATATTACCCTTGTGGTCTGAAACTCAGCCCACAGAAAACTGAACCACAAATCCTCATAAATCTTTTCTCTGATGTTTGTCTAAAAAAAGAGTCACATGTTATTAATTTCAGGTTAAACAACTGCACGGCTCCCCAAATGGATAAATACATTTATTATCACTGTTATCATACACAGCACTATGATGAACTGACACTCCACTCATCAGTGCTGCCGGGATAGGTCCCTTCTCCTTTACACTTTGAAACTGAATTGATAGATTTGAAAAAATGGACAAGCAGAATTTGGTTAATAAGGCTCTTGGAATGATAGATGAATGGAAATACATAAAATCTTTTAGGGTAAAAGAAAGAAGTAATACTGAAACTGGAATACCCTGTGTTTATATAGACATTAGGACAGATGCACCATTGGAAAACCTTTAAGTGAGAAATCTCAGATGTAAAAATATCAATAGACCTCTCCAGGCTAAGATTCATTTAGTGATAGAGGAGAACAATGTATGGTCAAGATCTTATGATAACTGTCCAACAAATTCTTCTGAAGTTTTTGATGAGAAGTCAAGCAAACTGACACCTTTTATTGGCTAACTAAAAAGATTACAATATGCAAGCTTTCAAGGCAACTCAGGCAAGATGTAATCAAGTTTTTGATTAGTTTTTCCATACACTTGTTTTCCTAAACTCATCAAAAACGTTAGAAGACTTTGTTGGACAGTTATCTTATCAAAATAACTTGACTGTGCATTGTTCTCCTCTCTTGATAAATGAATCTTAGCCTGGAGAGGTTTATTAATTTTTTACATCCAAGATGTCTCACTTAATGGTTTTCCAATGCTGTATCTGTCCTAGTGTGTGTATATATAAACACAGGGAACTCCAGTTTCTGTATTACAGAACTGCCCATAGAAGGGGCCCCGAGTTGCCTCGAAAGCTTGCATATTGACACCTGTTATTGGCCAACTAAAAAGATTACATTTTGTTTGACTTCTCCTTGCATCCATAATGGCTAACCACGGTACAACAAACTAGTACTACAGGATAAAGGAAAAAAATTGTAATGCACTCAACATGTTATTACAATTTACAGGGAAGTACATTCCAATAGCAGGAGCACAGACAGGTATGCCAACTGGTGCAGTGTCTCTCTCACACACACACACACCTAGGCTGGCTTTGATCCTGCAGCCACTACATAATACAGCTCTGTCAACTGCACCGGTGACAGAATGGGATTTTGGGTATTGCAGCTTACACTTCAGGAGAAGTCCAGGTATTCCACAGTGAAATAAAGATGTTATGTGTTTCTTATTAATAGAGTTGACGTTCTCAGTGCCACACTCTGATATTAGACAGGTTATATGACTTTGTCCATGCCTGTGACTGTTTTGACCTTACTGCCTTACAATTTAATGATCTACTCTTTCCACTACATGTTACAGAAATTGTGGATACTGAAAGAGAAGTCCAGGTATTCCAGCGTGCGTCTTTTCATTTTCATTATTATATATGTTAGTTCCAACTTTATATAAAAGTGTGCAGATACACAGTCCCACATCTGATGTCTTGTTCCAAATCAGTCTCGGAGTCCAGGACTGTTTTGACCCCGTCAGCTTACCATATATATTGTATGTCACAATTCTAGTCTGCCCAGCAAACTGTATTCTTGTATGAAAAGTGTCTCCAGCACTTAATTGGGGTGGTGTGGGTTATTTCACTAACAGCGAGTTCTCAGCTGGATATATTGTTATTTGGATGGGGTAGCCTATTATTTAACTAGCTGCTGAAAAAATGATCTGCAGATGCACATTGAACAGAGCAAATTGTTGACAATAAAATAATAGCAAGTAGGAAAACTGCCACTGCCGAGGAACAGATCCCTGTGTAGTAAGCACTGTCATATCAGCACACTTCTAAGGTGTTTTTTTTTGTTTGTTTGTTAGAAATTGAGGTACCTTCAAACACAATGAAAGTTTTGATGTATGGCAGAAACAGGCAAACATAAACCACCTCATTAAACAAGAGTGTCAAATAAAGGCAGCAATTAGCCACATATTAAGGAAACAATATGAACAACAAATACTTCCACTGTGCTCTCCAGGGTCAGCGTCTGGGAGTCCTTCTGCGTTAAGCAGTAGTTTAAATATAAAATTGTTACCATCATGATGTGGCACCCACACATGCATTGTCTACTCAGATATAGCAGTCCAGTGGGGACACAAAAGAAGACATAATTAAAAGCCTTGGAGTGTATCTCTGCAAGTCGATTTTCATTCACTCCAGTCAGCTCTTAGGGTGCCCTGCTTAATTATATGAGGTTTACTTCCACCTATTGGCAATTCCAACAGTATACTTCAGCTTTACATTTTAATTGTGTGTGGCCTGCTTTCATGAATACATAAAATGCTTCTTGTGGTGAACACATCCTAGCAGTAATAAATTTAGGAAGGGATGCGAGTTCATGACTAAGAGAAATACCCATCCACCATTAAACCCCCTGAACACTGCTCAGGTTTTTGCAAGAAGTCATACGATCCTAACCAGAATCCACCTACCCTTCCCATCAGTCAACCACTATAAAGGGTCCTCCATTTTAACTCTATGCTGTCTTTCCAGAGTACAGCATCTGCTCAAAAACATTTGAAGTGCAACAATCAGAAAGCTCAAACTCTGAAGTAAATGGGAATAGACCCGTCTGAAGACCCTAGCTCTTTACAGTCATCTTGTGCTTGTCTTTCACATCATATTTTTTTTTTTTTTGGAGTGAATTTCACATCATTAGCAGTTATCGCGTGATCCCTACAAATTGAAGATCCATCCATCCATCCATCATCCACCGCTTATCCGAGGTCGGAGAATCCCAGAATTATACAAGTAGGCCAGGACAAGGACAGCAAAATGAAGTGGAACACACACACACAGTCTACAATAAGATATTCCACAGATATAAAATGGCAACCATATTTAATTCTATATAATTCTATATATAATATCATGGACTCCAATAAAACAAACAATAAGGCTCATTTTGAAAATTCTAGCAGAAAAGTTACAATAAAAATGCATCATAACACCACAACAAGCACATAAAAGACTTACAAATCATAGGACACCAGTTGGTCCTTTAAGCTCAGTTGGCAGAAATGAAATTTTTTTTATGAAATAACCGTCTATCAATATAAACAAACAGAAAAAAACTATGTAGTAGACAGGCCCCATTCCACTTGACATTAACAGGCATTTTCGGTAATCTGATTGCAATTGGACAGCACTCCACCACATTAAAAACCAGGGGTAGATGCAATTGTGATCAGATTGTGACCAAATCACTTAGACAAGTGTTTCACAATCATTGTATTGCTGGCTGTTGCTGGTGGGTTGTCAGTTGCTCTCTCTTTTAAAATGGTTGTGGATTAGACAGGGACGAGCCTAATAATTCCCCCCCCCCCCCCCCACCCCCCCCCAACCACCACCCCACTCCAATTGTGCTTTACTTAGCGAGGTGAAAGCTCTGACATCATGCTCACAAAAGCTTGCTCAGTGGTCAGCAAGGGGCACCACCCTTGAGAAACACTGACTTGGATAGCAGCCACAGTCAGAACAAGTGTAAAATAATGTGTTTTTTGTCTAGACTTAACTACTATGTAAGCAGAAGCCAGTCGGAATTTTGTGTTGCAAAGGTCCCATCAGATCTCTGTCACTGGAGACACATTTTAATGCCTGGTGTAAATATAACTGGACCAGTAAGGTATACCCGGATACCATCCAGGAACAAAACACATGTTAACAGCAGGTGTACATGGGGCCTTAGAGTACAGCAACTTCTTTGTGGAGTCCGAAGACACTAACAGGTTAGTTGGTGCCTCTAACTCAGGGTGTCGAACTCCAGTCCTGGAGGGCCACAGTGGGTGCAGGTTTTCATTCAAACTATCTCCTCAATTAGTGATCAGGTTTTGCTGCTAGTTAACTTCTTTTGCCTTAGTTATATTTAACTTGACTCAGACCCCTTTTCTTAATTAGCAGCCAAAAAATAATGAGACACAAAACAAGCCACCACATGAACAGCTCACCTGTGCCCATCACACAATATTTCTGAAAATATAGAAAGGTGAAAGTCTCAATAAAACATGCACAAAATCAACAGTTTTGGAAATGTCTGCTGTGGCAGAATGAAAGCAGCAACAAGTCATGGAATTAAGTAATTGGTTTAATTAACAGCATGAATCAGCATCTCATGAAGAAACTGGTTGGAGTGAAACTGGTTGGAGTCTGAATCCTCAGTTTAATTGGTCATCTGTTGGCTCACTTCACGTCTCATTTCTGTTTGGCTGTCATTTAATGAAGAAAAAGATCAATTCAGGGACTGAATCCTTAAAAACAGGGCTAAAGAAAAGACATTAATTAGCAGTGAAAACTGGTCACCTCTTACGAAAAGGGTTAGAATGAAAACCTGCAGCACCTGCGGCCCTCCAGGCCTGGACTTCGACAACCCTGCTCTAAATGGAGTGTTTGTGTGCGAGTGTGTGTACCCTAGAATGAGCAGAGTTAGTTTCTGCCCCGTACAAGTTACCAATGGGATAGATTCTTCATGACCTTCACCAGATCAAGAAGGTTTAAAAAAAAAAAAAAAAAAAAAAATGCAACTTTGACACAAAAGCTTCACTTAATCAGCTGCACTGCCATTCCCTTCATTCACGGTTGTCACTACAATAAAATTCCAAACATTGATGCCATAATAAGTATTGAAATATAATACCATTTTCAGAATCCAAGAAATGCTGTAAATAAGGTACAACTCAATTTAAAAATCTTTAAATAAATTGCAATTCTGCACTGACGAAACAAAATGATAGAAATTTTAGTCATTAAATGCAAATACTTCAAGTAAAGCAATCTTTTGTGAAAGGTAAGAGTAAAGTTCTGTAAACAATAAAAAGTAAAACTTGTTCAAATCCAGTCAATGTTTTTTTTTTACTTTGATGAAAACTAATACTGTTACTGAGGCAGTTCAAGGAAATGTTAGTAAATTTTAATTGGATGCAATTTGTAATTTTTTGTAAATCTACACTTTTTTGTCACGCTTTAAATCAGGCTTATTTTAAAACCTATATATACATATACAGTGTATATATACACACATACATACACACACACACACACACACACAGTATATTTTATATACATACATACAGTGGAACCTCGGTTCACGAACGTCTCTGTAGAAATCGTGTTACGACCAAAAAGTTCGCCAAACTTTTGCATCTGTTCACGACCACACACTCAGGTAACGAACAAGCTAGTTTCCCTTCCGGTTCGTACGCGCCGATGATTTCCGCACGTGTTCAGTCTGTCCCCGTGCATTCGCTGTGAACTCTTTGTGCTCTATTTCGTTTCCCTTCCAGTTCGTACGCACCGATGATTTCTGCACGTGTTCAGTCTCCCTGTACTGTACATTGTTCTCAGTGCATCAAGCAGAGGCACTCTCCCTCAAAACTGTAACATCTTCTCAACCCAGTTTCCTCCTGTGGTATAGCGGGTCCACAGCTCCTATCAAAAAGGCCAGTTTTAATAAATAATCATCGCACTCGCGGCTTAGTGAGGGGGACTGGTGGTGTGTGGCCGAAGCAGTTCCTGAGGAGTTCGTGATGTGGGCATTTCTCACCTAAGTGCACAGGTGAGAAGCGGTCCACATCCGTAATTGTTCCCAGGAGCTGCTGATTGCCATGACTACCACGCCTCTTAATAAATAGAAGCGCGAGTTGGCTAAAGGGAAAAAGAAGAGAACAGGAAAAAACGGGAGGTTGCAGGAGAAGGCAGAAGGCAGGAAGCAGGAGCAGGAGAAAGAGAGAGAGAGAGAGAGAGAGCGAGCGAGCGCACGAGAGAGCAGGAGCGAGCAGGAGCGAGCGAGCGCACGAGAGAGCAGGAGCGAGCGAGCGCA
>JANRMT010062827.1:25351038-25372812 GCA_026402145.1 Polypterus bichir lapradei | reverse complement strand
AGCGAGCGAGCGAGCGTACAAGAGAGCGCAGGTTTGCGTGCAGCTGGGAGCGAGCGAGCTGCTGAGCAGGGAGCCTGGGTGTTTGTCTCAGTGTTGTTCAATGTTTTTACATTTAGTTTACTATTACACGGTGCATTCTATGGTAGAATTAACTATTTTTGTGCTTAAAAACCTTTAAAGAAAATATTTACATACAGTTAATACGGTCTGTTAAATGTTCAAAGTACCGTGCAAGATGCAGATCACGTGGCAAGGCAGCAGCAGCAAGCCAGAAGCTGATCAAGCAAAGAGGAGGTTAAAAAAAAAAAAAAAAAAAAAGAACTGCATTTGTTTCCCATTGTATCACTGTTTAAGGGGGGGTTTCGGATGAGCGACTGCATCTCCTTGGGGTGCGTTCAGCCCCCCTCTTCACAACCCAAGCAGTAGAGACATGAAGTGGCTGGCGTGTAGCACAGGCTGGGGGGGGTTGGTGAGCGAAGTGAGCAGGGGGGAACTCCCTAGTATTATACATGAAAATATTAAAATCAAATCTTCAATGAACATTCAAGTAAAAAGAAAATTAATGTGGTAAACAATTGTACAGAAAAGTAACACCCAAACAGAGCATTAACATTGATGAACAGAGTATGAGCACACAGAGGGTCACACCACTGTGCAGTTGAGCAGTGAAAGGTTGTATTATATAATAAATGTGATGAAATGCAATTTTAAAATTGCACATAATGAAATGAAAAAAAGCAATGCACTATCGCAGCAGACTTTGTGGCGAGGGTTTAAAACTCAGGGGTGATTCAGAGCCCTCGTGCAAAGTGTTGCCATTGAATAAACAGCACTGAATAAAAGCAAACCACATGTAAAAAAATAACGCATCAAGATAGGGGTCTTCAGTTAATGTTTAACTGGATGCAAAAAAAGTTTTAACGTGTAGAAAAACAAAAAGTTGCATTACTACTTCAAATGACACAGTTTACAGGTTATACTTATTGAAGTTTTTGTAATTTAGAAATAAGATACCTCTCAGTTTTTTGTACTGTCTCGCTTGCAAAGCCTACACACAGGCTTGCATGTATCTTGTGGTTTTCCATCCACATTTGCTACAAAGCCAAAGTATTTCCAGACACCACTTTGGCTGCCCTCCTTGTCAGTTAAACGTGCTGATGAAGGCTCCGATGCTGCTGAAATTACCAACTTATTAACAGCAGTGAGTGGATGGTAACGGGGCTGCAAATTGAGCCATGACAAACTGAAAGTGTATTTGTAATGCAGGCTGTAGAATCGATACCATGAAAAATGAGTATTAAAGTAATTTTAAAATGCTGAACTTTGATACATATTGATACAACCTCATTTCAAAGACACCTTTAGCACGCAGTCTGGCAAGAGAATCCAGCACTAAACATGGTCAGTAACTATAGACCTGTATCACTGACATGCAAAGCAGCACCAAACAGGTACTGCATCTCTAAATGGCTCTAGTTTAATCGCAGGAATCGTGGAACTCTGAAGAAAAGCATCGACTTTTTATAATAAGTTAAATCCCCTTACCGTTTTCACTAATAAAAAAAGTTCAAAATTCTAGTCAGATGTGCTTTCTGTTTGTTTGTTTGCTTGCTTTAACTACCGGGATGGACCTGCCATGGAAAACTGCAACCATTCCATACTTGTTAAATACAGCAAGACGCTCTGAAACAACAGTATGGTTGTTTTTGAAACTCTCGAGTTTGGAATTTTAACTTCTAAACGCCTAAAATTTCTCATCACTCTGTTGGATAGTGATAAAGTAAGTGTGTAACGAGAATTTGTTCTATCAACAGGGCTGGTCTAAGTTCAGTTCCTGAAGGTGGATCACACCTCAGGTGTTAAAGCAGGCCGGGTTCCAGGGTGACATTTAGCCAGGTCAAACCCCCTTACCCATGCTTGGTGAGCATGTGGAGTGAGGTGACGAGACAATCACCTTAGGAGGCACTTTGGTAAGGGCAGCATTATTCATTTTATTATTTTTCAATGTCTATTTTGTATGTTTTGTTGTTTTAAAGCTAATATTTTTCATTGTTTTACACAATTTCCAAAAAGGTTTAAGATTTTTCTTTTGTCCAGTGCTCAGCGAATGCAAAACTTTACAAAGCCTGTACAGCGATACGTACTGTATGTGAATTAAGTGCATTATCTTATGCCTAGTAAGAATATATAGGGGATGGAGCAAATGGGCAACAGAAATGTACCTTACCTCAGACTGATTTATTTAACGTGCCAAACCTGCTGTTCGGTACACTGTCACATGTAGGACTTTATCACATCGTTCAGCCCTTAGTATTTCAGACGCCTCCCTTACCATTTTGGTCTGGAGCCGGAGCCAAGTTTGAGTTCTGTGTGAGCACACTTTTAGGGGGCTCTTTACACCTCTGATAGTTTTACCTGCCGTGGGAATTTTAGGAGTTTTAATTTGTGATGCCAGATCTCCCAAGTCTTTCTGTTCACTTGCATTTGCATTAAAAGAAAAGCACGGTCATGGTCAAATTTGATTTGTAACTCGATGCACTTAAAAAGCAATTTTATGAGAGTCATTTTTTTCCTGAAAATGAATGGAAAAAGAGCATTAAGTGTTCATAAACACATCCAATAAATTACCATATGGTTAGCTAGAATAGTGGACGTTCAAAAAATGACTTGATGTTATTTTGTATAAATTGGGCAAATAGGACTAGTGATCTTTGTTGGGCTGAATGGCCTGTTCTCATCAAACCTTTTTCTAAAGTCTAATGCGGCAGTTAATCACTTCTGGATGAGCATATTATTATTGGAAATGAGGTAAAAGGCTGCAACCAGAATTGAAAAACAATTATTTGATATTGTGATATTTTGAGACTAATTATGTTTAGCATACAGGCATGCAGCGGATGATAGGGAATGCAGGGTTCACCGATAGTCAAAAGAAAGTGCTGTTTTGGGGACCATACGGAGCATTTTCAGATAGCTCAGTTGCTAATTACCCATAGCTGGTATTGGTCACAAATAGCTCCCTGAAAATGCTAGGCGTGTAGATATATGAGGCTTGTGACTGAACCTCTAGCTAGGAGCCAGTCTGCAAAAGAATGTCTCCTGAACTCTGCCGAAACGGAACTGCAGTCGTCAGAGACCTCCACTGAAGAACTGAACGATGATTGCACTATTCCAATGGCTCCACTTCAGCTGTATTTGCATGTAAAAATCATTATACTACAATATTTAATATTTACAATTATTTAAAGCCTTAAATAATCTCGCCCCTTCTTATATATCGGAGTGTCTGACACCTTATATTCCAAATCGTAACCTCAGATCCTCAAATGAGTATCTCCTTAGAATTCCAAGAACAAAACTTAAAAGAAGTGGTGAGGCGGCCTTCTGCTGCTATGCACCTAAAATCTGGAATAGCCTGCCAATAGGAATTCGCCAGGCTAATACAGTGGAGCACTTTAAAACACTGCTGAAAACACATTACTTTAACATGGCCTTTCTATAACTTCAATTTAACTTAATTTAACTTAATCCTGATACTCTGTATGTTCAATTTCCTCATAATAACTATTCAGGGTAGCTCTACAATCCATACTGACCCCTACTCTCTTTTCTGTTTCTTTTTCCGGTTTCTTTGTGGTGGTGGCCTGCGCCACCTCCACCTACTCAAAGCTTCATGATGCTCCAACAATGATGGATGGACTAAAAGGCAGAATTCTACGTGACCATCATCATCAAGCCTTTCCGTGAGAACCCTAAATCCAAAGAGGACTGTTTCATTTATGTTAGGTAGAATGCCCAGAGGGGACTGGGCGGTCTCATGGTCTGGAATCCCTACAGATTTTATTTTTTTTTCTCCAGCCGTCTGGAGTTTTTATTTTGTTTTTTTCTGTCCCCCCTGGCCATTGGACCTTACTCTTATTCGATGTTAATTAATGCTGATTTATTTTGTTTTCATATTGTGTTTTTTATTTTTCTATTCTTTATTATGTAAAGCACTTTGAGCTACTGTTTGTATGAATATGTGCTATATAAATAAATGTTGTTGTTGTTGTTGTACAATGAATTTTGAGAGTAAATGCTACATTTTTAAAACAAGTTAAACATATCCTTTCTTTAGTACCATCTTTGTCTTGTCTTAATATTTCCACTGTGGTTACTCAAGGGGTATACATACAGGTTTATACTATGCATTGCATTTCTACAAAGAACAAATTCCCAGGTAGCACACACCCTCTGCTGAACACATTAAAAACTGGGCAAATTCAGGTACTGGATCTCCAAAATGTCCCACTGGGAGCAATTATTGGGTAGTCTCGCAGGGCCACATGTGATTCTCAAACGAGAATAGACATCTGGGAACAACTCGTTAAAAAGTGTGTAGTGAATAGCGACAAAATCTCGCTCTGGGCTTCATCCCAAGATTTCATTCCTAAATTACCCAACTCCAATTACTCCAGTCCATGCATTTTAAACCAATGCTGGGGTTTCAGGGAGAAAGCAAAAAAGATATGACAATGAGATTTTAAAAAAAAAAAAAAAAAAAAGCTTAAATTGCTGTTATCCATTCAGGATCTCAGTAGCACAAGGTAACTGCAGCTTAATGATTAATTTGCACATTTTAATGACCGCTGCAACAGTGGAGGCAGACAGACAGACACAAGTAGACCACTGGCAGCTACTGGGCTCCACACAGTCGAGGAGGGCCTCTGCCTGCTACGATATCTTTCTGCCATTTTAATTATTGCATCACAATACAACATAAGAGTTTAGAGAGTATTATGGTCCATGGATGTACAATGTGTGTGGCTATTTTGTCATGGAATGTTTGAATTTCCAGTTGGATAGTAATGTTAAATTTCTTTAGTTATTCGTTTAGGCATGCAGTCAGAAGGTGGATGTTGTGCAGCCTTCTCCCAAAATATGGTGGTATTGAAGGTTGCTGTCTGTCGGACCAGGTTAACGAGAGCATATCTGATTTTTACGGATCACAATCACCACCCCTACCTTCATGTGGCATTGGATTCATTTAGACATGTGACACTGAATGAGCAGTCTTATTGTTCCCACCCAATTTTAAGCACTATTAACTCATGGTTGTCTCTAAACGTATATATTATATGTCTGGCTTCAGCAAGACTAATTACTGGGAAGAGGGCAGTGATATTTTCATAACAAAAATGAGAACTAGAACTAAAAATACTGCTTTTTGTTGTATAAGCATGAGAAATAAAATTAAGGCAGAGCAACTAAATAAAAATTAACGATATGTGAATGTACTAAAATGAGAACGAAAACTGAGTAAAAACGAAAAAGCATTTTCGTTCAATCCGGTCTATTCGTACAGAGGTTGTTTGTAGGTCACCCTGAGCATTCAGTTATGTTGCGCCGTTTACCATGCGGTGATCTTGTAACTTGGGCTTACTGTAGTCACGTGGCTCAACTTCCGTAAAGAAAAAGAGTGCAGGTTTTTAGTTAGTGGGAAGAATACTCCGAATCTGAGAGCTTAATTAGCTCGACATTATCCAACAATTTTAAGTGCATTAGATGAGGAAAACAAGACTAAAGCTAAAAAGAGGAAGAGAAAGAGAGAAGCATAGGTCTCAGTGCAGGACCAGCTGGATCAATACTTAGTGGAAGTCCAGCACTTCTCTGGCACCATGACTGCACTTCAGTACTGGCATCAGAAATCATCAACGTACAGTCTGCTGGTGCCGGTGGCCGAGGACCTCATCTGTGCACCTGCATCACAGGCGTTTGTCGAGCAAAAATTTTCACTGTGTGACTATCTGTGCAACAGACATCGTTGCAACATTAACAGATTTCTCAAAATGCATACTTGTTTAAAGCTTAACAGCAACGTGCATGAACAAACTGGTTTCTTGGGTTGAAACATTTGATCTTGTCGACTACACTCATTAGGCCACTTAATCTGTTCGATCGTTGATAGTCAAGCTGTGTTTAACAGCATTATGAACTGCGAGTGTATTTTGTTGACTGTGACATTACTTGCATTGAAATATGTGTAGGCCAGCCTTTGTGGCCTTGCAACAGCAAAAAACCTAAATTGTACAAATATTATGTAAAAAGGCCAGAACTAAATAAAATAAAAACTAAAATTTTAAACAAAGAACTAAATAGAAATTGTTAACTCCACTGAAAACTAGAATGAAATAAAA
Source organism: Polypterus bichir lapradei (assembly GCA_026402145.1). Taxonomy (NCBI): domain Eukaryota; kingdom Metazoa; phylum Chordata; class Cladistia; order Polypteriformes; family Polypteridae; genus Polypterus; species Polypterus bichir. Next base: position 25,366,636 of record JANRMT010062827.1, on the reverse strand, counting down.
ATAAAAATGTATTTTATAAAATAAAATAAAAACTAAACCTACAATTAATATCAGAACTGAAATATCACTGATAGAGGGTTCATAAGAAATACCCCATTGCACGTGAACAGTGTGCAACCTTCTTGTCCCGGGTAAGTAATGGCACGTCTCTCTGTCAAGTTTTGCTTCCCTTTGTGGACTGTTAGGGACTCCCAGCCCACCAAAATGGTGCCTCTGAGAGATAAAAATTTTCTGTCACATCTGTCCCATATGCAATGGGAAGTCTGAACCTTGAAAATACAGCTTATGGAAGGATTTAGCAGTTGTAGTGGACTCGTCACTATCAACTTCCTGACAGTGTTCAGTAGTCTAACAATGTTGGGTTATATAGCACAATCTGAATAAATGCAAGTCAAAGGAGGTTATGTTTAAAGTTTTAAAGACATGGAATACTAACATGCGGTTTTGATTTCTTGGCTACAAAAAATAGCAGCACAGCACTTGAGAGCTGAATCCAGGACTGAAGTATGAGCTATGAGGAAAGATTAAAGAGGTTGAACCTTTTCAGTTCAAGCAAACGAGATTAAGAAGCAACATGACTGAAATGTTTAAAAATATAAAAAGAATTATTACAGTGGTTTGAGACTATTACTTTAAAATTAGTGCAACAAGAACATGGGGACACAGCTGGAAACTTATTCACACAGAGATCTCACATCGAGTAAGCTACCAGGTAGCAGGTGGATAGTAGGCCTCTAGGGACATTCAGAATACAACTTGATGCAATAATGGAGGAATTGAGTAGATGGGAATGGTAGGATTTGATGGGATGAACAGCTTGTTCTTCTCAAAATTTTTCTAATGTCCTAATCTCAACAGTGCTGAAGGCTTAGCAAGGAAATACTAACGGAACTGCGAGTCAGCAAGAGTGGTCTCCATTTTCAAAGTTAAGAAAGAAGAGAGATGTTAAACAAAAAGTATTTACTAAATGATGCACATTCAATGCCTTCATCACCCATTTGTACCTTTTGGTACATCATGATATTAAATATCCGAGATGCCATAGATACTCTGCCTCTTACCGTGGCCTCTTGGGCACATCCTACCATTCTCGTGAATAAATAAATAAATAAATAACTTCAGGGGCGTGCAATCACTTTTAAATTTGACATAACTTTTATTAAGTACAATAATGAGCGTGTATATGTAGACTAGTGTGACATTTGCGACTGAAGGCAACACATGCAGTGCTCACAGTACTTCGTTTCAAGTAGTACCCTTTAACCTGACAACTTGATAATATTTTAGACGGTAATAAATTGAGATGGATGGCTATCAGAACATTCGGATTAAGTGTTAGTGCAGCGCTTAAGCAATATTCCACCTTTCCTTTTTCTCTATACGATTAATTGTTATGGTGCATTAGTATGTAGCAATTTTTTTTAAACAGTCAACTCCCTTCAGTGCTCACTGCCCACATCGCCTCAGGGGAAGGCGACAAACAGATTCGAGACTCACCTGCGGCTCGTAGTGCGCCACGCTCCCCATGTTTCAATTCCGATCCGGAGTCCTTCTTGAGTTTTCTGTCCGGTTTCCTCTCTCCGTCACAAACCCGATATAATAATTTTTAAAAAGTTACACTTTTAGTTTTCAAACTTTTCGTCTAGCGCATGACTGACTCCACTGAAGTGCAAATTCGCAGCTCTCTCTCTCTCTTCAAGCCTCTTGTTATTCAGCTTCCCAAACCCTAACGTCCTCCTCTTTCGCTTTTCAATTAGCTTCCTGTCCCCTTCTTGCACTTCCAAACCGGTTGGAGTCGGCGAAGAGCGCTACCACTGCCCAGTTCCTCCCTGTCTCACCTGACACTTGCCGTACCGCCTCCGTACTGTCACTTCGGGGCTGGCTGCTGTACTTGTGTGAGATGCATACGGGCCACAGGTAAGCGATGGGTGTGGCTATTCGTTTTTGGGAGAAGACAAGATTTTTTTTTTTTGTATAGAAAGACACAATTACCTGCTTAACCGGAATTCTTTTTTTAGCCAACAGCAGAGGGCCATACAACACAAAATATCTATTGGGTTAAAAGAAAAATCCTCAATTCAAAGGGACTAGGGACTAGAAAATTTCTGGACACACCCAGTAAATTTAATGTTTTTGATAAAAATTGGTACCATTTTATATCATTAGCAGTGTTTTTAATGGCTATTACTTCTTAAAATGACTCTTTTGACATTAATTATTCACATATGACACCAAAGCAACACTTCCTGCAGCAATTCCTTCAATGTTCTCGTTGTCAACTCCCTTAGCTTATCCTTAATTAGTCTTGTATAAATACTAATTGGTTATTAGAGAAACTTTTGTAATTGGATTAGCACCGCCAAAACCTGTTAGCCTGTTCACTTGGGTTGCAGCTACTGGCATTCCTAAAGTTCAGTTCTGGGATCAAAAATGGTTCAAAAATGAAACAGCATTTTCAAGAAACATGTCAGTCTATTGTATTTTATTATTATTATTATTATTATTATTATTATTATTATTATTTTCAATGGTATTCTATTTCACAGATTGCCAAGAACTGAATATATTCTGCAAAGGTGTCTATTACTGTCTTGAGACAAGACAGCAAACTGGACCTAATATGAAGAGAAAACAAAGGAGAAGACCCAAATGTACAACTGAATAAGAGGATAAGGACATCAGTGTGTGCAGTTTGCGAAACAAACACCTTACACATCCTCATTTAGCTTCTTCCTTGAATACACGCCAAACACCAGTGTTGTCTGCAACAGAGTTAAGACAACTCCTGCATGCTGACTTTAATTTGCTTTTCAAGTCATCTTCTGTCCAATGTCCATGTTCTTTTGCCCATTTTAGTTTTTTTTCTTTTTGTCTGCCAGTTTCATATATAGCCTTTTCTTTGAATCACTGCCTCTACAGCCAGCATTCCAGATTATTTTTTAACCAATTTAATGGTATCTTCATAAAAAAAATTATCAGTTTGTATCAAAAACATAAACATTTCTGGGTGTGTCCTGACTTTTGACTGGTAATATATATTATATGTATAATATATTATATATTACTGGCAGTACTCTTTTTATGCCAATGTGACATTTGATCAAAGAGTGTCAGGGGTTAAGCACCCGCCTTTCTTCGGTATCCTTGCGTTTCTAAGTCTGTTATTTTGAGGCGCATTGCTCACCTACTGTCTGCTTTATGACTACTACCATTACCCTTTGTGCAAACATCATTTGAATTCTTGATAATACTTCCCATCTTTGAATGCGGCTCTCTGTATTCCTCCTAGGCCTTTCCTCGGTATCCTTGTGTGTGTTAACCACTCTTGCCTAGCCCTGACCAATAAGATCAAAGCCAAACTGACCAATTAGAGTGCTCAGAGGGACCAGACACAACACAGGCATTGCCATTTTATTATATAGTACAGTGTATGTGTGTGTGTGTGTGTGTGGATAAATAAATAAGATGCAAGTGTACTAAGCTGCTAGATTATAGAGTGTTGCCAGAAGAACAGACAGTAGGTAAAATATTGAAGTTTTAAACTGGATTCCTGGAAACAAGAAAAGGCCAAGGAATAGACAAATTCAAGGTAGGTGGGTGAAATAAGGAATTTTGAAGAATGAAAGCCTTAATTCCTACTAGTATCTAAAGTAGTGAAGGCTTTCGTTCTACAAGTAATTTAAGTTTTTTTGTTTTTGTTTTTGGTTGAATGGATAACACAGTTGTCTTGATAGTACATACAGGAAAAAATGTATACAGCACTAAGGAAATACCTTTAAACTAGAATGGTAATTTTTAAAGTCAAAGCTAAATAAACGTGCGTGAACAATCAGACATGTGAATGAGTAAAGAAAAATTCAGCACAGAGCTGGTGACAGTTCTGATTTCTTCAGGGACATTAAAAATGTACATAGTTTAAATTAGAGAATATAGAGGATAGCAATGGAAAACTAACAGGAAATCAAAATATTTTATTGTGCTTCCACACAATAAAACAATTTGATAAAATAAATTCATATAAGAAACGGCAAGAAGTAAAGATCGAATGGTTTAATGTTATAATTTTTTCAGAGCAGTGTGGGACAATATTTGTTTCTGTAATTAAAGATCTATTTATAGTGTAAACAAAATTTTTCATATCATAATGTAGATGATAGATATTTTCCTGCATGTATATGTAACATAAATTAAATCAAAATAATAATAATAGTAATAATCATAATAATAATAATAAAAAGATACAGGCAGGGCTCAAACCACAATCCCACTGACGTGCAGTCAGACTTATGTCATTCTGCAAGCACCACCGACCTGCAATTTTTTGACTATTAAATTGTGTTACTTTTCGCAGTTTTTTTTTCACAGTTAAATGAATTTTTCATTGAGGTTTGATTTTGGCCGGCCTCAGGGCAATAACGTAAAGCCATTAGTAAAATATGTTTTCCCCCGTCACTTAGTCAATGAGGCAATCGGGGACATGTAACTTTAAGATATACAGTTCACACATGCAATCTACATAAAAACACTTGCAGTGTTTAATTGGCTTGACTTTAGTGCTCATCTTTACTGATTTCCACAGAAGCTGGCAAGTCTTAATTGTCGAGCTTCATGTTGGTGTAGCGGTTACTGCTGCAGCCTCACAGCTCTAAGCCCCCCCGCGCCCCCCCTTCAGATCGGTTTCCCCTTACAGGGTACAACAGTGAGGATCTTCGTCTTTTTGTTTCTAATTCTTCCTCCACTCTCAGTATTTATTCCTGTAGGCCAGTCTGCACAGCTTCCCTTCATCTCTTAGTTTGCATGCTACAATGTCTTATGCTCATCAAATCTACTTTTACAAAAATGTTTTGAAAGTAATCATTTTTTCCTTCTAGACACATGTGCAAACCACCTAAGTTGCACATCCCTCACTTTCTTAGTGAACTTCACAACCCTGTATCCTACTGAATATCTTCATTCCTAAGCCTGTCTTTCTGACTAATACTTTTAATACACCTCAGCATTCTCGTTTCCCTTCCCTCCAGCAAGCGCTCCTCTTTCTTGCACAATGTCCACACTTCAGTTCCATAAACCAGTGTTGCCCTTAAGACGGTTTTGTAATTTTTTTCCTTTTATATGCAAGGGGATTTTTTTATCACACAATCTTCCTGTCATCTTCTACCATTTACCCCTGGTTGCTTTGATCTATACTTTCACAGTTTCCTCACATCCTGTATTGACAATGATCACTAAACCGATATTTAAAATAGCCAACCTGCATTTTTTGTCTTTAACTTCCTTTTGACCGGTTTTATTATTTCCTAATTTTTTGAACGTACTATTAATTCTGTTTTGTCTATGTTGATTTTTACTCCACTGCTTTTCACAGCTTGTTTCCAGTCTAAGAACCTATTCTAAAGAACATCAGAAGAGGTATGACGAGAGCAGGCCATTCAGCCCAACAAGCTTATCTATCCTATTCACCTGGATTGTCTGAAATAATATTAAGTTGAGATTTGAAGGTCTCCAATGTCCTAACTAAGTCTCCACAGCACTACTTTATAAATTATTTCTATGGTTCTTTGCCTGAAAAACTTTCTAACAAAATCTGCCCTTAACAACTTTCCAGTCATGTCCCTGTGTTCTTTTTGAAAAACTTATTTTAAAGCAACAATGAGATCCACTGTACTATTTTCATCCATAATTTTAAATACTTCAATCATGTCACCTCCTATTGTCCATTTGCTAAAACTGAAAAGGTTCAGTTCCTTTAGTCTTTTCTCATAGCTCGTATGTCTTAATCCTAGAGTCAGCCTAGTTGTTCTTCTCAGGACTTTCTCTATCACTGCTGTCTTTTCTTGTAATATGGAGACCTAAAATATACAAGCACACTACTCGAGGTGAGGCCACCGTATTGACATTTTAAAACTTAAATATAACCTCCTAGGACTTGCACTTAACACATCATGCTATATAACCTAACGTCCTATGAACTTTCTTGATGACTTCTATGCACTATCAGGATTTAAAAAAAAAGTGATGACTTCACTATGGCATCATGTCCTTCTGTTAAGAAATACCTTCACATTCCAGACCTCCCACTGTGTAGTCAGGCCTAACAGTTTTACTTCCTTTGTGCCACCAGTCTTCCCAAATCTGAATTCTATCCCAGTTCCTCATTAAGAATTTAGTTGATTCTTCATTTTCTGTCCTGCTACCTCGTTTGGTATCATCTGCATACTTAACCAGCTTCTTGAATATATTCTTGATCAGATCATTTATGTATATTAAAAAGATCAGCAGCCACAGCACTGATCTCTAAGGGACACCACTTGTAAGATCACCTAATTCTGGAAAACTGAAAAGTCAGTCAGCAAAACAATCCCCAATGAAAGTAATAGAAATTTTTTAATCACTAGCCATGTGCGCCCAACTACGTTGTGCGTGTTAAAGTTGTCTGTGAAGGGCTCCCTGTTTAAACATGGCTGCCAGTCGTGAACTGGGCCCTTCGTCGCACAGCATTATGATTTTTTTATAAGGGAAACAAAATTACAAAAGAAAACCCTTGGACATTGATTCGATAGGAACGGCCTACTCGGAATCACTGTCCGAATAGTAATTATGTGGTGGTGTAGGATCATTTCTGCCCATTCACAGTCCGTCTCGTTTTCACGACACTATCGTTTCCTCTCACGATCTCTTCTCAACCATTCTCCAATCTCGCAGGTTGCTTTGTGGCAATCCAAAGAGTAAGGCAATATACACAGAGCAATGGTTATAAAAGGGGGACGCATAGGTATCCAGGCTCTTTAAAGCATAAATAGGGATCACTTCACTGACATGTGAGCAAGCCACAGTACAATTGTGAGACACGCAGCACTCGCCGGCTACAACGTAACAATAATAATTTCCGGAATGTGCTGTTACGTTGTCATTCATTTTACCCACTGTCTTTCTTTCATTCATATGTCACGTAGGCACGTACCTTTTATCTTTGGCAATCTCATTCTCTAACCAGGCCTCAGGAGCTAACCAGCGTAACACTGTTCTCCACCCCTTTCGTTATTCAGGCACATTGTTGACATCCGTGAGTAACAACAACGTACTAAACTGGAAGGTGGTCTACGCATGCGTGGAATTCACAGACAAACAAAGATCAAGATCTAAATGAAGATCTCTTTAGTTAATTTAAAGCACAACAATTTGTTTAGTTTGAATGTCTGTGTTTTGAGGTGTGACTGGAGTACTAAAATCTTCAGTAGTATAAGCCTGGAGGAGATTCTTAATGCAATGCCTATGTTTTAGCTGTCTCTCTATTGCCATCTACTGCTTCTTCTAATTCATTCGCGGACAAACAAAGATCAAGATCCAAATAAAGATTATTATATTAGATAGTTGAAGGAAACAGTGTTGTTGTACACTGGAGTCACAAATATGGGAGAAGGGTGTTAAAGTCTCCTCAAACACCCATAAAGGCAGGCCAGGACCTTTTCTGGTATAGCCAGAAGAGACTCACCACCACTCCAAGATTCAGCAGATTCCCAAATTTTATCCTTAGGCTTCATGCCTGGCATTTCCAAAAATAGGAAGCTGGCGTATATTAAAAATATAGAAAGAAAACAGAATATCCTACCAAAAAGTTCAATATTCACAGAACTTCAAAGAACTTCAACACACCACTGCCTGAGCTCTTTATTTGTGGGCCCTACATAACCAGATGGGGGGCTCTGGAGTGGTTCTAAATTCTCACTTCTTTGTGTTTGCCCAACCTTATCAAAGGCCTTCTGAAAGTCAAGAGAAGTAACATCATATGCACCTCTCTGATCTTAAACTTTTGTGGCTACGTCATTGAATCCCAGCACAATAGTAAAACATGCCCTCATCTCACTGAACCTGTGTTGATTGTCTCATGCTGTTCAATGTTCTCCTTTATAATTCCTTCCATTAATTTATCCATGTATCTGTAAGCAGATTAATCTTGTTTTCTTATGGTTACTTGGATGTGCCTGATCACCCATTCTGTATAACAGCATAATACTCGCAGTTTTCCAGTCTTTAGGAATTTCTCCAGTACACAGTGACTTTAGAAAATTATATGCTAAAGTTCATGTGTGCACTCACTAACCTCCTAATGCACTTGAGGATAAATGTTATCTGGTCCTTGTGATTTAAAAATAATAATAATAATAATAATAATAATACATTTTATTTGGAGCGCCTTTCAAAAAACTCAAGGTCACTGTACAATCAGGTTAAAAAAATAAAAACATTCAATAACTAGAAAATTTAAAACCCAAATAAAACATCAGATAAAACACCAATAACAGTTACAGTGAATAAGCAATTTTGAACAGATGAGTTTTGAGATTAGCCTGGAATTGGTGAAGGGTAGTCATGTTCCTAAGGTAAGCAGGTAATGAGTTCCATAGGGAAGGTGCCGATTTGCTAAATGCTCGGTATCCCATCAAGACAAGACGTGCTGGTGGATTATTTAAGTTGATGGAAGAAGAGGATCTGAGCATGCGAGAGGGTTTAGTGACTTGTAGGAGCTAAGAGAGATATGTGGGGGCAAGATTATGAATGGCCTTATATGTAAGGACTAAAATTTTGTAGTTGACCCTGAACTTTATTGGCAGCCAATGAAGCTGCTGAATAACGGGTGTGATGTGATCAGAGTAGGGTGTTTTAGTAATTATACGAGCAGCCGAATTTTGAACAAGTTGAAGTTTATGTAGTAACTTTTGGGGCAGACCAAAGAGAAGTGAGTTGCAATAGTCCAGGCGGGAGGTGACCAAGTTGTTGACTAAAATGGCAGTAGAGTGATTTGACAGAAATGGACGCAGGCGATTAAGGTTTCGCAGGTGGAAGTAAGCTGCTTGAGTAACAGAACTGATGTGAGACTGGAAAGACATCATGCTGTCCAGAATTACACCAAGGCTTTTTATCTGATCTGTACAGGTAACAGATGTGTTGTCTATTAATACTGAGATCTTTGATGCCTTCGCTATTGCAGATTTCGTGCCCATAAGAAGCACCTCAGTTTTATTGGAGTTCAACTGCAAGAAGTTAGAAGAGAACCAGGACTTAATCTCAGCAAGGCAATCAGTAAGTGAGGATGGTGGAAGCAATGCAGATGGTGAAGTTGAGATATATAACTGGGTGTCGCTGCGTAACAATGAAAGTTTATCTTCCATTTACAAAAAAATGACACCCAAAGGGAGCAGATAAATGATAAACAGCAGGGGGCCAAGGACAGAACCTTGAGGAACCCCAGATACTACAGGAGTGGGAGTGGAGGTACATGTGTCCAGCTGAATGAATTCAGTTCTGTCTGTAAGATGACTTAAACCAGCTAAATGGAATGTGAGAAATACCTAGTGCAGATAACCTTTTTAGTAAGGTGAAGTGACAGACAGTGTCAAATGCAGCACTGAGGTCAAGAAGAACAAGAATTGTGATTAGGCCTGAGTCTGCAGCCACTAAGAGATCATTAGTGATCTTAATTAGTGCCGTCTCAGTGCTGTGAAAACATCGGAAGCCTGACTGGAATGGTTCGTATAAACTGTTAGCAGATAAATGCTGATGTAGTTGGGAAGCCACTGTTTTTTCAAGAACCTTTGAAATAAAAGGAAGATTAGAAATTGGTCGCAAATTATTGAAGTCAGTAGGGTCAACCCCAGGTTTTTTCAGTAAGGGGTGAATCACTGCAGTTTTCATAGACTGGTGAACAATTTCGGTGGAAAGTGACGAGTGAATATTTGAAACGAGAGGAGCTAGCAAGGGAAGGCAGGCTTTAACCAGAGAAGTGGGAATTGGATACAGGTGACAGGTCGAAGGCTTAGAGCTATTGATGAGATCCATGATTTCTGAGGTGGAGGGAAGCTCAAACATGGAAAATGAATGAGTAGGAGGAGGAAAATCATCAGTGGTGGAGTCAATAGCAGCACAGCCTAAATTATAATGTATTGCCTGGATTTATCATTAAAAAATGTCATTAAGGTGTTACAGAATTCATTAGAAAGACAGTGCAAGGAAAGAGAGTCTGGGGGACTTGTTAGCGATCTGAGCAGGGAAAAAAGTGTTCCAGAGTTCCCCTTGTTGGAAGAAATTAGGGCAGTAAAATAGGCAGCTTTAGCATGCCGTATGCTGTCCCTATAGTGATGCATATGGCTGGAATACATTTCTTTATGAACATTAAGACCTGTCTTCTTGTACAGCCGTTCTAATTGCCGACCTTTAGATTTTAAAATGCGCAAAGTTGGTGTAAACCATGGGGCAGTGTGTATAAATGAAACTGATCGGGTTTTGAGTGAGCCTACCGAATTCAAAATGTCAAGAAGTCCTTCATTATAAAAGTTAACTAAATCTGGCGGAGAAATGGTTTGTAATGATTCCACAAGTGTATCAATACCTAATTGAAAATTGTCCATGTTGATATTTTTAAGATTCCTAAAAGTTATTACATGAAGAGGTTTGATGGTGTAGACAGTAAGAGTCATATTGAATGTAAGGAGAAAATGATCTGAAAAGGGAAATTCTTCCGCAGTACAGTCATTCGGAGTGAGTCCAGTACAGCAAATTAAATCCAAGATATGTCCTTTGGAATGTGTCGGGGTTTCCATAAACTGCTGAAAGTCAAAGTTATCAAGACAAAAGATAAAATCTCTGGTCGCCAAGGACTTACTGTTATCCAAATGAATGTTAAAATCACCCATTATTATTATGTTCGAAGATAACGAGGACAAATAAGCTAAAAAAGCAGAAAAGTCATTCAGAAACTCTTTGTTGAATTTAGGGGGACGGTAAATAGTTGCAACAATGGTGGGAATAGAGCCAGGTAGTTGACAGACAAGAGACTCAAATGAACCATAGGAAGAAACTGTCAGCGGCGTAACTCGCATTGTCTCGCGGTAAAGTATTGCGAGACCTCCTCCACGACCAGAGTTGCGAGGTTGCGCCATGTAAACAAACCCGGGAGGTGTTGCTTCGTTGAGCAAAGTAAAGTCCTGGGGTTGCTGCCACGTCTCATTTAGAGAGAGGATGTCGATGTTACAATCCGTGAGAAGATCCTGAATGAGATGGGTCTTTCCTGTGAGGGAACGGATGTTGAGATGAGCAAAGTTGATGGTATCCTCGCTGAGATGACAAGGAGCGCTAGCCACCATAGCTAGGCTGGCTAACACACTCGGATCCGAAGCTCTGCCAGATGGCCTCAGCGATGGACGAGAAGTAGACCAGTAAGAGGTTATTGGAGCTCGAGTATCCTGTTGAAAATTCTGGCGGGAGCCTCTGTGGATATATCTCCGTCGTGGCTGAAAAAAAATGTCCGGGAAGGTTAACAGGACGTCCATAGGAGATCCAGTCATCCTTGGACGAAGTCGAAGAAAGTCCGCTGCCGAATATTGATACAGGCTTGAAACCGGCTGAATCATCATTGACAGAAGGCAAAGGGCTAGTACAAGACAGATAAGAGCCCTGCATATCCAGTTTCCTTGCACTAATCCTGCCATCGTTAGGAGTTGTTGACCGCACCCAGCGAATCCCGATAAGGTTTCAAATCGAGTTCAATTTGGTTAAAAGTTTACTTGAAGAGTTCACAGAGAGTCCACAAAAGTTGTTATGAGTTGTTATGAGTTCAAAAAAATGCTTAAGAGAAGTTAATTAAAAGGTATTTAAGAAGTTAATCTTGCTCAATCTCAAGGACTTAGACTCCATCTCTACAATATATAAAATCATTTTACAATCCCTCCCTTTCAAAGATCCAAGAAGACACTGGGAAAAAGATCTTTCAATTAATATATCAGAAAAGGAGTGGAAAGTAGCAATGCAGAGAATTCACTCGAGCTCCATATGCGCAAAGCATATAATCATACAACTCAAAATTATATATCGAGCACATCTGTCTCGACTAAAACTCTCCAAAATGTTCCCAGGGCATGATCCAACCTGCGAACGTTGCAACCAAGTCGCAGCCTTACTAGGTCACATGTTCTGGTCCTGCACCAAATTAACATTATTCTGGACAAACATTTTTAATGACCTTTCAGATAGCCTTGGACTTACAATCCCTCCAAACCCATTAACAGCTGTGTTTGGTGTTCTTCCAGATGGGTTTAAAGCGGAGAAAGACAAACAAATTGTGATTGCATTCACTACACTTTTGGCACGTAGACTTATTCTCATAAACTGGAAGAACAGTGGGAAACCGATGTGTTATATTATTTGAAGTTGGAAAAAATCAAATACTCAGAGGATCCGTACAGACTTTTTTCAAAACATGGCAGGATCTAATCAGTAATATTTTAAAATAAGTTCATAAGGCACAGAGAATTTATTAATTTAGGTATGTTTACAAGCCTTAATTTAACGCCGTTTGGCTTGCTCTCTCTCTCAGGGGTGGGGATCGATCTGTTCTTAATTTTTCTCTTTGTAAAAACTTGATTGCTTTGTATGGATTGTAATAAAATTAATAAAAAATAATTAAAAAAAAAAAAAAAAAAAGAAGTTAATCTCTAAAAAGGGGGGAGGCAGCGGCGAGCAGTCACGCCAGCGTTCACCACATCACCCCCATATGACCATAGGTGGATTTGTTAGATTTTAGCCCTTTCGATCCAAACAGCACTTCTCCCTCTACAATTTCCAAATCACTGAGTACTTCCTTAGTAGCCCCCGTTACTGCTGGGAGGTTATCCACTTCCTTACATGTGAAAATTTCAAGCTCAGAGCATTCACTCTTTCACTTTCAATCAGACTGACATTCCACACTGGCCCATATGAGTGTGAGTATAGGTGTGTGTGTAGGTGGGCTCTAAGATGGGCTCATGCAAACAATTATTTCCTATTTTTCACCTGTCACGTCTCAGCCTGTGTTTCCTACCTAGCTGGAGTTTAAATGTCTCTTTTGTGTATGTTCTGTTCAATTTTATGTAAATATTGTTGATCTTTATTTGTAGGTATCTTCTGCTATGTTCCACATGTCCTGCTTGATCCACAAGTTCCTGCACGGGACTGCCCTTAACCCTACAAAGGCCGAGAAACACCCACCATTCTTTGCAGTTTATCGAAAGCAATAGGTTGGTGAGTTCCCATCTGTTTTTTTTTTTTTATTATTTTTTGATATTTCTGTATAACTAATTTTTATGATCTTTTATTCTGTCTTTTGACTACTCTTTGGATTTCATATTGCAACTTTGTTTAGCTTTGGGATTGTCTTTTGTAGGCACTGTGATGGACTGGCACTCTGCCCAGAGTTTGTTCCTGCCTAGCATCCTACGCCGGCTGGGATAGACTCCAGCACACCCGCAGTTCAGGACTAAGTGGATTAGAAAATGACAGACTGATTGACTTTTGTGCCTTTCTGCTCTTTGTTAACAGATCTTTTGGTTAAGCAATTCTTTTAAGCAAAGAGGTTGCCCTCTTTGTGTCTAGCCAGGGTTTGATGGCTTTCCCCTTCTAATGGGCATTTCTGGGATTTTTTCAGAACTTTGTGCTTAGGACATCTCTAGTTCATAAAAGCACCAAATACCGCAGAGATAGGCTTCAGGTACCCCCCTCACGACCCTGAATTTGATTAGTTATGTTATTTATTGCTATTATTGTATTTCCAGTGGTCTTTTTGCAAGATACCTTACTTGTATTCAGTGGGATGTGCATATTCCTTGGGAAACATAATATATCCCAACATTTTAAAACTTGCATAATAGATTTCTAAGTCTGACAGCATTGGACCGGAACAAAAACTCAAAAAGGGTGCAAGTCCGTCGTAGGCCCCATTAATACCCGCTCTTGCTGGGCTAATTTAGAATTGTCAGATAATCTAAAATGCAAGTCTTTGGGATGTGGGAGCAAAAGCAGAGCATTTAGAGGAAAATCCATGCAGGCAGAGAGAAATAAAACTCTCCCTGGAGATCTATGGGCATGGGATTTGGTCCCAGGATGCTTCATTTGTGAGGCAGCAATGCTAATGGCATTTATATATAGTGAGAAAGGCATCAGTGTCCTAGTGCCACTATATGTAAACGTTGGCAAATCAGGCATATATATGTATGTAAGCAGTCAAGCTCTTAGCACATAGCATCGTATTAATTATCGACTATTAATTATTCATCATTCCTAGCTGGCTCTCCTTCCTGAATAATCTTGCTGCTGCTGCAATATATGACAAAGTTTGATTTGAAATCTAAAACAGCTTTACACATTTTTATTTTTGCACTTCTATATAAAATGTAAGAGCATTTAGTAAATATAAACTCAGCACTGAGCCCAAATATTAGAGAGCCTCCAATTTTCATAGTTATGCTGTTCCAGATGAGATTTGATTTTAAATTAAACCTTACTTTAAGACCCCCCCCCCCCAAATGCTTGTGCTTTCTCTTTGACTTATATTTTAGCTTCATAACATTTAAAAACACTAAAATGTTACCCCAATGTATTTACCAGCCTTCTCACCTTTGTGCCTCCTGTGAAAATGTGATCTTCCTTTTACATTTTCTGCTGCGCCCTTTCTCATACTGCGCTCCTGTCACATCCTAAATCATGTAGAGAAGCTTTTAAAATGGCCAAAGACTGGAACTGCTCTCACAATGAGATCAATTTTCACAGCTGTGTGAAACCTATAAAATATGATTTTTCCTTTCAAATCATATCTCTAAGTATTAAAACGCTTTATCTTTCTCACTTGAATATTTTTAATTCTCTTCTCACTCTGCATCTTCCATTATAGTGAGCTTTGCAGTAATGATAATAAATGTGCCCTATTTTCCAAGCTGCATGTCCCCTACAGAGCTGCTGGAAACTTCTAATTTTTTATTTTCGTCAAAGGGGGATAGGGGTTCAAATTTATATGATTGATTAGAAAGTGGCAGTCCTCTTCACATACAATGCAGAGATTGGTTTTTGCCCTAACTCATATATATTATTTTCTTGGAATTATTTAGTTAGAGGGTGACGCAGTGGCCAGGGCTGCTGCCTAATGGTTAGAGCATCCTGGGTTTAAATCCCACAACTGGTCATCCATGAGAAGTTTATTCAGTTCAACTTTTTTTTTATAGTACTCTTCCTAAGCACATGCTCAACAAAAAGTAGTTTGTGTTAAAAAGAGCTGTCAAGGGTCAACATGCCAGGTTGTGCCCTTTGATCACTAAACGAGACTGCATTTGCACGTAATCATGCTAACCTCTCATTGTATGGACCCCAGTTAAAATACAAGGTAAGCATTAAAACCATTAAAACCCATTAAAAGCTCTAATCAGTAACACAGCATGTCATACAGCTCTCACCTTAAGCTTCCAGATTGTATGGCAGGGATGATCTCTTTGCCTGACCCGTAGCAAAATTAGAAGCAAAAGTACTGGCATGGACCTTACACAGTCTCTCTCACACACACACACACACACGTACAAACACACTAAAAACTAAATTTCTAAACTTAAAACTCACTTTTTAATACTGCTTTTTCTCTTTGATTATAATCGCTTTGTCTGATTTTCATTTTTGCATTTTTAGTTTTGTTTATCATGTGTATTTTATCTGTTGTCCTTGAGTTTTCAGAAAGGCGCCTACAAATAAATAAAATGTATTATTATTATTATTATTATTATTATTATTATTATTATTATTATTA
>JANRMT010062827.1:25332748-25351028 GCA_026402145.1 Polypterus bichir lapradei | reverse complement strand
TTATTATTATTATTATTATTATTATTATTATTATTATTATTATTATTTTACTAAAACCCAAATACTCCAAACCACTCCTTAAAGAGAACAAGAAAAGAACAAGAGCTTTTAAAACACCAATTAAAACAATCAATAAATAGCCATCTCTCTATTATAAAAAAAAATCTTGAAAGAGAGACTAGGGAGATGAGATGTGATCTTCTCAGATCTTCTCAGAAGACAATTTGACATCCTGCAAGAGACACTTTAATGTCATGCGAGACAAGGCAGTGAGACAACATTTAAAACAAGTTCACGGACATCAAACCTAGCAGTTGTTGGAATGCTTTTGGCAGACACGCTTCATGGGCTCCCAGCTCTTTAAACAAGCAACAAGCAGAAGGTGCAGCTCGCCAGCAGATGATCCGACTGCTACGTCTTAACATGCATTCAGCCAAACCACCCTTAACAATGCGAGCGGCAGAGACGCGAAGTGGCAAAAGGACAGCTGCTGTACAGGCTTTTAAATGATTGACAGACAGCACAACAAGCAGAATACGCAGCTCGCCAGCAGCAGCAGCAGCAACAAACCAGCAGATGATCCAACCACTTCTCCTCATCGTGCGTTCAGCTGCCCCCCAACTTCACAAAGCGAGCAGCATTATACGTCCTACGAGAAAGAGATTTACCCACTCCCAGGGCTGGAAATAAAGGACAATTACAGTATTATTTTTACAAAGGTTTTAAAGTAAAAGTGAAAATAATGCATATGTAACAATTGCCATGAAAATAACAATCTCTTTAAATTGTATATCCGGTAAACCAAACCCGGGGGTGGGTGAGCGAAGTGAGCCTCCTGGTAATATTTAAAGTCAAGTGCTCTTTCTTCTTTTTGGGGTTGGGTACATTGGGTACCAATTTGACAAACTTGTCATTCTGTTATAGTTCCTCCAATTACATCTCTCACTGCCACTAGTCCATCCCACTGCTGCCACCATATGGCTAAAGTCTCCATGCCAGGGAGTGCCTTTTGATTACTAAATGAGGCTGTAATCGTGCTAACCTAAAATCATTCAGATCCTAGTTAAAATGCAAGATAAGCACTAAAGCCAATTAAACTTGTAAAAATCTCTAATCAGAGACACATGTCGCAAGAGCCAACAAGACAACACAGAGAATAAAAACGAATAACATAAAATATAACAGATAGAACTACAGATGTCTAAACATGACAAAGTAGACAGTTAACGAAGGAAAAAAAAGATGTGAAGATAGTCGTCTGTTCAGAGTTCCAGAGCACAAGAGCATTGTTCAGAATGTAGTAAAGCCACAGACCTGGGAAAGAAACGATTTCTAAGTCTGCAAAGAGGTCTTCACTTAAGGTCCTGGAGGGCTGCAGTGGCTGCATATTTTCACTTTAGCAATGATTCCTAGTTAGAAGACAGTCCTTGCTGACAATAAAACAAACTGTAATTATATTGTAGTGCAGGGATTCTCACTTACCTGGAGGGCCAACATAGCTACAGGTTTTCACTTTAACAAATTTCTTTATTACAATCCATGTATTTGCTGGTAAAGCAATATGTTTTTTGAGTTTAAGTTTAGTTAACGCACTTGTTACAAATCAGAAACCTTAATTGCCTGTTTTAGCTTTAAGCTTTATTGTTTGCCTGTTTTCTTAAACAGCTTCAGTTAATAAAGAAATGCAAATAACAAAGAAACCACTAGATCTCCAGCTAACTTGGTTCATTTGCAATGGTGAATGGGCATCATGAAGTATCATTGTTAAAATACATGAAAGAGAAAAGGGGAGAATTGTCATGTCAGTTTTTAACCTTCTCAATCCAGATCAGTGATGAGAGGCAGGAACAAGCTCTGGAGAGGACTCTGGTCCATCACAGGATAAACACACACGCGCACATGCACACACACATAAACACCAAACACACAATTTAGTGTTGCCAATTCACCTAACCTGCATGTCTTTGGACAGGTAGGGTGAAGTGTTAATCACTTCCAGTCCACAAAACATATGGATGATGTTCTCAGATTAGAAAGCTCTACAATGTAATTAAAAATTCTCTTGGATGATTAAATGCACTAACAAGCAATATACAGTAGTTAAATACCAGGTTTTATGATTTCCAAGAAATGTTTTCTAATAAGGAAGCTGGTTGGAATGAAAACTATCAGCAACTATGGTCATCCAGGACAATGAGTGAAGATCCCTGGTCTAGAGGATCGGACCTGAAGATACCTGTCATGCCTTTGTGAGGAAGGAGTGAAAGCAGATCCCTCTAGGTAAGCTGCTCTTTGTGTAAATGCTGCAAGTGGAATGTTAATGAAATGTTATGCAATTCTGACAATCCGCTTGCAGGGCCTTCAGATCCGCAAGTGCACAGTTGCCAGACCACACAGTTATGCAACTGGTTAAGATGCTCTCAATTGTGCTTTAGTAAAAATTGACAAGCAATTCAGAGGACAGATTGGCCTTTTTATCCACCTTAGAAAATAAAGATGTGGATGGACCTCCTTAATCAAGCAGGTGTTAATTGTCCATGTTAGATCTTCTTTGAATATAAGTATCAGGGAATTTACAGCTAGGCATTTGTTCTACTCCAGAGACATTGATGCAGGGGATGTGGTGTACATTTTATGGACTTCCGAAAGTCCAAAATCAGTTCCTTGATCTTGGAGGTATTTAGAGCTTCATGTCACTAGCTGAAGAACCACCTCTCTGTATGCCGTCTCTTGCCCACCACACTGCTGTTATGTGAAAATTTAACGATTATGTTAGATTTGTGAAGAGAGGATACAGGAGAGGGCTCAGCACAGAGCCCTGAGGTGCATCTGTACTCAAAGACAAAGCAGAAGACATGTGCTTTAGAATTTTGGGACCTGTTGGTTAAGCATTCCAGAGTTCAATTCTATATGGGGGTATTTAGAACCAAGGAGTGAACTTTGTTGACCAGCATTCAGGGGAGATTGTATTGAATGCAGAATTATAGTCAATAAATAGCATTCTGACAGAGCAGAGTGAAGTGGCATCCTCTGTAAACTCGTTTGAATGATAAACATACTGAAACTGGTCAAGTGTGCCAGGGATTCTTGCTTTGATTTAGGACACGATTATCCTTTCAAAGCTCTTCACTGTAATAACTGTAAGAGCAATAGTGGCGATAGTCATTTAGACAAGTTAAAGGTGTTTGTTTTAGGACAGAAGCAATTGTAGTTTTGAGGGATTCACAGTAAACCTTCTACAAATGTCTGCATGGGATTAACACTCATGTCTTCAAAGAACAAACACACATGAGACAAACCACAGCTCTCCCTACCTTGCAGATTCTCATTTTCTCTCTTTGGACCTCACAGCCTTCTTTCTCCTTCATAATATCCTGTTTTGAGATTTTTCAGGTAAATACGAGAGATGTTTCAAGTTAAGTTTTTTATACTTACTAACTATGGCACTAGACAGTGGTGATGTGTTGATTGTTGATTAGCACATGCAAATAGGAATTTATGGCACTCTGTATGTGTGACAATAATGAGCCCATAACCCTATAAACATTACACTGTTACCTTAAATCACATGCAGTGACACTGTGTGGTTGCCTGACCACTGAGGAGATTTTTCCAGAAAGGCATTCTGGAGCGATTACTGTTAGTTAACCCCAACCAGGCTGTGAGGAGTTGCTGACTGCTACACCATTTATAAAATGTTTTTTTTTAATTACTAAGACATTTTTAAATACGGTATATTTCTTTGACACTTAGTAAAGCAGGTCTGGTACTTCTTCATCTAGAAGACAGCATGGTCAACACTTGCCCACCCTTGGAACCGCTTCATCTCCTCTTTTTGTTACTGGAATTTGTTTGTTCTCTCCATGTTTCTCTGAGGGTGTATCAGAAGCTGTTTTTAGATTAATGGGTTACTCTGACTCTGAAGTGTACTTTGAGATGG
This sequence comes from Polypterus bichir lapradei, assembly GCA_026402145.1. Lineage (NCBI taxonomy): Eukaryota > Metazoa > Chordata > Cladistia > Polypteriformes > Polypteridae > Polypterus > Polypterus bichir. The sequence goes on along the minus strand of JANRMT010062827.1, from coordinate 25,347,088 downwards.
ATTGACATGCTGCCCAGAGTGGGTTCCTCACTAGGCACCAGGCACTGAAAACAACAAATTCAAGAAATGAATACATGAATGAGTACTGTTCACAAACAAGAAACCAAAATATCTTGATCCCTTCAGCGTTTTAGGCTGGTTTCATTCTTGTCCAACCTAACTACCTTTGATGACTGGTACACAGAGGAGGATTGTTAACATCAGAAGATGCCATGTTATATTTCTTTGGACACTTATGTGTCAGCATTCAGAAAATCTTTATGATAAGGCATTAGATCCTAAATATGGCTTTCTTGCTTTAAAGTTTGGGTCCTCTAGGTTTGCCATTCTGCGTTCAGGTCCCACCAGAGAACAGCTTTGTTGTCTGAACTTATTATTCCATTAGAAGCCTCAGGCTTAAAAATGTTAGGTTGAAATATGTTAGATTTCAGAAGCCTTCAGAGTTTTTTTCTTAAGAGACTTAGGCTGACAGATATCCTTAGCTTGCAATATCATCGCTCCAGAGGCTGACTGTTTGCCTGAACCCCAGACCCAGGGAGCGTTGAGCTTTTATACGTGGGAGTCTGGTCATTTCATATTCTGTTAGTTTTTAAGAGCCTGTAGTTTTACAATTTCAGATTCTGATCTTGTCAGATCCCAAATGCCTTCTGCATTACAAAATCAGAATGCTTGTCTATGAAAGGCTCACAGATTTACTACCAAAGAGACCTTTCTTGTCAAACCTGAAACGCTTTTAGCATTAGAAGCTTGCAAAATCAGACACGTTAGTTGTCAGAAGCCGATCTTTCACTTACTGCACAGTGATATAGATGAGAGATTTTGGACATTCACATTGTAAAATCTGATTGTATCTTTTGTCACTGTCCTACAATTTTTTCACTGGATTGTGAGCTTGCGTTGTTGCTTGTCATGTTGCAAATCTGTCTCATTAGAACTGTTTATAGCAGGCTGTCGTCAGTGTCTACTGCAGCCTTTTTTTTTATAAAGTCTGGCTGTTTTGGATCTCTACAGCCAATCACTGCAAAGTTGTGGAATTTTTGTAAATCAGCCTTCACAGGCCTGCAGCCTTAAAATTTTCAGGTCTGTACTTGTAACATCTCAGCTGGAATCAGCATAAATAAGATGGAGCTCCATCCTGTTACTCCATGTGAACAGTCAGATTTGTACTTTCTAAGCGTCTGAAGCCTAAAGCTCTGCTGTTTAGAAGACTGACCTTGTAGAATGAAAATCATATTCTTAACATCTGTTCAGAGAACTACTGACAACTATTTGCTTTTCAAAAGCCAATCATTCACTTTTATAGCTGAATTGGAGACTTGATTCTAAATTTCAAAGTGAATGTCAGTTTGATTTGCTCTTAACATAACTCGAGTTATGCAGTATATCCTCATATACATACTGTAGATGAATTGGGTCACCCTTTCAGCTGGCCATGGCCTAAAATTATTTCTTGTGCAGCTGAACTGTTTTGTGTCCAAAGCAGCAGTTTTTTCATTTGAAACTATTCCTATTCTCACACATGCACTCCCCAGGATCACCTTCAGGACTTAAAGCAAGGTAAGCGATAATACCCTGAACCGAAAGGAGGCGCTGTCACTAAGTATCCTTTTTCTTCTCTCTGTAGCTCGGAAGGGAACCCTAACAGTGATTGAATTCCAGAGAAGGCCCCGCCCCTTCCAGTCAGGACAAAATAAAACGTGTCTGGACTGTGGCGTCTCAGTCTGGACCCAGGTCTGAAATGATACAGAGCTCCAGAGCTATATAGAAGCATTGATCTATTTGAAGGTTGGATTGGCTAAATTTTTGTTTCTCAAGCCTACAGGCTCTCATTTTTTGTTTTGTTAAATTGAACAGTGTTTCCCGGCTGGCTCCCCAACTCTGTCTCTGAACTCCATTCGGGCAATGGCACTCTATAACCATTTCCTTTTAGTTAACCCAAATATGTACCGATCAGCTCCAACATAAAAGCCACAGACAGGTGAAGAGAAAAACATTGATTATCTCATTACAATGGCACCTTTCATTAGGCAGCAAGTGAACTGTCACTTTTTGAAGATGAAAGTGGGCAAGTGTATGGATCTGAGCGACTTTGACAAGACTCAAATTTTAATGGCAAGAAGGCTGGGTCAGAAGATCTCCAAAATGGCAAGTCTTGTGTGTTATTCCTAGTATGCAGTCATTAATGCCTACCAAAAGTGGTGAAAGGAAGGACAATCAGTGAATCAGAACTGGGACCATGGGAGCCGAAGGCTCACTCATGCATGTGGGGAATGAAGGCTAGCGGAAGTCTGATTTGAGTTTGCAGAAAGGCACCTAAATGACTCTCAGAATATGAGAAACTCTGGAAATAAAATGGCGGCTGGCACCACCTCCAGGGTTGATTCCTGCTTTATGCCTAATGCTGCCAACTCTCCACTAGATTAAGCAAGTTCGGCAAATGAATGGATGAATATTGTAAACAAATGTAACATTTTATGTATAGTATGTAATATGGAAGAGAAGGTCTGTGATACGGTTTGCATATTTGCAGCTGGAGATCCACAAAGGGAGAACCGTATCACAGACCCTCTCTTCCATTCGTACAACCTTCAGGCAAGAAGCCCTCCAATGTATGACGATGGAAAACTTCAGCAATCCGTGAAGCACACAGCTATGGCTATATATTGCCTTTGATTCTTGTAAGTCTAAGCATTATCCTCTGATGAAGACCCCAGGCAGGGGTTGAAAGCTCAGGAATAAAAAACTACTTTATGATACGTGATTCATTTTTCTCCCTTTGTGGATCTCCAGCTGCAAGTATGTAATATAAATATACGCATGCTCTGTGATACCCGATACTGTATTAAGTGAGTTCAATAAATGAGTAGAATTATAATATACAATATATAGTATACAGTAAGACACATATACACAACATAGAGTGCCCTTCCAGACTTCCTCTGTTATTGCAAATGTTTGGCACTGATCAACAGTGGGGTCCACCTTGGTACTCTCCAGTGAAGCCCATTCTTGCCGAGTGTATTTCTGATTATTCAAATCATGAACACTGATGTTTGCTTGCTGAGGTAACAGATGTTGGAAGTTCTTTGGATGTTTCTAGGATCTTTTGTGAATTCCTGAATGATTTTATGCTGTACCCTTGGAGTAATTTTGACAGTCCATCCGTTTCAAGTTGTGAAGATTTACTGCCATTCTATGTGGTTTCTATTTGGTGTTCACCATTTTCTTCACTTTACTTTTATTTATTTATTTATTGTTTTATTTATTTATTTATGATATTTCATGTACAAGAAATGTTTTAAGTGCCAACAATGGATTACTTCCCACGTTTAAAAAAATATTGCTCTAATTTATTCTAGCATAAATTACTAATCCATCCCCCCATTATCTACTGTTTTTCCAGTGTGTAGTAAGCACATTGTAAATGAAAATGAGATCTCATTAATAGAAAAGAGCAGACACAAAACAGGCTAGGGCCTAATTATCAGGAATTCAGTAACAGAAACAATTGTTAAATTCAAAACACAAAAATAAGCAACAAGGTTAAAAGAGAAAAATATCCTAAGCTAATCTTCATGAAAGCGGCTCTAGGTGGATGGAGAAAAACTAAACTATCCACTATGAGATATTGAAGGTTAAAATAACAGAATACAATAACACAGTCCGTCTTGAGAGGCACTGCTATTTCTCTAAGATTATAAATAACAATGCTAGTAATCCCAGAGTCTTATTCTCTACAATTGATCGTCTGCTAAACCCAGGTAACTCAATGGAATGCCTTCAGAATACTTCCAGTGAAACATGTGAGGCTATTGCTGTATTTTTCAATCAAAAAATTAATGATATTAGAAATAATATAGTATATCTCCCCAACACTGATCCTCTTAAGCCACAGTACTCCGTTATAAACAAATTAAATTCTTTCACCAGGATAGACTTACCTGATTTATATAAAATAATTTCTCAACTGAGACCCTCCACTTGCGTCCTTGACCCAATACCAGCAAGTTTTTTCGAAGAAGTATCGGACGTGCTAATTGATAATATTCTTGACATAGTGAACTCGTCATTAGATACAGGGGTCTTCCCAGACTGTCTTAAGACTGCTGCAGTTAAACCCCTACTCAAGAAAAATAATCTCGACTCATCTGCTTTTGAAAATTTTAGACCCATTTCTAACCTGCCTTTCTTAAGTAAAATTCTAGAGAAGGTAGTCATTATGCAGCTAAATGACTACCTCAATAAACATGCTATTCTTGATAAGTTTCAGTCGGGTTTTATAACAAATCACAGCACAGAAACTGCACTCGTTAAAGTAATAAATGACTTGCGGGTAAATGCAGACAGAGGCCATTTATCTGTTCTCATCCTCTTAGATCTGAGTGCCACATTCGATACTATTGATCACAATATTCTTAGAAATCACCTTAGTCAATGGGTGGACCTCTCAGGCATTGTCTTAAATTGGTTTGAATCCTACCTGGCAGGTAGAAAATTCTTTGTTAGTTGTGGTAATTATACTTCAAAGACACATGATATTCTATATGGTGTTCCACAAGGCTCTATCCTGGGTGTGCTGCTCTTCTCAATCTACATGCTTCCGTTAGGTCAGATTATCTCGGGGCATAACGTGAGCTACCACAGCTATGCTGATGACACGCAGCTGTATTCATCAATAGCACCTGATGACCCCGACTCTGTTGATTCACTAACACAATGTCTTACTTGTGTTTCTAAATGGATGAATAGTAATTTTCTCAAGCTAAATAAACAGAAAACTGATATTTTAGTGATTGGCAATAATGGATATAATGAGGTTATTAGAAATAAACTTGATACATTAGGATTAAATGTCAAGACGGAGGTAAAGAATTCAGGGGTAACAATTGACTCTGACCTGAATTTTAAATCCCATATTAATCAGATCACTAGGACAGCATTTTTTCACTTAAGAAATATAGCAAAGGTTAGACCTCTTATATCATTGAAAGATGCTGAGAAATTAGTTCATACTTTTGCTTTCAGTCGATGAGATTACTGTAACGCACTCCTCTCAGGACTACCCAAAAAAGACATCAATTGATTGCAATTAGTGCAGAATGCAGCTGCTAGAATCCTAACTAGGAAAAGAAAATCTGAGCACATCTCTCCAGTTTTGATGTCACTACGCTGGTTACCTGTGTCATTTAGATCTGACTTTAAAATACTGCTTATGGTTTACAAAGCCTTAAATAATCTCACTCCATCCTATATTTCAGAATGTCTGACACCTTACACTCCAAATCGTAACCTTAGATCTTCAAATGAGTATCAGCTTAGAATTCCAAGAGCTAAACTTAAAAGAAGTGGTGAGGTGGCCTTCTGCTGTTATGCACCTAAAATCTGGAATAGCCTGCCAATATGAATTTGGTAGGCTAATACAGTGGAGCACTTTAAAAAACTGCTAAAAACATATTACTTTAACACGGTTTCTCATAACTTCATGTTAGTTTAATCCTGATGCTCTTTATATTCAATTAATTATCATTACTATTCATGGTGGCTCCAAAATCTGTACTAACCCCTACACTCTCTTCTGTTATTTTTCCAGTTTTCTGTGGTGGCGATCTGCACCACCACCACCTGATCAAAGAACCATGATGTCCCTACATTGATGGATTAAAGGCCAGAAGTCCATGTGACCGTCATCATCAAGTCCTTCCATGAGAACCCAGAATACAATAAGGACTGATCATTTATGTTAGGTAGAATGCCTAGAGCGGGCTGGGTTGTCTCATGGCCTCAGAACACCTGCAGATTTTATTTTTTCTCCAGCCATCTGGAGTTTTTTTGTTTTTTTCTGTCCTTCCTGTCCAACAGACCCTACTTTTATTCTATGCTAATTGGTGTTCTCTTATTTTAATTCTTACTTTGTCTTTTTCTTCATCATGTAAAGCACTTTGAGCTACATTATTTGTATGAAAATGTGCTATATAAATAAATGTTGTTGTTGTTGGATTAGCATATGCATGTTACAATTTCACTGTGCTCTGTGCACATGACATGAATTACCTTATAAATCTATAACTGAGTCATGTGAGATAAAGAGAAGTGGTCCCTCGTAGTGACATCGTTGTGATATCAGATGCAGTATGTGGCAAAACAATACAAAATGGCAGTGCCTCAGCCATACAAAATGGCATCATGACAGTGACAGGAAAATAATGATTTGTGAAAATAAAAATCACTACAACATTTGCAAAAACAAAGCATACAGTGAAAGACTTTGTGGTTATGACACAAAGTTAAAATTAATACCAAGAAAATTGTAAATTCAGGTTTCTTGAACAAATCAAATCCTCCCATTTCAGAAATCTCTGTAGGATTAAAGCACAGAAGGGCAGCATTGTGCCTGGCACTGTTGCTTCATCACAGTTCAAATTCCCAGCCATGGTACTGTCAGTATGGAGAGCATATGTTTACCTGTTTTCAAGTCAAGTGGCTTTGTTGTCATACCATGTATGTCATAACATACGTCATATTGCAGCATACGGTAGCACGAAATAACATTCACCAGGACAGATATAGAGAAACACAGGACAAGTGCAAGACAAGTGGAGAATTATACTAGATTCTAAATAAATAAATAATAAGTAAGTGAATAGACAGTAATAATTGGAAATAGATAGTAATAAATTATAACAACAACTATGAATGAAAATCAATATTAGTAATAAGTGTAACAAATGTACTGCATATATATTTGCTATTAGGAACAGATCTGAGGATTGGAGGGCAGCACAGAGTTCATAATCCGGACATACAAGGGGTAGAAGCTGCTGCAGAACTGGTTCAGATGCTACAGTACCTTCTGCCAGATGGAAGTAGGACAAAGAGGCCATTGAAGGGTTGGTAGTGGTCCTTCATAATGCTATTGGGTGCATTTGTCTTTAATGGAGGACAGAGAAGTCTCAATGATCTTTTCTGGTGTGTGAAGTATCCACTGTAGGACCTTATGGTCAGAGTTACTGCAGTTCCCAAACCAGACAGTGATGCAGCTGGTCAGAACGCTGTTGATTATGCCCATGTAGAATGTGGCGATGCAGCTGTACCTTCTTGGCTATGGAGTTGGTCTTAATTTACCAAGTAAGATCAGCTGCCAGGTGCACATCAAGGAATTTGGTGCATTTGACCGATTTCACAGCAGAGCACTCGATGTGCAGCCGGGTGTGGACAGCACTCATCAACAGTCATCTCTTTCATCTTGTCCACATCAAGAAACAGATGGCTGCACATGCAGACAGATTGTTGCAATTTTCTCCAGGTCTTCCTCCCAAACCCAAATGATGTTTGGGCTTTGACTGTCAACTTTAAATTTTGCAAGTGTATCACAGTGTAATGCAAAGGCCTGGCATCCTTTCTGTAGCTAATTTCAGGTTTGTACCAAATGCTGCAAAGATCGGCCCAGCACTCTATAACTCCAGATTTGAAAGCAGTAAGTGCAGATTAGCTTTGGATAGGTGGAAGATAACAACACATGACAACACATCTGAGCATTCCCTAGATCTGCAGTTCCAGTATATCCAATGTCCTTCTTAATTTGATTTAGGTTGAATATGTTACTTACAGTGTTATACTAATAATTCATTTCTTAAATATCTTCTTGTTAGTACATCAGTTGTTTGGTTTAAATTCCCTTTTACTAAAGCTTAACAATAAGACATTCTCTTTTAACTCTTTCAGGGCTGATGTTGACTTTTGCCAAAAGGAGGAGTTGACGATGGTAATCGACTGTAAACTTGTGACAAAACCAACCGTTATGTTTTAGCTGGACTCTCGTTGCTAGAAGGAAAGTTAGCTTCACTGGTTTGACTCGAGATTTCCTGCGCTTGTGTGAGTAGCAAGGCACAAACAGCAGCAAAAATGGCACTGACTTCTAGCGAGAGATCAAAGTAAATGCATAAAGCATAAAGCAAACTACTGCATGGACGACGTTTTGCCTATTATCTCTGAACTGGACTATGACTTGTCGGACTCCAATTTTGATGCAAGTGATCGAAAACAAACGTGATGTTCCAGCTTCAGTTGACTGGTCCCCAGCTAATCATAGTGCTGAACGGGGTTCATGTAGCTGATATGCCTACGGTAATGTTTGCCAGGGAGGAGTGCCACTTAAAAACGATCAGAGGTAGAAGAAACCAGATTGCAATGCCTCAGCCACGTGAAGACAGCTTGGCAGCAAGCCTGCTGCACATTCTTGTCAAACTGACTGCCACAGCATGCAGCAACAGACATTTTATGTTGATTTCTGTGTGAAACCGTTGCTTTTCAGAAGCTGCTTTTTGGAAAAAATATTCAGCCCTCAAAGAGTTAAAATGTTTACCTTGTAGATATGGAAAATATTCTATGCTATAGACCAGAGTTCCCAAGTTTATCCCTGGGTACCACTGTGGCTGCAGGTTTTCATTCCAAGATGTTTCACAAATAAATTGTTCAGTCTCAATTCTAGATGATTGAATTGTCTAATTAGTCCTTTTCTTCTCTTATTTTGCAGCCGTGGTAGCATATTTTGTATGTAAACAAAATTCAGAAATATCCATTTTTTGCCATATCTTTAAATGTTAACATTCTTATACCATACTCTTTTGAATTCACCTTCTCCTTTACAGTTTACTCCCTTAATTGTACCCAAATATGGTGGAAGCAGCTACTTCAGTATAAAATTTACTTATGGTATAATTAATAAGAAAAGGCTTAAATGACCAGAATAAAAAATAGAGAGAAATTTTTCAAAAGCAAGAAAAAGAACAATAATTGATGCCACACTCAGATGCTTGCTGCAGTCCCCTAAAATGTAGCAAACCCATTTTACAATTTCTGGATTGACACAAAAAAGGCAGAAACTGAGAAATAGGAACTTGTTTAATAAAGACAGGAGTCCAGTTTAAAATCAGAAAGTGGTTGGGATGAACACCCGAAGTTAAGTTGGTCCCCAGGCCTGAACTTGAGGACCCCTTAGTTAAGCCTTTTATTACCACACAACTGAATTGAAGTAGCAGATCTGCTTTAAAATTCAGCGTCATTTGCACTTGTGTCTACACTTCTCTTCACTAACTGCCAATAGGTGGATACAATTTAGGGAGCAAGTTGCACAGAAATAAACTGAATTGAAACAAAAATGGTAAAAGAAATTGAAGTGTTTAAAACTATGACAAGGAAAACAGATTTCTGAATTTCTTCCAAATGCAAATGTCATACTAAAGCACTTCTCTGAATGTGAAATAAGAAAAGAAAAAGGCCAGCTAATTAATTTGAATGATGAGACATCAGTGTGACCCGCTGATTTGTGAAACTGGTTGGGATGAAATGCTGTAGCCACAGTGGTACACCAGGACTGAACTTGGGAACCCCTGCTATAGACAACTATTTATTATATGACCATGTCAAAGAGCTACACTGCTATCTTTTGAATTCCTCCTTTATTCAATATGTAAACCATCGGCTTAAAAAAAAAAAAAAGCTATCAACCTTGAATCTAAATGTTATAAAGCATACAGGAGCCACGTGAGTGACAGATGAATAAAAAGGCATCATTTCATTCCACAGATCTCCTTTTCTTTAATGTTTGTGTTCCATTGCAAGGCACCAAGACAGCCAGCAGAGGTCTCTTTGATACTCTCTTTCTTAATTTACCAATCCAATTCTCCAACTGCTCACAATCTGTTTCATAAAATAATCATGAAAATACAAATTGTAATTTATTCATCCCTTTATTCGTCCTGTATTCACTTTATGTTAAGGGGGGGTTGTCAGCTTTTAGTCAAGCACAGCCAGTGCCATTCCCACAATAAGAGGAGTGGGCAGAGCCAGTCCAGGTATAGGATGGCAGTCAATTCCAGGGTTCACCAAGGTGCATGCACACTCACAATGGACAAGTTAAGAGCAACCAGAGAGCTCTATACATTTATTATACCCTGACAAACTATATATAAATAAAAAAAGCTGTCTTTCTTAACATTATATAATTAATACTAGGGGGGCAAGCCCAACCTTCGGCACCCAGCCCCCAGTTGCGGCCAGTCTGCCACTTGCATTGTGAAGAGGGGGGCTGAACGCACCCCAGGGTGAAGCGGTCGCTCCTCTGAAACCCCCTCTTAAATGGTGATACAATGGGAAACAAATACAGGAGGTTTTTTTTTTACCTCCTCTTTGCTCGATGAGCTGCTGACTTGCTGTTGCTGCCGTGCCACGTGATCTGCATCTCGTGTGGCGCTTTGAACATTTAAAAGCCTGTACAGCAGCTGTCATACTCTTTGTCTTTTATTTCTGGCCCTGGGTGTGGTTAAATCTCTTGGCACTCTTGGTTAAATCTCGTTTCTGGGGATGTGAGTTCTTGACATTTTTTAGCTTAGAATTTATAAACAGAATACGAATCTGAAAATCTAACAAAATCACATTAAAGTTCGATAAATTCTGAAAAAAATGATACCAAACATATATATGTAGGTTTTAAAATAAGGCAATTTAAAATGTGACAAAAAATGTGACATAAAAACGTCACACAAAACCATTGCACTTTTAGGCTTAGGATTTTATATAGAGAGCGTAGATTTACTCATCTATGTTCAAACGTGAAGTACTTAGTTCAGGGTAGTGGCTTGAGCTTATTGCAGAACCATCAGATGCAAGGCAAGAATCGACATAACTTTATATTGTCTAATTAGAACCAGAGTACCAGGAGAAAATACACACACAGTGACAGGTAGAACAAGTAAAAATCACACAGTCAGTGTGCAGATTGGGATTTGTACCCAGTCTACAACATTAGCATCAGCTCTAATCACAACATCATTTCATAGGAAACTTTAAATTTCAAAAATCAGTATCATGAGCATGTACATACAGCATAATCCATACTATATATTCCAATTCCAATTTCCAAGAACACTTACATTCTAATTATTCTATAAAAACACTATTAAAGTAAAGCAAATGTCAAAGTGACAAAAGCATTATCAGTCATCGGTCAGTCAGCCAGTCTTTTTTTTTATATGGCACTTTCAACAGAGCTTAGCAACTTAATTCAAATACATGAAGCGTCATAAGAGAAATAACCAAAATAAGAGCAAGCAAAAGTAAAATACAAACTAACTGGTTTGAGGTGTGGAGACACTAAAGCCAATCCTAATGGCCACACCCACCACATGCAGATTAGCTTCTGGCCACGCCTCCTACTTTCAATGATCCAGCACTCACCCAGAAACATTTTGCCTTTCTGCTGGCGTATTTAAACAGACTCTGAGATTCTGTCACTGCATCTTTAATGCATTTGTAATCCTTGCATTTTATTTAGCATTCATTCTTTAAGTATACTTTACTTGTTAGTTTTCTTTATGCTTGCTTGCAAGCAATTCAACCTTGATGTCTTTAAATCTGATGATGTATTGGTTTGCTCATTGGGTTTGTTTATTTTTATTAATTGGCTTTTGACATTTTTCTTATTTTGATCATGTCGTCTTATGCTCCAAATTCAAATCTTCTGTTTTTAATTAATGTCACTGGACAAGTTTTCAGTACAGATAATGACCCTGCTTTTAAAGGGAGTTAAGTACCAAACAGAAGGTAAATATCCCTTTTTGGCTGGGTAGGTCAGGAGTGACTTTAATTGGAACAAGCTCCAGAAATTAAGAACAACAGAGACAGAGATCCTGTAAGGAATGACCAGAAGGATATAGTAGTAAAGCTGCTGTAGTTGTCATGAACTGGGAGTCCCCAAAGCACATATGTTCCATAAATACTTCCAAAATTTCCCACTGGGGTGGGGATTATTATCAGAATCCCAACTAGAAACAGAATGGACTTGCTGAATCCTTACACAATAAAATATTTATTTTTCACAAAAATGCTCTGCAGCACAAGGCAAACCAAGGCAAACCGAGTCCCAATACAAACATAAAAGAATAGTCAAAAGACAAAGCAAAGGTTCAAAAGTCTTGGTAATCACAGTAAACACTAGAAACACAAGTAAACACTCTGCTCCCCAGCTAATGCGAAATGAACCACCAGGAACTAAGGGAGACTCTCCATATTTATAGGGCAGTGGGCAGTTCCTGGCGGAGCTTGGCAAGTCGTACCACCTCTTGGGGGGCCACCCATAAAAAACTTGCAAGACAACAAAGATAGCTTATAGTGAGAATAAAAAGCAAAGCATAATGCACATAATAAACAAAATAATATGCATTTATTTATTTAAAGAGCTTCTGTAAACAGCCAAATTTCTATCTATCTATCTATCTATCTATCTATCTGACACTGCTATCTTGGGCTGCATCAGCAGTGGGAGGAGTAGGAGGAGTATATGAACCTAATCAAGGACTTTGTTAAATGGTACGACGCAAACCACCTACAACTGAACACTAGCAAAACCAAGGAGCTGGTGGTGGATTTTAGGAGGACCAGGCCCTTCATGGACCCCGTGATCCTCAGAGGTGACTGTGTGCAGAGGGTGAAGACCTATAAATACCTGAGAGTGCAGCTGGATGATAAATTGGACTGGATTGCCAACACTGATGCTCTGTGCAAGAGAGGTCAGATCCGACTATACTTCCTTAGAAGACTGGCATCTTTCAACATCTGCAATAAGATGCTGCAGATGTTCTATCAGACGGTTGTGGCGAGCACCTTCTTCTACGCGGTGGTGTGCTGGGGAGGCAGCATAAAGAAGAAGGACGCCTCACACCTGGACAAACTGGTGAGGAAGGAAGGCTCTATTGTAGACACGGAGCTGGACAGTTTGACATCCATGGCAGAGCGACGGGCGCTGAGCAGGCTGCTGTCAATAACGGAGAATCCACTGCATCCACTGAACAGATTCATCTCCAGACAGAGGAGCAGCTTCAGCGACAGACTGCTGTCACCATCCTGCTCCACTGACAGACTGAAGAGACCCCACGCTATGCGACTCTTCAATTCCACCTGGGGGGTAAATGTTAACACTATACAAAGTTACTGTCTGTTATACCTGCATTTTTATCACTCTTTAATTTAATACTGTTCTTTATGTATGCTGCTGCTGGAGTATGTGAATTTCCTATTGGGATTAATAAAGTATCTATCTATCTATCTATCTATTATATAGTGCCTTTCACATATCTATCTATCTATCTATCTATCTATCTATCTATCTATCTATCTATCTATCTATCTATCTATTATATAGTGCCTTTCACGTATCTATCTATCCATCTATCTATCTATCTATTATATAGTGCCTTTCACGTATCTATCTATCTATCTATCTATTTATCTATCTATCTATTATATAGTGCCTTTCACGTATCTATCTATCTATCTATCTATCTATCTATCTATCTATCTATCTATCTATCTATCTATCTATCTATCTATCTATCTATCTATCTATTAAATAGTGCCTTTCACATATCTATCTATCTATCTATCTATCTATCTATCTATCTATCTATCTATCTATCTATCTATCTATCTATCTATCTATGTAAAAGAAACGTTAACATAAGTAAATGGCACATAAAACAGACAAAACAGACAAGAAACACGACTTTGAACCCCAGTCAGGTCAAAAACCCCTCTGAAACTGGACAGTAGCACTCTGGACCTGCTAGCTGGCGTTATCTGAATTTTTCATCTATAGTCAGTGGCATCACTGGATAGCTGGCTAAAGTTAGTGGCTCCCTAGCTGTAATTCAGGCTTGTGTAAGAATAGATGGGAGATGCAGTGAGTGTAAGGGTCTAGTATTGTATTGAGTAAGATACTCCTGGGCCAAGACACATAAATGTCTTCCTATACCGCAGTCAGAGGAGTTTAGAGGGCTCACCTGGCAGGCTTGAAGAGGAGCACAGAGGTTTCTAGTAAAAGAGTTTTGAAGGTAGAAAGGAGTGCTTATTATCAAGCTGTTTTGAATGGGTGATTCAACCACCTCTGCAGCAGAGTTGTCAGTTAGAGAATCACTATAGTAATACTAAGGCACATTGATCATAGATTTGTCCTTTTGTATGATTTCTGTGATCGATTCATCCCATCTGTTTAGTCCTCCTGCATATTTTTATCTCTGTTATAAATAGCCCTTTGTGTTCATCCTTTGGAATTATGTGTCATCTCTTTGTGTATGGAGATTGGTCAAGAGCAGCCCCTGTTGACGACTATCTCTCTCTCTCAGTAGATTTATAGATATGTATATAGTAGCCAAAGGTGTATTTGTATAACGGGTTAAGGTAACAAACAAATATTTATATGTATTTTTAATGCTGACCCTTTTGTTAACGTTTCCTGAAATGTTAGTTCCCCATTCGTCACCTACACTACCTCTCCATTAATGTATT
>JANRMT010062827.1:25262420-25308946 GCA_026402145.1 Polypterus bichir lapradei | reverse complement strand
TTGTGATAAGGGCACTATATAGCGCCCGACCCGGCACAGACTGACGCAGAGGCAAGTGTAAAATCAACAGTCTTTTTATTTTTCTTCAGCCGTGGGGCACGTCTTCCCCATGTCCCACAGGCCCAACACAGTCCCAAAAGCACTAACACACAAAAGCAACAACTCTTCACCTTGCATAAATCACCAACAAATAAGCTCAGTCCCTTCTCTGTCTTTTCTTCTTCACTCTTTTTCTCTCTCTTTCTATTTTTGTTTGTCTTCTCTGCCGCCTCCACTCCTCTCCCAGGAAACATTGTCCTCAACCTCCCAACTCTGGCTCTTGGAGTAGTGTCTGCTGGCTTGTTTTATAAGGTACCCAGAAGTGCCCCAGGAGCTTGATGACTTACTTCTGGCAGCACTTCCGGGTGTGGATACGGGATCAGCAGCAGCTGCAGCACCCCTTAGCAGCTCCCCTGGATTTCAACAGGGCAGTATCCAACCCGGCCATCCACCACAATATATATATATATATATATATATATATATATATATATATATACAAAATTTATACTGTAAGATAAACCAGTCAGGTTGGGCAACGAAGAGTTGAGAGCTTATGAAAATGCATACTTGGGTGCAAAAAGCAGCTTGCTGCAAATTCTTCCTCTAATGCTGGTCCTCAAAGAATGTCCCCTTTTGGTTGTTTTGGGATCTTTATAGTGCCAATCCAGTAGGGCTGGGACGGGGCCTCTTTGGATGAATTAGAAACTAAGTGACTTGTGAGCCTCTGAATGGTTTATGAAAAAGGAGATGCTGTAAATGACAGCGTCCCCCCACTGCTTGGGGTGGTATTGCCTACCTTTTCAGAGCCCTGAAGATGTCCCCTTAGCATATGTGCTATATATACAGTATATATTGTATGAGAGAGAGAAAAACACAATGGTTAGCGCAGCTGTGTGAAATATAGGTGTATACATGTATACAGTATGGATATATAATATGTGTATGTGTGTGTGTGTGTTTGTGTGTGTACATATATACTGTACATACACATATACATATTATACACACACATACAGATACAGATAGATATAGAGTATACTGTGTATAAATAAAGATATAATACAAAGTGCAGTTTCCTCCCAATGCCGGAGCCCTCGGCTCTTCATGTGACCGTGTGGGTTTGCTCACACATCCCTGAGACATAAATGAACTGGTTTCTCTCGTATGGTCCGGTATGAATGAGGGATGGTGTTTACATGAAGGTCTAGCACTTCATTCAGGGTACATTCCTACTTACACTTAGTAGTTCCAGGATTGATTCCAGCGCCCCCTGACCCTGAACTACATGAAAGATAAAACGAATGAATGAATAAATGAATGAGTGAATGAATGGATTGCAATATATATATTTAGTATATATTTATTTTTCAACAGTAGGCATACTTGTCTGTATAGACATCAGTGATTCACCCCAGTTTATGAGCCATCCATAATGACAGTTCCAAACTGAAATATCAGAAATAGTGATAGGAACAACAGAGGACTTTTTGTGTGTCAGTCAGTATTTATTTCATACAGTCTAGCACCTTTCAAAGTGTACAGTGTCTGAAGTGGGGGGGGGGCGCACCAATAAAAAATATCCAAGTGAAAAGTGAAATGCTAGATACATTAACAAAAAGAAAAGATAAATCACACAAACCTTAGAATCAGTGACCAAACAACTGTGGCTGTCCTGATCAGCTCCATCATCAGCTACTGTTTACAAAAAATAAAATACTCTACAACAAATTAATTGTTCATAAGATTTGACAGAAAGCCCAAGAGTACGGTAAGTACATAAAAGTAAATTAGTAAATAGAGTAAATATAGATTTAACTCTCTCAGAATACAAGAAAAATGAGGTTTTCCATAACGATTTAAGTGTTAAGACTGATGGCACTTCTTAAAATGATACCCCCTTCAGCGTGGGTGTGCTGATTGCTTTGAGCCCCTCGTATGACTGTATTCAGCAGTCCTTATGCTTTGCTTGCTTCCCCTCTTGACAGTTATGGCTGGGCTGCAGAAGTCTGGGTTCTTTGTAATGATACGTTCACTAGGTACTAGGTAGTGAGTCTCGAATGCAGACCAGGCCTGCTTTTAAAGATCCAGTGAGTGACCCCGTGGCCCACATTGGCCAGAGCTGTTGTCGGTGAACCTCCTCTTGCTCCTGTTTCATTTTTGCTTTGCACCCTCCACCATCATAACCTATTGTATATGGGGGAGGAGCAAAAGCTTTAGATTCATCAAAAATTTCGATCTTTAATTTTCAATGGATCTCAACGTTTTAGGGTCCCCGATACTGAAAACTTCGATATCTCAATGATGGCTGTGTGTGTGACACAGTTTCTTGAGGATGGTCTAGCACTAAAACAGCTGGACGGAAAAATACCAAACTTGAAATTTAAGCCTGTAATGAGATGATGATATGCTGATTAGTTTTTGAGCCAAATCGTGCAAGAGAAAGAGGCTCTTTGGTGGAACCCTCAAATTCTGTAATTCTGCAATTAATTATAAACTCTTTTTGCCAATTGCTATTGTAATAACTGATTTTATGATCAGAAAGATCAGCATCAGAGCAGTAAATAATTACTGAAATGTTAGAATAGGGGTGGCACGATGGTATTTTATTGATTTTATTGTAATCGCACAACATTCTATACAAAAAGATCAATTTTTACAAAAATAGGATAGAAAACAAATCAACCCCCACCCCTGAGAGAGAGAAAGAGCATGGCTAACAGAGTAAAACTTAAAGCTAGTAAAAATAAGTAAATTAATGAATTAATAAGCTGATTAAGATAAATGGGGCGGCACGGTGGTGCAGTGGGTAGTGCTGCTGCCTCGCAGTTAGGAGACCTGGGTTCGCTTCCTCCCTGCATGGAGTTTGCATGTTCTCCCCGTGTCTGCGTGGGTTTCCTCCCACAGTCCATAGACATGCAGGTTAGGTGCATTGGCGATCCTAAATTGTCCCTAGTGGATGTATGTGTGTGTGCCCTGCAGTGGGCTGGCGCCCTGCCCGGGGTTTGTTTCCTGCCTTGCGCCCTGTGTTGGCTGGGATTGGCTCCAGCAGACCCCCATGACCCTGTAGTTAGGATATAGCGGGTTGGATAATGGATAGTGTTAGAATAGTTTGGGTAACTTGGTATCTAGGGCACAAAGCCTACTGACGCTAATGTCCGACTTTTTCCTATTTGTACATGTTTAATTCTTGTCTTTTAGTAACAGCTAACGAAATATTTATTTTAAGGCAGCCTAAAGTAAGCACATACAAGTGTCGTTCAGAATGGAGAGGACTGAAGTTATTCTGTAGATCTCATTTACTGTCAAAATGTTGAAACAAATCAACAAAGTTATTTAGTTGTACAGATTTGGACTGTTTTAGGTTTGCTAACATAAGAGATTCACGAAGCCACTTTCATGGTATGAGACTGTTTTAAAAAAGTAGCATTTGATTTAAACGTGGGAATGAGGCGCCAGGGCTTTGAGCTGCCTCTGTTTCTGTTGTGTGGGATTTTATTTTCTTCATTTTGCCCTTCTGCCCTGTGCCCTGCTTTTTAATCTCAACGGTATTACAAATCTAAAGTATAATACACAATACACAAAATCCATTTGTATTTTAATGTAAAAAATTGAAATCCTATGTATATAGTGCAAATCGGATTTAGTCCAGTGGTACATCATTTTCAATAAGGGATGCCGCTAAGAAAACAAAAATGTAGCATCTAAGTAGAAAAAAGTTTAAAAGCGATTGATGGCACAGTTGTTCTATTTCCTAAATATATATAATATTAAACTATAATAAGATCTGTATTTATATACTCCATCCTAGCTGCATCAGAAACCACTCCTGGATGAGGTGCCAGTCCATCTCAGGGCACATTGTATCAAGTGGGACCAGTTTAGAGCTACCAGTTAACCTAACATGCGAGTCTTTGGGATGAGTACTGGAGGAAGACCTTTCACAGGAGCATGAAGATCATGCAAACCCCACAGACAGAGAGAGCCCATGTTAGGAGTCATGCCCAGAGCTCTAGAGCTGTGATGCAGCACCACTAACCGCTGTGCCCCCATGCCAGTGTAGTCACATGTAGTGGCAGGGAAGCTGGAAGATTGCAAAAGTCCATTGTTGCAGAGGCAGTCTGCTGCTGTAGCTTAAAGACAAGTAGAATATCTCTAGGCTTTGTCTCTCGGTAGAGAGGCCAGATGAGGACTGCCATCTGCTTACCCAGATATAGGTTTGTCTCTCCTTGAATGGATGACAGAGCACAGACACAGAAAGGCAAACATAATGGCGGGGGGGTTTAGAGGCACAAGTTTGAGATTCAAAAGAACACTGCGTCAGAAATGGTTAACACCCTAAAAACCTCAGATCGCACATCTAACAGTTTTTCTGGTAGAACACTCCCATCTTTAAAGCCTACATGTATTTGAATTATATCACCTGGTCACGGCTCACTGTTAGATGCACATTTTAAATGATGAATCAGGGTGGCATGCCTGAATGTGTCCGGCATTGGACTGGCGTCCTCCTGGGTTTTGGATGCCACCTTGTGTTTAAGTCCCAGTGCTTTAACTAAAATGGCTCGCCTGTGCACTCTATAAAATGTTAAAATATGAACAAAAAATATGGATGCTCCCTATTTACTAATCACCAATTCCATGTCATTAAAGCTGGCTGTTTTTGATAAGAATTTTGTTTGTTCTTACAACAATTTTTATACTAAGCTCCTACATAGCCAGCTGTCAAAATGTTACCATTGGTTATTTTTCCAGTCAAAATAAACCATATGTGTTTTTATTATGAAATAAAATATTGCAGGCTTATTGTTAAGTGAACCTTTTAATACAATAAGTAAAATTACTTAAGTGCTTAGTAATAAAATATGTGCACAAAACATTTAATCTCACAAAAAAGCTTAAACAAAGTAATAATTTAACTTAGCTACACCTCACAATTTTAACAAAATCTAATGTTAATGAGGTGTTTACCAAGAAGATACAATGCTAATAGGCTTTAAGAATTTACAACTTAAATGGCCTAAGTTGGCTGTTGA
Organism: Polypterus bichir lapradei; assembly: GCA_026402145.1. Classification (NCBI taxonomy): domain Eukaryota; kingdom Metazoa; phylum Chordata; class Cladistia; order Polypteriformes; family Polypteridae; genus Polypterus; species Polypterus bichir. The sequence continues at coordinate 25,303,871 of JANRMT010062827.1, read as the reverse complement.
GCTAACGGGCCCGTTGTTTGTTAAGCAGTGAGGGCAGACTCTTCTTTGTCAATCTGAGCACCTGTGTAATCTTAAGGTAAGCTAGTTCTCTTCCACCTTCATAAAATGTGTCTGGCCTGTTGCTATGTCTCTGTTATTCCATCAGATGGCGCGTCATAAACATTTGTAGAGATAAGATGCAATGCATTCATCATTGCAACAGATGGCGCATCACACACATTACTGCTGGTTTTACAAATCCCACACCAAATGCCATATATCAGAGATATATGCATTGTATTTGTCATTCCAACAGATGGTACACCTCAAACATTAACACTGGTTTTATCAATCCTATACCAAAACGCTAATAAGCAACTGCAGAGCTACATAGCCATATTGAACCACAGGTCTACGTGAGTAGTTCTAGACCAGCAATTTTAGGACAAAAGTTAAGGTTAGGGGTTAGTATAGTGTGGAACCTGGCCCGGACACAGACAGACGGACAATGTTTTGTCACCCAACACACACATTTGTTTACAATATATTTACACGTATTAAAGTGCACAAACCCAGTGCCTCAGCACCAATCACCCCAAAGTCCAGGCCTCTTCCAAACGCCTTGTCCTTTCTTCAGGCCGCCTCTTGCCTCTCCCCCCAAGCTCTATCCACACCCACCCAACTCCAGCCATTGTATGAAGGGAGGCGGTCCCTTTTATAATCACCCGGACGTGCTCCAGGTGTTTCCCAGCAATTTTACACTGACATGCCCCAGTGTGGCGGAAGTGCCGGCTGCATCCCTGGAAGCACTTTGGGTGTCCCTGCTCCTCTTCCCCCCAGCACTTCCGAAGTGCTGAGGTCCAGAGCTCTCCAGGCGTTGGGACAGCCCCTGGTGGTGACCACGGGCCCCTACAGGGCTGAGCTTCAATGCTCTCTACCCGTGGTCCCCAAAGCAGCCAGGGCGGTCACCCCCTTGTTATCTGGAGGAGGTGCAAGCCCTCCTCCGGTCCTCCTGGGCATCCCGGCCAGGTACCACCCCCAGCCGCGTGCCACAATAGTTAGCTTGTAGTAAAAATGGTTAGGATTGGGGGGGTTACTCAACGTTAGGGGTTAGTGTTGTTAAGGTGAAGTTTGATGTTAATAGCGTGTCAATCAATTTGACTTGTGTTGACCTATAACCTTCTATCACTAAACTGCTAGTCTAGACATGTGATGATGTCACTTCTGTCCTGAAACCGCTGGTGGTACTGTATGTTGCTGCATCTCTGCAGGTGGATACATCTCTATTAATTGGAACATAACAGAGACCTGTACATTGCAGTTATCATTCCAACATGTGGCATATTACAAACATTTCTAGTAATGCATTTTACCAGTACAAATGTTTGTGATGTGCCATCTGTTAGAATGACAATTACAGTGCATTTTATTACTACATGCATTGCAAAATACATTCCAAATGATACTGCACTGCTAACATTAACACTGAGGTCTACATTGATTGTAAGATTTACACATCTAGAGTGATTTGAAGGCGATGTCCACAGTCTTACATTTTCTTTAAAAGTACAAATACAAAAGTATTTCAGTCACAAAAAAGATCGAAAACATCTATGACATAGTTGTCCACCTACATTGACTGTTTTTCATCAAGAGCGAGCATAGACATATTAAAAAAAATAGCAATCCTTGAAGGGATGGTAACTCACAAAATTGTAGTGATCTGTAAATTATTTGCCTTTTGTGCATGTATGCAGCATTCAAACTGTACAAAACACATTTTAGATACATCCAAGTTAGTAACACTACAAGCACCGTGGAAAGCGACTATTATATATCCTCTACTAGTCGTCCCACACGGCTCTGCCAGCATTGAAGTGAAACAGATCAAAGTTTAAAAATCAATAAACGAAAAGGTATCGCTAGCTAAGCGGAGGCATGGTACACTCCAAAACGCAGAGGTAGACCGGCCCCCCACTCCTGACGTCACACTTCCCCCTCCCCTTGGCCAGCAGCCTCTGTCTCGGATTAGCGCGAATATATTGCTCCCGCAAGTGAACTATGATTCTTAGCGCGATGACAGAAGTCGCAAAATCAACCAGAATGTTCAAGCAAATTATAGAAAAAGACACGGTCTTAATCCGTTAAGTAGTTCTCTGGTGAAAAGCAGACAGACAGACAGACAGACGTTGGGTTTTATATATAGAAAGAGATGTCATAATATGTTTTTCTTCTGTGAAGGGTGACCAATCAGGGAATGAGATGCTGTAATGAGCAGGATCCAATCAGAGAAGGACCATGAAATACTGTAGGTACAAACAAGTCAGCGTTCGATTAGAGTCTATGTTTTCAAAACACTGCATTTTTGCACATCCACGCCACAATGCCAAGAAATGTACATTCTGGAGGACGTAATCATTTTGGGGGGTTGAATTCACCAGGGTAGTGTGGATGAAAGGAGATAACGGAGAGTAATGTCTGCGTTTGAAATGAAAACTTAGCAGTGTGGATGGGGCCTAAATGTAAGGTGTTTTACTAAACAGGAGCTCACTTGCTGTCCACACTCATAGAAAGAACTTATTAAAGCAGCTTCACTTTTAATTTCAGTGGAAGACTGATGCTTAACCTCGAAGAACACTAAAATGTCATTACTGTAATGCTAAAAATAAAAGCAAAGCCGAAAACAAAAAGTGGTTTTGACATCAGTCAATTCAGAGACTCTCAATCGCGTCATTTAGAGTGAAAATCAGCTGATTTCGATCGGCGTCTGATCGATCTGAGTATCACTTCAGAAAATTCAATCCAAGTTTGATACGCTCTTAGTTTTAATAATGTGTATGCATTAAAATGTGCACATTATATTTGAGGTGGCATGGTGGCACAGTGGTAGCGCTGCTGCCTTGCAGTTAGAAGACCTGTGTTTGCTTCCCGGGTCCTCCCTGTATGGAGTTTGCATGTTCTCCCTGTGTCTGCGTGGGTTTCCTCCGGGTATTCAGGTTTCCTTCCAAAGACATGCAGATGATCCTAAATTGTCCCTAGTGTGTGTGTGTGTGTGCCCTGTGGTGGGCAGGTTCCCTGCCTGGGGTTTGTTCCTGCCTATTGGCTGGGATTGGCTCCTGTGACCCTGTGTTAGGATATAGTGGGTTGGAGAATGACTGACATTATATTTGAGAGGAAGCTGAATTTTTTTTGGATATCCCGTGTCTCATACAAAGTATTTGGGAAGTGGCTTGAAGCCCAACCTGACAATTCTTCATCTTGAGTCATCTATTATGAGTGGCCAGACTGCAGTCAACAGTCGTTTTAGTTGTGGTCTACAGCTGGGGCCTTCACTTTCTTCAGCCCACCATACAGTATATTACTGCCATTGCCATGGCAGTTCTCACTTGCTTATTCCTGAATCTTGATTGTCTTTCTCGCTCCCGTGCTCGTTTCTATATGATGTACAGAAGTAAAAGCTAATTTGAGCTGATGGACTCTATGCTCCTGAACATTATAAAATTCCCCAAACTTGCAACATTAAGGTTTAAATGACCTTCATTTCTAAAATATTCTTTCCTCGTGTTTTTCTGCTGTAGATTTTACATTTGAAGGGTAACAGATTATCACTTCAATGCGCCTGACTGTGACTCAGCAATAAGAGGTTGGCGGTAGCTGCACGATGTGACTGCCATTGTTGGCAGTTGACTTCAGGATGTGTTGCCAGGCACACATTTGGTTGAGGTGGGCAACGGAACGCAATTCTTACTAATGCGTCTTCCTCCTTTTATAAATCTCCTCGCTTTTAGATGTGAGTACATCTAGTCGCTCTGCGTGATGCTGACTGGTTTCTCTAGTGGACCACGTCATCTTTAGGGTGCTACCATCCATCCCAGTGTTATCAAAGCTACTGAACCCGGTTAGTTTCATGGCATGAAGAAGTTCTTGATGAGTATGAAATATTTTTAAAAATTTGGTAATCCTCATATTGCTAAATAAACATAATCTTTTATGAGTGTTCATTCCGTTTGTGGTTAAAGCCAGCTCCAGCTGTTTAAAACTGACAATAAGATACTCATGGAAAATTTGTAATGGATTATGAAGCATCATATTTCTTTCCATTTTGGGTGTTAGGTTTATTTATCGTCTTATAGAGATCTATCATTAATCAAACAGTCCACCCTTTGAACAATGGATTATATGGAGGAGGCAGTGGCAATTGCTTTAAAAAGTCTGTTGTTCGCAACGTTTTATATTTTTTTATACTATATGCATGTTTTCATTTTTTCCACATTTTTTAAATGAAAAAAATATTTCTTGTCCGCCGTCTTTTGTTCCTGAAATCAGTTGTTCTGGTGCCTTTTGTCTCGCTGATAAACTGTACTGGATTGTAATCACTGGGAGAATTTATTGATAGAAAAAAGATGAAATGATAAGAAACAGAAGTGTGTAGGCGTGCCATCCTCATAGAAACATGCGCAGGACCCAATCAGTGTTCTTAAATGTAAAGAAGTCTTCAGGAAGATGATGAAAAGCTGGAGGCGTAAGGTAAGCGTTTCTACGTTTGCTGATTTCACTTTGTTATCTCAATCTGAATCCAGGGCACCACTATACTCCAGGGGAGCTGCCATCTAGCGTCTTGGGTGAGGCAGTGGCCAAAAGCTGCTGCCTTCCCCCATCTTTTCCTTCTCGGGGCGTCCCGGCCAAGTTGAACAGATGGCCGTCCATCACAAAGGATTAACTTGACTTACAGTACTTGTAGGCAGATAGTTGTAAATGCTCTGACAGATTTAACCTGAGACAGTAGCACACTAAATAGTTTAGTGACATTTATTTGTTCAAAATTAATACGATGACACAGTCGTTACTTGGATGGATGGAGTTCACGCATTCTGATCCAAGGTGATCATGAACACTATGCACAGTACAGGAGTCGTGTTCACCAGCCCACAGTTAGATTACACCCACGCTTCAGCCAAATGTGACTCGATTCTGATTTTTTGATTATTATGTGACACGGATCTGATTTTTTTTTAGGAACAGTATGAACAAAAACTAAATCAAATGACATTTTCTCTTAACAGATTTTTTATTAGGCTGTACTAAAATATGTGACTCCCATGCAATCTCCTTCTGGGAGCTTGAATCACAATTGTGTGATTATTTGCGTGCCATCTTGTAGAAATACCAAATACCAGTCCTTCTAATTGAAATAATCAGCATAATTACTGGAGGGAAAATGAATGGGAATATGACTCCTGTGAAAGGTACCCTACAAACTGTGGAAATACACAATACTTTTGAAAGCCCAGGAAGAAAACCTAAAGGTCATTTCCTTGAGGTAGGCACTCGAAGTCCGGCACTACAATATAGTACAAGGCCTGGCATGGCAAGTAGTCAATCAAACACACTGTTGACTCAGCAATGCTAAACAATTTGGACAGTGTGTGGCGTTCTGCTACTATCACCAGCCGGGAGAGTTCAATTGCTGCTTGTTTTCTGATAAAGAGGAGAGGCCTAAGTATTTCACTGGGAGAGGCCTGGAAGCAGACTTTGACATAAGTGTCAGGATCAGGCCTTTAGTTTTGATTATTTTTAAGTCCACTGTGATCTCTAAACATTTTGAGACTTTGATATGAGGGTTTTAGAGGTCAAAGAATCTCATGAGCAATTTGGTTTTTGTAGTTTATACAATGATATTCTTCAACAATGCCTTTTTTTCTTTATTATGAGAGTTTTTTTGTCAGTGGATCTATGCTGTACGTGAAGTGTGCTGTACATGACATTAAAAGGGATACAGGTGAAGCCGTGCAGTTCCTGGTTTCCCAAGATTCGATTCTTCCAAAACACCTTTGCATTCATTTTGTGTTGTGACTGAATTTCTAGTTACAAACAATTTCTCCCTACTTTTTGACTACAGTTTAAAATTTGTCTCTGGTTAAGTGCTCCTTTTTTTGGTTATCAAACTTTCCCGTACTGTTTCCTGATTACAATTTTTGATGTCCATCCTAAGTGCTATTTCCCTAACCTTCCATCTTTCTGGTTCTAAACCCATGTTTGAAGCTTTCTTCTTAGTGACATCTCCTTCTTCCAAATTCTCTCAAAAGCTGCTGCCACCTTATGCAGTCAGTACAATAAGTATTTGAGCCTTCCCGTTGATTATGAAATTTTTACATCTTTGCTTCTTATCAAAGTTGTCCACATTTTGTTCCCATAAGTCCCAATCTCATCTTTCATATCCACATATTTCTATGAACAGAGATGGCAGAGATAACCGCGTTCAAAGCAACAGCTACAATCTTTCATTTTTGATTTCCCTCTCTTGCCATCATGAGTTGATGAATTTGCACACATACTCCACCAAAGCTCGTTTACAAATTAGCAGCAGCCATGTTGTTTATGTTCATGGTGGTTGTTGTGATGTGAAATTTTGCATACAAGTTGATAAATATATTGTATGTCTTTATTTGTAACTTAGGCAAAGCAATATGATATTAATGTTACATTAGTGAGAAGCTTTCATGTTTACCACCCAGCCCAGGACTAAGTCAGGATAGTGAATTTTACGACAGGGATGGAGGAAGTGCCTTGAACAAATTTGGCTGATATTTCTCTGCTGGAGTCTCTCAGTCAACCCCTTACAGGAAAGCCAGACTGCCTAACTACCAAGCTTTACCTTAACACCTGGTTTGGAGGGCAGGTGCGAAGGTATTCTGTCCCCTCATTGGTCTGAAGTATGGCTGTTTGGAGCTGGCTTGTACCAGTAGCCTTTAAGTACCATGACGCCCTATTGGCTCTAGGGGATGGACAGAAAATCTGTACATTTGCTTGCTTTACCCAGCTCTCTTTCTCTTACCAAACTGATGAAAGACCATCTCACACCATGAACTGAAAAGGACAACATAATGAAGAGCACAGCTCGGCAGCCATATTGAGACAGGCATGCAGCCTGTTCTGAAGAGATTTGACCAAAAATGAGGACTTATTTAGAGACATTTTAAGTAACTAACAAGTCTGTGTGCCACCTGAAACTATACATCAGCATTTATCAGGCTGTATGGTTGCCAATATTCAATTGTACTTTGCATATTGTTATTATTTATGAACATTACCAGTAATACATTATTTAAATTGTAACTTAACTCCTGCTTGTCTTTTACTACACCTAATTGCCTGAGGTTATAGATGTAGAAGGGAAAGTGGGGAGAAGTTATATGGTACAATACCTTATAAACAGTGGTAAGTCTGGGTGAGTTGAAGCATTCTGACAAAGGCTACATCTTAATAATAAAAATATCACTCTACCAAGATAAAACAGTGGTGTAATACGTTGCATCTGTCTGTTTTTTAATTTTGCACATGTGGCCCACATTCGGAATAGATGTCTGTAAACATTAATATTGGATTTGTGCCACATGATAAAATTAATTTACACAGACAGGGAAACATTAGCATATATTACAAACTTAAAAAAATAAGCCAAAGTCACATTACAGAACTTCTAGTTCCTACTTGACAACGGCAGTGACCGTTGCCTGAGTATATCGATTTACATGACTAAAAGTCACTGAGGATGTCAAATTACGTGACTATGTGACAACTTTCAAGTAGTTTCACATTTCCAAAGTATTGCAAGCTCTCCCCTTTTGCTGACAGTTAATAACATGTTGCCTGACAGAGCTGGTGCCCAAATGAAGGCTTTACAGGTACGATGAGTTCAACTGCAAATTTAAAAAAATATAATAATTTGTATTGAGAAGAATTTATATTGAAAGCTTTCGTATCTGAGGGCCTCTTCATATACAATATTTTTGGTTTTGTCATCAGGGGCGAGAATGTAGCTGTGATCTTCTTGCCAAAAATGTAAAAAGTTGGCAAGGTATCTCTGGCCAAGAGGAAGGTAGGTATGCTTCAACGTCCAATGTTGCCGCTGTAACTGATCGTGTTCAGCTCTGATGGGAGAACGTCTCCCACGTGGGGTGAAGAGCACGTGGCCGTGATATCTCTTCCAATGAGCAGGTACCCTCTAAAACACATGTAGGTGTGGTCTCTCTTTCAAAAACGTCAAACATTATCTCTTTAAGAATCTCCAGATGATAATGTCTGCTGAACAAACAGGTATCACTTGCTAAGCAGAGGCAAGATACGCTCCAACATGTGGTGAGAGGTACAGCGACTCAAATAGAGGCTGGCGCATAAGTGAGGAAGGCCCCGCCTTGCTCCCTACTCCTGAGGTCCTGCCTCCCCCTCCCCTCGTCCTGCTGCCTAACTGTCAGATTTGTGCGAATAAATTGGTGCCGCAACCAAACTATAATACTTAGCACGATGAGAGCAGTCATAAAATCAATCGGAATGTTCAAGCAAATTATAGAAAAAAACCCAATCTACATCCGTTAAGTAGTTCTGTCGTGAAAAGCAGACATACATTGGATTTAGTATGTATAGAAATTTGAAAAAACATGCATCTTTAATAAAAATGTATATTTTAAAACGACCTTAGGCCTGCATGTTATCTGCTGTGGCCTTATTGGTGGTATCAGATGACTTATGATCTCATGGAGAGCCAGTGGCTTCACAGATGATGTTAAAGTCAATTTTGAAGTTTGCCCTGTGGCTTTCATGAATTCCCAGATGTGAATTTCCTTTGCCAACCCAGTGATGCATGCGTGTAACCTGTTCTTTCACTCTGTGGTGCCAAGGAGCCGATTCATGCCTTTATCACTTGCTGGGCTGTTAACTGATGCGTTATTTGCTGGCACGGCTGCGAGTCACGGTGCGTTCAAAATTTAACGGTGTGAATTCTGACACGGCCGTATTAATCATGTGTCACATTGGCTTACTGTCAGTGCAGTCGCAATTTGATTTTTTTCTGTAGGCATATCTGAGCTGAATTCATCAGAGCAGAGGTCTGCTGTCCCACTCGACATTTCCATTTAAAACATTCTCAGTATAAAGAAGAGCAAAGATCTTGCCATACTGGACTTTCCATAGCTAATTGCAGTATTTTTGCACTCTTTTCTTCACAGCAAATATTCTAATTGTTTTTCTGTTTTATTTTCATTTTGAAATGCTTTAGATATCATCTGAAAATGGAGTATGATATGTATGTGTGTAGGAATGACATGATGGCATAAAATTATCATCTGGTTGCTGTATTTGTAGCTAATGCCATTAGTTGAGGGGGGCACACTGTCATAGTGCTTGGCATAACAGGAACAATTCCTGACCTGGTAACTATGTTGAGTATGAATGTCTTGTCTTTATTTGTTTACTTTTTTCATGCTGTACTGTCGGTTACCTCACACATCTCAGGACTTGAGTGTTAGGCTAACCGGGGGCTCTAAATTGGCCCATGATGAGACTTGTTTGAGGGGTGTGCCTTGTGATAGACTGGTGTCATGTCCAAGGTTGCTTCTGTTGCCGCTGGCATTATGGAGTCAGGTCCTGCCCTGACTTTAGTTTGGATTTGAGAATTATAAGCTGTGCTATTTATGTGTGTTGTGATAGTGAGACATCTGAGAAATATTTCTAATATTCCAACCCACTATATCCTAACTACAGGGTCATGGGGGTCTGCTGGAAACAACACAGGGCACAAGGCAGGAAAGAAACCTGGGCAGGGCACACACACACACACACACTAGGGACAATTTAGGATTGTCAATGCACCTAACCTGCATGTCTTTGGACAGTGGAAAGAAACCGGAACACCCGGAGGAAACCTACGCAGACACATGCAAACTCCACGCAGGGAGGACCTGGGAAGCGAACTCAGGGCTCCTTACTGTGAGGCAGCAGCGCTACCACTGCACCACCGTGCCGCCCAATATTTCTATTACTACTATAATTTTTTATCATTATACTGACTGATTAAGAGTATGTCAAGCCAAACAAAGTATATTTCAAAACCACAAATGTACTTAATATATGAGTCAGAGTGTTAGTCATTTGAGGTGCTCCCATATACCCACTAAGCACATACAGTATGGCTTTTCTTTCTCTTTTTATTTATCCTTCCTCCAAACCTTATTTCACATGCCAAACTCTGGTTAGTCTTGAACCATTCTTGTTTGAAAATAATAGAACCCTCATCTACAACCAACTTGTAAAATATACTGTAATTCAGGATCTTAAAGAAGTTGTGCCTACACCAGCGACAGAGAGCCCAAGTGTGTTCTTGTCAAGTACTCTACCAGCACGTCACCATCACAGGCCTACTTTTAACATGTAGTTTATGAGAGAGCTAGCCTTTCTGATGGAAATCCGTGCAATAATTCAGATTATTGAAATTAACTTTAAAAATCCACAGCATGAAATTAGCATAAAAAAAATAATTCCATGAAATTAACAAAATGGTAAAATGTGAAGTTAACATTAAAAAGTGAGAGCGTATAATTAACATGAAAAAGTGATTACGTGAGTTTAACAAAAAGTAAAAGTGTGAAATTAACATTAAAAACGTGAAAGTATGAAATTAGCATCAAAAGGTGATTATGTGAAATTAACAAAATGCTAAAGCCTGAAATTAACATAAAAGTGAAGGCATGAAATCAGCATTAAAAAGTTACAGCGTAATATCAACATTAAACAGTGAAAGAATGAAATTAACATTAAAAAGTGAAATTAACTAAACATTCAGGGAATGGAATTAACATTAAAAAGTGATAGCTTGAAATTAACAAAATGCTAAAGCCTGAAATTAACAATAAAAAATAAGAGCATGAAATTAATGTTAAAAAATGAAAGCATGACATTTATTTTAAAAATCCAGAGTTTGGAATTAACATTAAAAAATGTGAGAGTGAAATTATTATTGAAAAGTGAGAGCGTGAAATTGCCTTTAAAAATCAACAGCATTTAATTAACATTAAAAAGTGATTATGTGAATTTAACGAAAAGTTGAATCGTGAAGTTAACATTAAAAAGTGAGAGGGTAGAATTAACATCTAACAGTGATTACGTGAAATGAGCAAAACGCTAAAGCCTGAAACTAACATTAAAAAAGTGATAGCATGAAATTATCATTAAAAAGTTAAGAACGTACAATTAACATGAAAAAGTGAGAACGTGAAATTAACTAAACATCCAGAGTATGGAATTAACCTTAAAAAGCGAGAGTGTGAAATTGACAAAAAGTTGAAGTATGAAATTAACATTAAAAAAGTGAAAGCATTAAATTAACAGTAAATGGAAGAGTGTGAAATTAACATTAAAAAGTGAGACCGTAAAATTAAAATTAAAAAATGACAATGTGAAATTAACAAAATGCCAAAGCCTGAAATTAACATTAATAATCGGGAGTGTGCTCCCCTCGACTTTCTCGTATACTGAGATAGAGGAAAAGGTCATCAGAACCACTTAAAATGGCGCAATATTTCTCAGATATCAAATGTCTTTGTTTCTCATCATAACTAATTGAGAATATCGATACACAATCATTTATCTCTATTTATAATCAAACTTTATATTAAAATTATATTTTTGCACTTAGGAAGGTTGAAAACGGTGGTGGAATTTTTTCATGATTACATATGCATTACCTAGATTATTTGCAAAGTAAAAAGAGTTAGAGTCACCTAAAAACATAGAAGTGTTAGTATTATATAATATTTGTCGCAATAAATTGCTATAGGTAAAACTGCCTTTAGGTACATTCAATTATGATAATGATGGCAGAATTAAAAGAAAATATTATAAAATTAAATGTATTTCCAGGAACACTACGGGGACGTAAGCAGCTTGTTCCCATTACTTCTTTATATTTACATGGCATGTTCGATGTTTACATGTTATTGTTAAACTGATAATTTATAAATTAATATAAAATTAATAATAGTAGTTGAAAGAATATGTGTTATATTGAATACAGTTTTTAATATTGTGTACACATTTATATTTTCATGATACAAAAAATTTGGATGGATGTTTAAATAAAATATTTCTTCTGGTTTTTTTCTCAAATTTCATATCTGTTTGCTTTTTATCATTATAAATATCTATACAAAATTTGAATCATCTATCTGAAATTATAGCCATAGCCTACTTGAAAAGTTGGGAAAGTATTCGGTTAAAATACCACTTCCATTTGCTGGAAGTGGCCCAAAAGTTGATAGGATGCCTTATTTTTGATATAAAGCGGGTATAGAAAATCTCACATGGGTGCGCATCACGGAAATAGAGGTGCAAGTCGCTTGGGGCTGTTGGGATCGTGGCTGCCTCCTGCATAGATCCAGAGTACTCGGCTGAAATCCCAGCCCAGTAAATACCTGTAAAAGGTTTATGGTAAAATAAATAAACACATTTGTTGTATTTTTTCACTATTCCTTTATGATCTATTATTTATGACTAAAATGTACATAAGGGCCTGCACTTTAACTGTAAGTTTAGTAAATTGAAGAAATGTCTGCCAGGTTTATTGTGTCTTCTCACAGAAAACCAAAACAGCAATTGAATGGGACTTGTCTCTTACGTATCAGGACTACCCAGTATCCCAATGAAATAACATCTTTGAGACATAAACAATACTATTGATGAGGCAAGGAAACACAAGGCAATAAAAATGTGAAGATGTATGTCACTTCATTCATCCCTGCAACACTGTGGGAAAGGCAGAGACAACATGAAAAACATCTTTAGAACATGCAAGCAAAACGAAACAAAAGAGGAATGACCGGACAATGTCCAAGTGCAGGATTTGCACTCAGTCAGCTGGAACTGCCTGATGGTCAAAACATCATTACTCATGTCTTACTATATATTCTACACATTAGTAACAATAACTACAGTCGTTCCGTGAATGGATTTTACATGTTCACATTATGAGAAAAATGCATCCGCCTCTTCCCCTCATTCATTGGTCAAGAATCTTGTCTTTAATTCAGAACTACAATCTCATGTGTAGGGTTTCCTGTTTGTGGACTATTTTAATTTTCCAGAGTAATTTATTTAGCAATATTTTTGCAAGAAATATATGAGTTTTGCACATTGTGAACTTGCAACTGGATGGCTTGACTTGTGGATTGTGTGACACAGGTAATGTGACATTTTTTTCCTGGAATAGACCACAAATCCTGAAGTGCACTGTGACATGGTCTTCGTGACACACTCATCTGTTCTTATAATGGCCACCCTGACTTTATGATCTGCAATGTTGCCCCCTGGGGTTTTAATGGAAGGGTTTCTTGGTTTTTGTGCATTACTCATAAAACCAGTAATACTCCTTTTTTTTACCATTTTCTGAATTGTGCATTTTACAGGAGCATTCATAATGGAATATCCTTCCAAGAAATCCTATCATATCAACTTGTTCTGAAGTCCGAACATTCAGCTTCACAATCAAAATCCGCTGTCCCAACAAAAAGGCAGGCCTCCTCTCCGGCACGCATGTATATAATGATATTAACAGAAATACTCTTGAAGATTTACTTCTACCTTCAAGTGAATACATTTCTTTCATTCATTTCATTGTTAAACCTGAACAACACAGGTCCATAGTGCAGATCATGTATAGATGTGGGTAATGGGAAAGTTCCAATGCTGAAGTTAACTGGATGATGTCCCATTTCCAATTTGCTGTATCCAAGTCTGAGGGGTGACCTGAAAGTCAGTTGCAACGGCATTGTGGGATGGAATGGAAGAGTCCAGTTGTGCAACGTGTCTGAAAGATCAGAACTGGCGACGGATGACAATATTTTTAATCGGTTTCAGGAGTTCAGAGTTCCTCTCAAAGTCATGCAAGTAAAGCTGGAGGATCTAGCATTGGCATCACAAGTGGAAAGACTGAAGCATTTGTATGTCAGAAGTCAGCGTGGTCCAGGTTTCTGAGCTGTAGAGCAGAATTTGCAGAATGCAGGTTTGATATGTTCTGGCCTTGCTGATCATTTGAATGTTCTGCTAGTGCCAGACTTTTTGTAGTGACCTCATGGCAAAGGCAGCAAAGCCAAATGTGCATTTGATTTACGAAGAGCACTTGCCATCAGAACTCTGTACACTTCCCAGGTATTTGAACTCAGGTATTCTCTAGTATTTGAAGCTCTCTGACCCTTAATGATGATGTCACATGTGTTGTTGCCAATCCCTAAACTATGCAGTTTTGTTTTCTGCTTTTACACTGGATGCCCCGATTCAAATTTCTCAAGTAATATCTGGCAATGCATCCAGGAAAGCAATGCCATCCACATAATCAAGATGGGTAAAGTACCATTGTTCTGGATGGAGAGCTCACAAATCTAGTCTTTGGCCCTCCCGAAGAGTGCAGGAACCAGGATGACTCCAGAGTAGGTCCCAAAACTCTGCTAGAGGCTTCCAGTAATCCTGACCTTGGCTCTGGTTCCCTCCTGGAGGCCCCTGATGAGTACTGTTGGAATACATTTTCAGCTGCTAAAACCAAAGCGGGGAAAGAACTGAACATCAGAGGTGCCAAGAAGCAAATCTTTTCTAAGGAATGGAGTGAACCCCTGCTCAAAAAAGCAGGACTCTAAATGGCTTTCCCTGCAGCAAAGCAGTCATTGTGGAGTTTGGATTAAAACCATAACAGCAATTGCAGTATGGCATTTTGTCAAATGGAGTCAACTATGTCGGATGAGGCATTAGTCGTTGAAATGCTTCATAGCTCCTACCAAAGACGCTTGGGGCTAAAGGAAGACTCCGGATGCCTGGCTTCTTTCTTTATTTTATTGCTAATTCTCTTGCCAATTTTTCTTTATTGGAGCAACAAAATGTAATAAGAGCGAAAAGCATCCTGTTTGCGCTTGTTTAACTACTCATGGACAGAAAGAACATAGATGCGCTTTTATACTTTCATGTCTCTAATTTTTTTCTAAGGAGATTAAGCAGCTTTGTTCATTGATTTATATTTAAACGCTGTCATTTCTTCCTGATATTGCAAAGTCTGACTGTCGCTTAGGGTTTTGACATTTCTCTCAAGCTTTGGTGGGTCAGTGTTGGGAGAGCGCACAGTTCTTAAGGTGCCTCATAGGGGGCAGTGCTTATGTTCAGGCTTTGGGGGGCACTAGATGGGATCTAGATGGCCCCTAATGTTGGCTTTTGGGGATGAGCTTATCTTTCCCATTTTTTATCTTTAAGGATATAACACCAGGTGTTCCTAGTGGTTGGCAGTTATCATTTACTCTACGGAAACAAGAATTTTCTTTTTCAACATTAGAAATGCCAAAAGATCAGTACTGTACTTTCATCCATTATTTGTACAAACTGGAACTTTTGTGAGTGGGACCTCAAAGGCTGAGGCTGTCCAGAGATTGAAAGGATGAGGGGCTATTGAGTAGCTGTGTACAAAAAAAAAGGCAGACGTTAACAATGTCAGATGAGAGCTGACTATTTGGACACTGAAGGAATGGCCGCTAAAAATGGGGTTTTGCAGTCCTATGTGAATAATAAATTAAAATACGTCATTTCAAGCAGTCTATACCAGCTCTTAACTCAACACAGACAGACACAGGAGGCACACTAATAAAACACAAAAGGTTTATTTTTGTTTCTTCACTTGTGGGCAACATCTTCCCCATTCCCGCAAGTACACAACACAGCCCCAGCACAGCACAACACTTTACTTTCTTTCTCCTTTGTCTTTCCCCTCCACTCCTCCTCAACCTTTGTCTCCCTCCTCCCGACTCTGGATTACTGAGTAGTCACTGCTGACCCCTTATATAAGCCAACCTGAAAGTGCTCCGGGTGCTCGTTGCTCCACTTCCGGCTGCACTTCTGGGTATGGTGGGAGAACCACCCACACGGGCTCAGGAACAGCTGCAGCACCCCCTGGTGGCACCCCCAGATCCCAACAGGGCTGTAGAGAACTCCATCTCCCATGAAGCCCTGCGTTGGCTGCCAACTAGCTTCCAGGGGGAGGTACTGTTCTGGATAGGCTGGCTCCCCCGATCCTCCAAGTGTGGAGGTATCCCAACCATTCACCACACAGTAATATCCATTTTCAATATTAAGAATGTCTTGGGTATATTTTTAAATCAATTTACTTCTGTCCTCATTTGAAAAAGTAACAATTTCTGTCCAAAACATGAGCATGGTGGGTGATTCTAATCTTTTGGACACTAGTATTCTATTTCTATGTGCCTGCCGCCAGTGACGGTTTAGACCTATGCCACATGTCTTCACTTTATTTAAAAGGAAAGACGCACAACAACCATCTCTCACCCCTTCACCACCTAACAGCTAATATGTGGTGAACGCACTGGCGTGAAAATGGCTGCCATCGCATCATCCAACTGCGTGCTGCACATTAGTGGTGCTTGAAGTAGCTCCCAACTGCCTATGAAAAAGCGATATGAGTAGTGAGAAAAGTGCTATATAAATATAAATAATAATAATAATAATAATAATAATAATAATAATTTATTATTATTGTTGTTGTTGTTATTATTATTAATGTTATTTACCCTGAATAGATGTCTAACTGTTTATTGCCACCACAGAGCTTTGATGAATACATTAATGGTTGGACTGGAGCATTCAGCAGTCACTAAAATGTAGGCTTGATCCTCAAACAGGTCCCCTTTACTCTTCAAATCATTTTGGATGCATGTTCTCTGAGATTGTAGCCAAACCCACCTGGCTTTTGTAATACCCTTCTAGTGTCCAGTAGTACTACAGTTAATCCCAGATAATGTTCCTCATGGCTGAATTTAACTCTGTCAGATCCAGCCTTTCGTTCATTGGCTGCTCTTATCTTCATTGAATATAAGAACAGGAGACTAGCGGTCGCCGTGCTTGTCATTGTGTACATCATGTATAGAGGTGGTGGTTTGTGCATATTAGGCTGAGTGACACCATAGGACTGGCCCTTTATGGGTGAATGTTTTTATATGAATCAGTGTTACCTGAAGCCTTGCACCCAGTGCTGGCAAGATAGGCTTGGGCTCTGGTGTGACCCCTTTGTGACACATGTGAATCTTTGATCAAATCAAATCAAATTTTATTTGTCGCATGCACATTATACAAGGTGGAGTCAAGCTAAAGGGATTTATTAGAAAATGGAACAAACCTTAACAAAAATGATAATGTCATTTTTCAATGCAGTCTCCACCCAGCAGAATAAAAGTTTTTGTCTTGTCCTCGTAACCACTCGTGCACCTGAGTTATTGTCAAACACTACATGCCGAGGAGTACTACAGTCACTAGTCCAAGTTACTTGCTAAAGACCAATGTGAAGCCTGCCATTCAAACCAAGCGTTGGGGACTGCTGTCTCAAGAAGTCCTTTTTCTGCAAGATAATGCCTGCCCGCCAACACACTGCTAAGAACACCAAGGCTTGTCTGGAGAAACTGAAGTTTGAGGTACTGCTACACCGTCCTTATTTGCCAGATTTGGCACTGTGTTCCACCTTTTTGGACCACTGAAAAAACACCTGGATGGTCTTATCGATTCAAGACAGATGATAATGTGAAGAAAGCGGTGCACGAGTGGTTGCAAGGACAAGACAAAACCTTTTATTCTGCTGGAATCCAGGCCCTTCCAGGCAGGTGGCACAAGTGCGTTGAGAAGGGTGGAGACTACATTGAGAAATGACATTATCAGTTTTGTTAAGGTTCATTCCATTTTCTAACTTTAGCATGACTCCCCCTCGTATATACCGTATATATGTAGTACATACCAATATGCAGTGAATGCTTAGTTAGTCAACTGCAATGACTTTGACTTCAAAATGAATATAAAATGACAATAGCATTAATACATGACTTTATAAATATTACATATCATTAGTAGAATTCTGAATATGTTATAAATAATAACTAAAAAAGTAACGCACTTAACTTAATGTATGAGAATTAGCAGTAGAGCATCACATATTTCTAGACACTTTCCTTTTTCAAGATGCTCAAAAGCTCCTCAGACTCTCTGAGGTGGTCCTCAAGCAGCGTTAGCATTTAACTGACCGCAACACTGAAAAGAGATCATTGTTGGGTTGGCTGGTATCATTGATAATTTCCAACATCACTTGGTGTAGATGTCATTGAAGTTAGAGAGTGCACACCCAGGAATGCTACCAGCTGACCGCACTACTTTCTGCAGAGCCTTTGTGCTCCTCCTGTGTGTTGTTCCCAAACATACTTCCTGTCAGGATACTTTCAATGGTGGATGTGTAGAAGTTCTTTAGTAATTGGGAGTGCAGCCTGAAATCCCAGAGGCATCTGAGTTGGTGTAGATGTTGTTCTGGTGCTTTCTTTACCAAGATGTCGGTGTGTTTAGAGCAGTCCATTGTGAGGTGGACACTGGGGTATGTGAAACTGTCTCCTCTCTTCACCTGAGTGTTGTTAATTCTGAGGAGTGGTAGTTCTCCCAAAGTTCAGAATCATCTCCTTTGTCTTGCTCATTTTTAGGAGTAGACTATTGTCCTGACGCCAGTGTGACAGGCTCTCCACATCATCCACAGCTCCTAGTTGTTAGATATCAGGCCCACCACAGCTGTTTCATGAGCTTCACATCTTTATGTTTGGGTACATCACCCTTTGGCTGTGATTCTCTCAGATTATCACTTCTCCTTATTTCTTTATATCACTTTGGATTAACAGGAGTACATACTGTAGCCTGATTATCAGAAGAACACAAGTATAACTAGCGTAACCAGACATTCTCTAGTTTCCGGGACAGTCATATATTTATGCATTGTGTCCTGTTTAATATTTGGAATATAACAGAAGGCACTTTTCAGCCACAGAAACTTTTTTTTCAGGAGCCAGGGACGTTTTAGAGACTCAGGAACTTTTGTAACATTCCCATCTCAGGAACTTGGGCCATTTGTAGTTACTGACAGGTAGTTCCTACTACCTATTTTTAGCTCCTACTCCAGGGTATGCACTTTTCGTTCAACCAGGATCTGTCGTGGGGGAAGCTTGGTTGATGAATTATGTTAAACAGTTGACCATAAACACTGGTGCCATCTTACAACTCTGTTAGCAGTTTGGACTTTGAAGAGTTATCAGTAAATACAGTACAGCCGCACTTCGTGCCTCATTACTCTTCATAGCTGCCTCCCTGGTGTGTTGCGCCACATGTCACATTGAAGCAACAGACTCCCCCGCGCAGCCAGAAGTGCTTCTAAGCAGTAAGGTGTGGGAGTCCCCTGTGAACTCCAGATTGCACTGCACTTCGCACCGCATTGCTTTTCATAACCTCCTAATTAGTGTGCCTCATCATCCACCGCATTGAAGAAATAATCTCCCTCGTTAAGTTGTGTTTGCTTCGAAACAGTAAGGTGGAGGGATCATCAGCTTATTGCTTTGAATTTAAAATGTTTACATGACAACACCTGAAAGTGGTCTGGGACCCCAGTTGGCCCAGGACCTTCCTCATATAGCAACTCATTAATTCCTGAAAACAAAGTTTATGCGTTGGGAAAACACCTTAAATGTCCCATTTTTAACACACTGGTCATTTCAATTAATGTGCTCTAAACTCCTTGTTCTTCGATTTAATATACATTATGTCTAACAATGTGCACCAAACTGTAAGATTAAGTCGCTTGATTAGTAGGTTGTGTCCCGTTTTGGGACTGTGAAAATCTGGTCAGCCTAACTTCTACCCTTGGACTTTTATTATTATACCACCAAATTCTTAGTCAGTGTCATCTTCACTGTCCTACCTCTTAATGAGCACACTTTAGAACTTGCTGATGACTCATTTCATTCATGCAGTGTTAGTTTGACTCATCCGAAAATTCACTTTTATTTTCCAGTGCCACCTGCTTTGCCGTCATTACCATTAAAGCATCTATAAGATTGCATTTACAATACAAAGCAAGTGTTGCGTGACATTCTCTATCTGTGAAAGCTAAATTAATAACAGAATTTGAAGTTTGCTGCTTCTCCTGATGTTCATGTTTATTTTCCCAGTGTGCCCTGTTTTCCACCTACATCCCAAAGATTAATCATATGGTGACTGCTTTGGAACTTGAATATGACTGGTGGCGTGTGTGGACGAAGGTTCAAACAAATAGCAGGCAGACACCAATTCTAATAAGCAGAATCTTTTATTTCTGACTTCTCGGTGAGCAGAGCGGCTTTTTCTTACAGAGAGAAAATGCAAGGAAAGGCCCCCAACAAGGGGGGGTTCAGCTGCATTTATAACAAAACCTTCAAAGAGAATGGTTAGAAAAAAAATAGATCAGTTCCATCCAAGGCCACAGAACATTCTTTACAAAATTTGTTGATTACAACGGAAAGCATAAATTCTAGTCTTATATTTGAAATGAAGCTTATCAGAAAACTTGTCATACGTTTGGCATCTTACTTGGACGATAATCTAGACACTGCTGAAGCAGCTGGGAAGAGTCAAAAACTGCATTCCACACCGGCAGCTCTACCCTAATAAGCATACAGAGAACATGCAGATTTTCATACAGAAGCTAGCAATAGATTTTAACTTCCATTCCACACATGAATGTGTCCTGAGATGAACTGGCATCCCATCTAGGCATTGGTTGCTACTTTGAGTTTGAAGTTGCAAGGACATAATATGACTCCATCTGTGGTGTAATGGGAAATGAATAGCAATATACAATGTACATCACCAGTTTCAGGTGTGTTTTCTTAGCTATAAAATGGTGGATAACTTTCTGGACTGCTGTTCCATTTAAGTTCATTCCTTCTTATCACCACTACCTTGAGATAGACTGTAGTTTAGGAAAATGAACAGATGAAGGTTTGACTTTGTCTTTATTCATTTACGATTCAGTAAGTCCAATTCTGACATACTGCAAGGTGGCACTCAGGTTATCACTGCTGCTTCAGGACTTCATGGCCCTTGGTTCACCTCTCGGCCTTATAATTGTCCACGTGGACTCGGCTTAATGTCAGGGCAGCTAAGCTAATAACCTGCTTCTGTGAACATTATCAGCTTGGGTCACGCCCATCTGAAAAATCGGGAGTGGTTCCCCTAGACTTTCTTGTATACTTGGATATGGGGATGGATATCTGAGGAGTAAACCACAAGACAATCATTATATTTTTATATTATGTACAATAAAGAACCATCAACAATAAATCAAATCAAATTAATAATATATTGAACAATTATTATGAAAGTAAAGTTGAATAAATCAGACTCTTCAGCTGCATGAATAAAAGGTAAAGTATCACTTCCGGTTAATGGAAATAGCCCAAAAGTTGATAGAAATTTACGTTTTGTACTTAATACTTGTATGTAAAATTTGGTTGACTTAAGTTAAAGCGTACTCAAGTTATTGTGTTTACGTACACACACAGACATAATTCCAAAAATGGTATTTTCGTACTCAGGGAGGTCTAAAACGTCGAGATTCATCAAAATCTCAAAATCCAATTTTTGGATGACTGCAATACTTTACCTATGAGAAAGTAAATCGGACTCAGGGAGGACTAAAACGATGAGATTCATCAAAATCTCGAGGTTGAATTTTTGGACGATTACAATACTTTCCCTATACTTTGTATATGAGAAAGTAAAAAGTAAGTACACCCCATGGAAATTGTTGACTTTTTCAATATATTTGAACAGGTACAGTAAAGTTTAGATATTCATGCAAACAGAGCCTACAGGAAAAGGTCAGTCAGTCAGGCATTGTCCAACCCGCTATATCCTAACACAGGGTCACGGGGGTCTGCTGGAGCCAATCCCAGCCAGCACAGGGTGCAAGGCAGGAACAAATCCTGGGCAAGGTGCCAGCCCAACGCAGAAAGGAAAAGGTGATACACTTAAACAAATGAATGGATTCATTCTCATGATCTAAATGAACAAAAATGCAGATTTGTCACATGGAAAAAGTTAGCACACCCCTACATTTATCATCACTTCAGATCCATCTAATTAGAATCAGATATTCCAGATTAAGTGCCAATGACTAGAACTTCCTTAGACAGTGTACCGGTGTAGTCTGTCTTATTTAGGCCACAGATATCTAGATATTGGAGTTCTCTTTGCTATTGACGTGTTTACTGTCATCATGCCAAGATCAACAGAGCTCTCTAAGACTCTTAGAAACAAGGTACTAGATACCTATGTGTCTGGCAAATTTAAAATGATTGCCAAATTATGTGAAATCTATCATTCCACTGTAAGGACAACCATCTACAAGTGTCGCACTGCAGATTTCCTACGACTGCTAACTTATCCAGGACTGGCCGGGACAAAAAAATCAGCCCAAGAGCTCAGTATTTGATATCAAAAGATCCCACCAAGAACCCCAAAGATCTGCAGGTAACTCTTGCAAAAGTTGGTGTCAAAGTGCATGCATCTGCAATCAGAAAGAGACTGCACAAGTTTCGTCTTTGCGCAAGGTGTGCCAGGAAGAAGCCATTGCTGTCCAAATAGAAAATTACAGCAAGACCACAGTTTGCCACTGAAAATCTAGGCAAAGACCAGAGCTTTTGTAACAATGTGCTCTGGGCAGATGACACAGTTGTTTGGCCACCGTAGCAGCAGACATGTTTGGCACAAACCAAAGACAGCATCTCGAGTGAAGAACCTCAAATTAATTGTGAAGCATGTTGGTGGAAATGTTATGATTTGGGGTGAACTGTGAATTCTTAATCATATCAAAGTGTGCTTGAGGAGAATGTGAGGCCATCAAGTTGAAGGTGAACCAGAAAGTGATCTTTCTACACGATAATGATCCAAAGCACAATAGCAAATCCACCAAGGAGTGGCTCAATATGAAGAACTGGAGGGCTGTGGACTGGCCTAGTCAAAGCCCTGATTTGAATCCTATTAAAATATTGTAGGGGATTTGAAAATCCACAAACATCTTGCAATTTAAGGAATTTTGCACAGAGAGGAAATCCGAAATGTCACCTTGAAGAAGTCATGTCTGCTAAAGGGGGCAATAGCAACTTCCAAGGGTGGACTTACTTTTTCTCAGTCTTGATATTTTTGTTAATTAAATGATTGAAAAGGTATTTTTATTGAAGTGTATCACATTTATCTTTAGGCACTGTTTTCCTGTTCAAATATGATGAAAAAGTGAACAATTTCCTTTTCACATGACAGTAACTTTTAGCCATGTGGATGTATAGAAACGCCTGAATATTCATTTCTGTCTTATTTCCTTCATTTTTTTGTATTATGGCAAAGCTAGAAATTGTTATATTTAGTAATCCTGAGCAGTAAACCTACCTGGATTCCTGTCACTAATTATATAAAAAAAAAATAATAGGATTTGTGTGATTATTTCAAATCCTGTGGCGAGCCCAAGGTGCTGTTAGCTTGCAGGGCCTAGTGGCTTCTTGAAATTTGGCTTCTATTTGACTTCAGTCTCAGAGCCGTTACCCAATCGGCTTATTCCTGTTACACAAGTAAACCTTCCTTAATTAAAGGAATTATTGAAATGATTTACCGAGAAAGAGGATGGCATCAGGGGTGGAAAATACTGATTTTCTTTTTCTTTTTTATTACTTTAAACAGAGACATGTTAAGTGTGGCCTTGAGCAGCCTCCAGATTGCTTACTCTCATGTGACTTTGGCACACACAAGGCTTCCGTTCTTTATCTCTCTGTCCCTGGATGACACTAAGTTGGTGCAATCCCAAGAAGTCTTTTAGAATTAACAAGAGAATCTCATTCTTGTTTAGTGAATGTAATTAATTCTTTGTGAGTATTTCTTACATTTTATTTTATATAGTGCCTTTCATGAGGGACACAGACTCAAAATAATGCAGTGGTTATTTACCGTAATAAGTAAGCATGTTTGCTCACAGTAAGGAATCCCAAAGTGTGATTTATAGCCACGTGCAGTCAGATTCCCAAGTGGTCTTTTTGGTTGCAGTGCCTTGTCCAGACTAATTCTTCATGATGCACATTCTGTTTCTCTAAATCAGCACTTAGCAATGTGACAGTCACTTCACCCTTATCTTGCTTCCCTGTCGTAAATCTCAGTGTAACTCTTTTTGGCAACTACAATTAAGACATTGTCATCCTGATATTTCAGGCCAAATGTCAAGATTTTTCTGAGCAGGGATAGTTGTTATTAATTCACTCATCACCGACTCCTCTTTTATACTTGCTTATTTTAATGCAGGGCTGTGGAAGGTCAAAGCTGATCCCAGCAGATTAAGGCATACACAAGAAAGGAACTCTCCATATGCAGCGCCTGTCCTGCTGTGACCACTGTGCCGCCTGTCTCCGAGGTCTGCTATTGTTCTACCCAGTGCCAGCCCAATGATGCAGGCAGTGTAGCACACTGGTTAAGGCTTGGGACTTCAAGCCCTGCTGTTCTGGGTTCAAATCCTGAGCAAATCATTTCACTTGCCTTTGTTCCATTTGGAAAAAGGAAAGAAATCAAACCAATTGTATCTCTCAAATGTTGTAAGTCATCTTGAAAAAAGGCGTCAGCCAAAATAATATTAATACCCTTGCCTGTGGCAATCTCTTACTTGTTAGCCACCCCTCATATCACACAATGTTTTATCATGTAGGGGTCCTAGGGTTATAATATTTTATACTTCTTATAATGTAGATCTTAACCAAAGGTCTGAAATCCCATACACTTACCACACTGGCAGGTACTGTTGTTCACTACTTTGCCCTTCCATTTTACATCTGTAACCCCAGGAAACTTGACAGAGTGAAAGAACAGGCAGGAGAAAAAAAAATACCTTTTTAATTATGTATTATACATAATAAGTTTACTTATAGCTAGTGCCATATAAAGCAAATAGCATGTGGCTTTGCAAACCATACCATACAACCTGATAACGCAAATGTTTCAGGTGACCTGCAGTTACTCTCGATTCTTTCTGGTCAGCTCATCTCTGGTCAGCTCTAATCAGATCCTCATTTTGGTTTGCTCTATGGTGGTTATCATCATCATCTGGTCTTCTCTCTTCATGCCTTTCCATGCCTCCCTCTTATTATTGCTCTGCAGCTCCTGACATACACACACACACACACACACACACACACACACACACATGCACATACGCACACCTCCTGGACACTTCCTGGGCCATTCACCAGTTCAAGCACAAGCCGCTCAAGTCCAGTTTTAATTCTTGTCATTGTTTTCTCCCATTTCAAAGAAATGTACAAAAGCAGTTTCGGACATATAAGGAACTCATAAACTGGCTCTGTCACTCTTCTTATCAAAGAAACTCTGGTCAGTTTCCTCCTTAACAAAAGGCAAGAGGTCTTGTGTGATCTTTGAAGTTATAAATGTATAAGGACTGGCCCAAAAAGCTTCTTTGCATTGTTTAAAGGCATTAATGAAAAAAACTATCTTCTAGATATTATTCTCCAGTACATGTATAGTGTTCTGACTGGGAATCAACAACACTAGCCACTGTGGTAACCCTCACAGAGTCATACATAAATGCATACACTTCTTAGACTTACTTATTCCAGTTCATTAAACCACCGCCTTTCAAGTCAGCAATGGACATGAAGCAGAAACCTACTGGGTCTGAGGGGAACACAGCCCATTGGAGAGGCCAACTGGCAGTTTTACTGAAATACGGGTATATGCTGCTTAATAGCCACAATAAGTTCTGTAAAATAAGACATTGTGTGAGCACCATATTATATACAGTACTTAGCAAAGTTATATGGGATACAGTACTTTCGGCTAAATGCAGAGATATACTGTAATGCTACAACACTCCAAGGATGCACAATGTGCAAGATTGGGTGCTGCTAACTACAAGTCGAAGTATACACTGTTATACCGTAAACTTTTTATTTGTAATGAGGGAACATTCATATTAACATAATGACAGAGAGTACAGTACAGTACTGGCAGAGCAATCACTTTGTATGCAAGAGGCATGAGATACACACATTGTGTTCTGATTCCAGCTTTGTCTTTTAGCCAAGAGTAAGTCTTTTCTGTCTCCTAGGGATCTTGAGAGAGTTACTCATGCTTTTATTTTTTCTTAGCTTGATTACTGCTGC
This sequence comes from Polypterus bichir lapradei, assembly GCA_026402145.1. NCBI lineage: Eukaryota > Metazoa > Chordata > Cladistia > Polypteriformes > Polypteridae > Polypterus > Polypterus bichir. Next base: position 25,278,027 of record JANRMT010062827.1, on the reverse strand, counting down.
TTGTTGTCTTCAGGGGTCAGCAAATCCCTGATGCATAGGTTGCAGTTGGTTCAAAATTCTGCTGCTCATGTTTTGTTTGGGGTAACAAAGATTTCCTCTCTATTCCCGATTTTGGCCTCATTGCACGGGTTGCCAGTTAGTTTTAGAACTGATTGTAAAACATTGCTACTGGTTTTTAATTTTTTACATTAGCATGCTCCATCCTATTTATCTGAATTGTGAGTTTTACATCACCATCCAGTGAGCTTAGGTCTACCAGGCAGTTGTTTCTAGTGGTCCCTCATACTAAGTGTAAAACTAAGAGTGATGGGGCTTTTGCAGCTGCTGCACGATGCTAATGGAATTCTTTACTTTACTACATTAAGGATGCCCCTTCAATTGATCTGTTTAAAACGAGACTGAAGACTCATCTTTATTCTTTAGCTTTTTGTGATCTTCAGTGTTACTGGTAGTCCAACCTTCTTACTCAGTGGTTTGTTTCATTTGGTTATATTACGTTTTATGTATTTTATGTTGTATATAAATTTGGCTATACCATTACTGATGTTGTATTAAATGTGCTGTATAAATAAATTGACATTGGCATTTTTTACATGCAATAGTTCCCATTCTCTAATCTAAACTTTATTATAACCTTACGGGACCACGGATGTATATGCTGTTGGATGTGGCTCGAGTGGACGTTATGCGGTACATAGCTGTAGTAGCATTAGGAGTTCAGGATATCCATCTCACAAACAACAACTCTTGCAAGTCCAAATTAATGTGAATGTATGACAAAACTGGCACAGTGGTAGTTTAAAAATTGATTCATGTAAAGAAACAATTCTTGCTTGCAGCTCGTCAACACTCTCTAAGAACATAATAAATTATAATGTATTAAAGTACAGATCTTCGTTTCAATCAATAGAAAGTGCAAATGTAGAAATGTTTTGCAATGAGGTCAGGAGTATTTTATTGGACTCGCCGTTTAAAGGACGGCTGAGGAGCTGTTAGTTTGCAGTACTATTGTACTTCTCATGCTGTTTTACTGCGTATGACTTGGCCGTTGTTACTGTTTCATTCACTTATTGCTGTCCTGACAGCAGAAGCCACATACCGGGTAACACTAATCACTAAAATCCATTTTCATCTTTGGACATTTGATGGGGAGTTAATAAATGTGTATCATTAGACAACCCATACAGGTTTCAATTTTAGTTTTCTTTACTTTCTGTTTGTGAATTCTTCTACAACACATTGCGCCCCAAACATTTCTAATTCTGCATTCTGTGTGAAAAAAATAATTATGGAATGCATACTGTACAATAAAATGTGATAGGGGGGTTTCAGCAAGTTTATCCTAAGAACACCAGGCCTGATAGGCTCCTTCCAGAGGCCTTAGCTGGCAGCACAAGTGTGTGCACACAGTGTCTTTGTTGCGGTAATTTCACTTACACACAATCGTCAACTTTGGAGAGTCTACAGTCAAGCTGACTTCCAGGACTATTACATGTCAATCGTTTCTTTGCATGATTTTTATGTGAATGATCAAGAGAAGCAATTCCTTAATCAAGGAAGTGCAAAGATTCCATTGTGTGACTTCCTGAGAATTATTCTCTTCAGTCCAATGTAATTTATTTATTTATTTTTAATTTGTATAGTTGTATAGCATGAATTTTGTAGACCTAAAGCAGGGTCACGGTTACTATTAGTGTACTTGCAGCAGTGTTGTATGTTATTTTACCCTGTGTATTCAGAGGTGTTTGCATGTTCCCCTGGAAATATAACATCCATCTCTCAATTTTCGTAAGACACTTATCCAGGGCAGGATCACGGGGCAGCTGGAGTTTCAACCAGCAGTCATTGGGCACAAGTGGGGAGTAACATTTGGATAGGGTGCCAGTCTATTGCATGGTGAAAACACACACACACACAGTGGTCAATGTAGCATAGCCAATCCACCTACACTTCATGTTTTTAGGCTGTGGTGGTAATGAGAACATGCAAACTCCATGCTGGGGCAGCTGTGATGCAAACTCTATGCTCCCTATTTTGAGACAGTAGTTCTACCAGTGCATTACCATTCCACCCAAACTGTAACATATAATAACAAATTCAAATTTGCTTAATCCAATTCTGTAGTTCAGGCTTGGAGGGGGCCAACATCATCCTGGCATATTGGGGGCAAGAGGGGTAGCAACCCAGGGAAGGACACCAGTCCATCACAAGTCCCAGCCATACAGACTGCAGGGTCAGTTTGTAATCTCCAATTAGCCTAACATGGTTGTCTTTGTAGGATGGTGTAAGAGAAAAACTGGTGTGCCCAGAAGAAACATAAGAAACTCCAAACTGATACAGGAAGAATGTGCAAATACCACTAAAACAAAGTCTACGTGTGAGATTCTTGCATCTTGGACTTTAGATCCATGAGACAGGTATGCTAACAGTTTTCCGCCGACTCTGGTATCAGTTTATTTCACATAAACCTTTCATCTTTCGGTAAAAGAGAAGCATTAAGGAAATTCATTAATGTTTAATTTACCATATATATTCACGGATAAGTTCTCCCGCGGATAAGTTGGGACTTGATTTTACCGTATAATTTCTGGTATTTTATAATGTCGGTCGTATAAGTCAAATGCGGAAAACTCATGCTATTAGTCCAAGAGATTACGATATGCTAACACCCACCTTAGAGAGTAACCACAGAGCACACTGCCTTTTTTTCTATGTATTGTGCCTACGTGACCACACGGTAATACCCGAACTGTTCCAAAGCGACGTTTGCATTGTTTTGTGTTTTTTGTATATCACACCCTCATACACCTTTATCGTAAGAGCATTCCTTATCTATGATGGAGCGTTCGATCAGAAGAAAATATGAAGCTGGTTTTAAATTAAACGTCAAACTAGCAAAAGAAATTGGTAACTGTGCTGCTGCAATACAATTCGATGCGTCTGAGAAACTGGTGCGAGATTGGAGGAGGCAAGAAGATGTTAAAAAAAAAAATAATTGTCGCATTTATGAACGGGTGTATAAGTCGGGGTCTGATTTTATGATCAAATTTTCGGGTTTCAAGACCTGACTTATACGCGAGTATGTACAGTTGTGTCTTTCTATATAGTGACCAAAAGAATGAGAAGAAGTTCTTGTTCCTGTGTGACAGGATGAGGAAATCAGTGATACAGCAGCACCTTGGAGTGAAACCAGTACTTCAGATTTGTGTGAAGTCAATTGATGTGGGTTTGGATGTGTGCTGAGGATGCCTCCTGAATGCCTGGCACACTAGGGAAAGACCCTTGGGCAGACTAGACAGATGAAATCTCCCTGCTGGCCCGGAAGAAGCTGGGAATTGACCCAGATGAACTGGAGACCAGATTACAGATTAGTGTGGTGTGTTCAGCTTGATGTGTTACCACTGCAGACACCAGGAGGGCAAACAGATGATAAATGAAGTGAAGCCTTTCTGTGTTGAATACCATCCTGAGGAGCTTTACAGGCAGATGCAATGTTTAGTTTATCTGTGGGCTGCTGTCAGATTAAGAAACCTGCTCCGGGTTACACAGTGAGTTAGTGATGGGGATTGAACTGAGAATCCATCATTTACAGTTCATTACTGTAACCACCTGGCCACACAGCTACATCCAGATTAAATCATTTGTGTCGGGGAAAAGTGAAATGCACCTGTCTGTAAAAGATTTGGATCAGATGCCAGATGAAGCAATTTTAACTTTGACAGACAGGGTGGACCAATGAGAGCCACCATGATTGAAAAGTTCATGGTAATGGTAAGAAATGGAAGGTGAGTTTAATAATGTGTCCTGCTTTGGAGTAACAACTTCAGTTAAGCTTTATTTTAGACATAAATACATACATACATTCATACAATTTAAGTAAATTAGGCGAATAAGATGAGCTAAATAGCCAGATCTCATCCAAATTGTTTGAATGTTCACATCCATTTTTTTTTAAGTGTGAAAAGTTATCCTGTCAAATACAGGTTTCTGTTTCATACCCATTAATACTAGAATAGCTGCTGGTTACCCGCAACTCATGTGGCATAAAGCAGCTTCAGAAAATGGATGGGAGGATGAAAGAGGAGTGTACATTTGTATGAATAAGATACACAGATGCAAGCAGTGCCAGGTTTTTGGAATTCCAGACATTTGCTCACAGAAGTTAGGCTTCACATCAAAGGGATGCAGATGACTGCAGGCTTATTCCACCCTGTACTTGATCCACTTTCTCCTCAAATTAAATGCTCAGTTATGTTACACAGTAGCTACAGCTTTCCTTCATCTTTTTTCTTATTGTAAAGATTGTTCTTAATTGCAGACTTTCCAAGCTTTAAGTTTGGCAAAAGGGAATTCACTGTAATAAAGAGGAAGACCTGTCTCAGCATTTGACATGAAGTATCTTTGTACTGCTAATGTGTTTGTTCAGAATATGTGATAGGTAGATGAGGGCCAGGTATTGTGTAGATGTCATCTAGTGACATCGTCATAGTCATAGTTCTGTCTTGGACAACACACTAAAAACAAGACATATGTCATTATGTTTTTTGGCAACTTTTAGATGGTCCAGAATGAAAATGGGGGCTTTGTCCTGTCCTAGCTGATGCTGCCCCTGTGTCAGTAATCTGGAATTAGTGGGTTTTGGATGGATGGATGGATGGATGGATGGATGGATGGATGGACATTTCTTAATTATTTCAGAAAAAGATAAAAATAAAATAAGAATCTGGAGTTTTAAGGGTAGAGAGTGACAAATCTAAAATTGATGAGGTTTTATTGTAATGTTTATGGCAGGTCAACATTACTGTTATTGAAGTCAAGCGCATAGGCATTTTCCTTAGTATTGAGCAGTGACCAAACAACCATGGCTGCCTTGCCTGGTGCCATATAGTATTAATTACTAGTGTGAATGAAAAACCTGTTTTAATGGTAAATTTGAAGTAAGAGAGGAACGTTTAAGCCTCAGGCCTAAACAGGGGCAGCCATCAACATAAGATTCTCCACAGGATCCATACATACATACATACATACATACATACATACATAAAGAAGAAAGAAAGAAAGAAAGAAAGAAAGAAAGAAAGAAAGAAAGAAAGAAAGAAAGAAAATGTACTGTGAAACAAAAAAGTCTTCTGTATATATAAAATGCTAAGGATTGTCTGTCTGTCATGCAGAAACTTGCTAACCACTCGGCCTTGAACCATAATCTTGCTCTCAGTTGAGAGCCTATGACGTGATACATGTAGTGCAACTCATGAATTTAAGGTGCGGACTACCTTGGCAAGTGGTGGTGCAGCTGTGTAACAAGGCTGACAAGAAATGAATGGACATGCAGGCATGCAGTGCGTCTGTCAGGAAGTACATCGGATGGAAGTAAAAGACATTGCAGCAACCTGGGCAGAGTGCCCTGGGGTGCTGTGTTTTGTGAGAGGCACACAAACCCCGTTTCCTTGAGGAACACAGTGATAAATGAGCATAAACAATTAAATGGGTCAAGAAATATGATTATTAGTTTATTTCAGTGACATTACTTGGAAAGTGAAATATGGCTTGACTTGATAAATCCTTTTAAAACGGCAAAGGTGAGAAGGCGGGATCAAGTGAGTACTGTTTTTTGATTGGTGAATCTTTGGGCATAGGGGGCGACACTGTCATAACTTTGCACGTGCCATTGAGCTGCACGATCCCTGTGCCAAGGAAAGCGCCTGCTCAGAGTTGTGACTGTGCACGGAAAAATGTTGCCCAGAATTACTGCATGAAGCAACTACTTCAATTCAAGAAACTCTGAAGTCATCATCCTCTCAGGAGTCCGCATCTGAAGTGTTTGTCATAAATGCAGCACTTCCTGGTTGAAGATTTATATGCTGAAGATTTCTATGCACTCTACGGGAGATTCACAATCAAAACGCAGCACTCACTAGAGCGCTCCCCCTGAACTGTGTTAGATGAAAACAACAGTTTTCATTTCATGCTGTATTTCATCTTGTATAGAATGTCACAGAATTAAAGAAATAAATCAATCAATAAAGAAATAAAAGCTTTTCATGACACATAACACCCAACACAAGCATGCTCAGGACAATAGTTAGAAACCAAACAGTCTTTTATTGTGGGAAATTCTTCTTCAGCAAGAGTTTCCCACCACAGCCACAAGAACATGCAATAAAACACTAGTATTGCCCAATAAATCACATATTGTCTCCCTTTCTGTCTTTCTCTGCCTCTTCCACACCTCCTCGCAAGTGTTGTCCATCTTCCTCCCATCTCTTGCCTGTCCATGTGTGGCAGGCAGCTCCTTTTATCTTCCACCCGCTAGTACTTCCTGCCCTCAGTACACGTGGTCAGGAAGCACTTCTGGGTGAGATGGAACCCCCATGAAGTAGGGTTCCCCTGTCCCTGCAGCACCCCCTGGCAGCATCCATGGCACCCAACAAGGCTGAGTCCAAGAATTCCATGTCCCATGATAACCTGTGGAAATCCAGGGCACCTCTGCAACCCAGAGGAGCTGCCATCTAGCGTTCCAGAGGAGCTTATGCCCTGTGCACACTCTCCCCCCTGGTCCTTCCATTACAGAGGTGTCCCGGCCAGGTAATGGTCCCAGGTGTTCCTCACAGCACATATCATCCATACATCAATTATCCAACCTGCTACATCCTAACTACAGTGTCACAGGGGTCTGCTGGGGCCAATCCCAGCCAACACAGGGCGCAAGGCAAGAAACAAATATTTCACAATTCATTTATTTTTTTGCATATTTAGTTATTTAATTTTGTCAAAACACTACTCTATAGTAGTGTTTCCCAACCTTTGTGTTGTCACAATCCGGTTTTTCACATGCCATTGTGTTTGGGACCCACTAGGGGGTTTGGGTCCCCCTCCATGACTTTATCATGATCATCTGAGCTGGTGGAGTGGGGTGGTCCTCCTTGGTAAATTGAACATGATCATCAGAGCTAGGGATCGAGCATGATTGTCAGATTGGTGGGGTATTTTGGTCGGGGTCAGCTGCTGCCTACCTGCTATGCTGCCATGACCCACAATGCTCTGTAGTATTCTACTGTTGGTTTACTGTGTGGTGGTTCTGTCTCAGAGTTGTGGGTTCAGATCTCTACCTGGTCACTATCTCGATAGCGTTTGCAAGTCCTTCCTAGGCCAACAGATTGCTCTCTGTGTGGATAGTGCCATAGTCGTGCCATTTTATCACAGCATGGCACACGGCATCTGTTAACTGTATGGAGTACGCACAACCTGCCAGTTTTTGTGTGAGTTTCCTCTCACAAGTTAGCTTGAATGGTGCCTCTAAAGTGGCCTGTATGAGTGTGGGTGTCCTGTCCAGGCCTGGTCTTGTGTTATGTTGTGCCATGGTCCATAGACAGTATCAAACCTTTTTATGTCCTTGTGAATAAGCAGGGTTGGTGAATAAATACATGCTTTATGTAGCTTTATAATGCTAACATTTTGACCTCAGGGAAGCCTGCCCAGGTCATAATAGTGTTGGCAGTAACACAAATGACATGCAGAGCATGCACCTTTATGATACCCTATTATTGAGGTCCTGTTTTTGACACACATTATCAGTCATAGAGGTTAATTTATTATCTTCTTAAATAATTTTTGCTGTTTTTTCACTTGCTTCTTTTTTATGCCAGTAGACAGGAGACAGTAAATTAGGCGAATAAGATGAGCTAAATGGCCAGATCTCATCCAAATTCTTTGAATGCTCACTTCCATTTTTTTTTTAAGTGTGAAAAGTTATCCCGTCGAGTACAGGTTTCTGTTTCATACCCATTAATACTAGAATAGCTGCTGTTTATCCTCAACCCATGTGGCATAAAGCAGCTTCAGAAAATGGATGGGACGATGAAAGAGGAGTGTACATTTGTATGAATAAGATACACATAGATACACATACACATAGATGGTCCAGAATGAAAATGGGGGCTTTGTCCTGTCCTAGCTGATGCTGCCCCTGTGCCACTAATCTGGAATTAGTGGGTTTTGGATGGATGGATGGACATTTCTTAATTATTTCAGAAAAAGATAAAAATAAAATAAGAATCTGGAGTTTTAAGGGTGGAGAATGACATATTTAAAATTGAATGAGGTTTATTTTAATGTTTATGGCGGGTCAACATTACTGGTTGTTATTGGAGTCAAGCGCAAAGGCATTTTCCTTAGTATTAATCAGTGACCAAGCAACCATGGCTGCCTTGCCTGGTGCCGTATAGTACTAATTACTAGTGTGAATGAAAAGAGTGACAGAACAAAGGAAAGCTGGGGGTCCCAAGTAGTGAAAAACCTGTTTTAATGGTAAATTTGAAGTAAGAGAGGAACATTTAATCGTCAGGCCTAAACAGGGGCAGTTATCAACATAAGATTCTCCACAGGATCCATACGTGATGTCTAAGATGGTAGACTGTGTGTCCCTTGGCGGGTAGGTGAACGAAGCTGGCCGATGAGTGGAGCTTAGCCTGGGTGATGGATCTTCTGCTTTGTGACGGCACATTCGAGAGTTCACTGCCCGGTCTGCCTTCCCTGCCTGATGTGTATTGCTAATGCACACTCTTCTAATGAAGACTTACACTACGTTACATTTTTTGGCACTGCCCAATCTGAACTTTATTGTTATTTCATGACATTGCGTATTTTGTCCTAACTTGGTATTTAATTAAGGATGAGTTTGCCTTTATCCACGTAATTAAATAATAATCATAATGCCTTCTGTGTGTCTTTTGAATTTTTCAGCCTTGTTTGATATTATTTATTTGTTTTGCCCACTAAGGACCTCACTTCAACCCTCTGATTGCATCTTGTCTGCTTGTTTGTCTTGTGGATGCTAGAGGCGCTGTTGCCCCGTTGAACCCACTAGCCAGACGTCCCAGACTTGCAAAAGCACAAGAACAATTGTTTATTATAATTCTTCAATAACAGTGCCCAAAGCACCGCACCTCCCACAATTCTCTATAATAATCACAATAAACAATAATCAGCATTGAGCACAATCCTCCACTCCCAGCAGCTCCGTCACACTCCCACCCAACTCTGGCTCAGTCTGCTGGGGTTTCCCAAAGTCCTTTTAAAGTCCATGACCCGGAAGTATTCCATCTCCGGGTCAAACACCTTCTTCAGGTGCCCTGGAAGTACTGTGGGTTTCCGTCCTCGTGACTCCCTCATACTTCCGGGTTAATGTTGTGATACTGTCCCCCTGGTTCTTGGTGAGCTCCCCCTGGCGGGCCCCACTGAAGTACCGGACTCCATGTCCCATGCTGTCCTGCGGGAATCCAGGGAACCATTTCCGTTCAGGGGAGCTACCATATAGCATCCCGGGTGATGTAGTGCCCTAAAAAGGCTCTTTCTTCCAGTTGAGGGACGACCCGGCCAGACTGAAGCGCCGTCTGTCTATCACAGTCTGTATGTTCGCCAATCACTTCTGAACTGCTGAACTGATTTTATACAATTGTGCATGTAGGTTGCCATTGCTCCAACTTAAAATGTACGATATATGGAATTTCAAAAATTTAATCAGGCAGGTGGTTTGTACCCAAAACTGTGCATTACTCCAAAACAGATGTGTTGATGCAATTTCGCTTGACATTTTAAAACATTTCATTGAGAAAGGTGTTTGCAATTGGCTGGGGCAAATAATTAATCACTCCAAAAATGATTGAGTCAAAGTTTATAAAATTTTACATGCATGTTACTGTTAATACAACTGAAAAATTAGACTTCAAGGCCTTTTAGAAGTTCCATCAAGAAACAGGGTTGTGATAAGGGTGGAGAAAAACCAAAACCCCATTATCACAGCAAATCTTTTTAGCCAATGGTAATGAAATAGATATTCAGGTCATATTTACAGTGAAGGCTATTCCATGATAATGATTCAATCATAATGTCAGCGGGTTGGTATTATGGGGAACCAACACAAAAATCACACATTATTCAAAAATGGCTATGTCAGAGAGAGTGGCTAACAGAATCTGGTGGTTGATTTTGTCAAAGGCAGTGGAAGGATGAAGGTGGATGAGGAAGGATGGCATCGTGGTAGGCCTAGATTGCCTTAGCGTTTAAACAACAGTCGGTAAAGCCATTTTGGTAGAATGGCCCCTTTTGAACCCTGGCTGGTTAGAATTGGACAATCTGTTCTGTAGGAGTTAAGAAGAGACTTGGTTAGAGACTAAACGTAGAAGTGTTTTAGATAAGAACGAGAGAAGAAAGACTGCTCTGTAATTGCCTACTTAAGGCGGACCAAATGTAGGCTTTTTAAGAAGTGAATATCAAATGTAAAAAAATAAATAAATAAAGTTAAGACTAAAACAAAAGTAAGTCTCCAATCTTAATTAATCATCAAAGAAAATATAAAGGAGAAACTGAGGTGAAAATACACCTAAGCAGCATCCTTTAATAACTAAATGTACAGGTGTATGAGACTCGGGTCTTTTGATGTGTGCAGTAAGCTGCTTGAAATGTTCTACCAGTCCATAGTAGCCAGTGTTGTGTTCTACACTCTGGTCTCCTGGGAAGGCAACCTGAGAACAAAAGAAGCACAATGCCTGGACAAATTTATCAAAAAAGTCTGCTCCATCACAGGGTGAACACTGAACACACTGGAAGCTGTGGTGGAAAAGAGGATGGGGGCAAAATTGGATGCCATTATGAAAAATCCCTTCCAGGAGGTGCTGTCTTTGGAGCACTTTTAGACAGGCTCATTATACCACGGTGGGCTAAGAAGCACCTCTGGGGGCTTTTCTGCCCACTGCTATCAGCCAATTCAGTACTTCCTCTTAATGTACTTATTAAGTTTATTTATTTATTTATTTATTCGTCAAGTGATTGATTGGTGGGTGGCACGGTGGCGCAGTGGTAGCGCTGCTGCCTCGCAGTTAGGAGACCCGGGTTCACTTCCCGAGTCCTCCCTGCGTGGAGTTTGCATGTTCTCCCCGTGTCTGCGTGGGTTTCCTCCGGGCGCTCCGGTTTCCTCCCACAGTCCAAAGACATGCAGGTTAGGTGGATTGGCGATTCTAAATTGGTCCTAGTGTGTGCTTGGTGTGTGGGTGTGTTTGTGTGTGTCCTGCGGTGGGTTGGCACCCTGCCCGGGATTGGTTCCTGCCTTGTGCCCTGTGTTGGCTGGGATTGGCTCCAGCAGACCCCCGTGACCCTGTGTTCGGATTCAGCGGGTTGGAAAATGGATGGATGGATGATTGATTGGTTGGCAGTATTTTCTGTCCTGTGAGTTTGTATCCTTGTTTTATATGTGTCTGCTGCTGTATGCATGGGATTAATAAAGTGTACTGTATCTAATGTAATGTAATCTAACCAAATGGTTCACTTGGCTGATAAACCGTGCATACCCAATAGACAAAATTGAGAGCCCATACAGAAAGGAATGGAAGCAGGTGGTTGGGGGTGAGCCCCAGTGAGAGGAGCCTGGGCCTCCTGTTGAACGATGCTGGGGAATAGGAGTGGCCCGTTATGCGGTGTTTCCCACAGATGCTAAAGCACTTTTGGTGGGAGACATGCTTGCAGCTCGCCACAATGTCCTATGAATGCTGAAGGCCTGGCAATTTCGGGTTGACTGCACCTGTCGGTTGGGTGTCTGTTCTGCTGCAAGATCCCGTGCGGGGTAAGCCGAGGAGACATCGGTTTTAAAATGAAGTATTGGGGCTCATATTGTTTCTGGATTTTATCCTTGTTTTACTGGCTTTATTTATTTGGATTTTTTAACCTCCTTGGTTTTATTGGATTATTTATTTATTGACTATTTAGTGAAGATAATTTGTTATACTGCACTTTTATGGATCACTGCTTGTTCTTCTGGTTTTAATAAAAGCACTGAGCACTTTTAGCACCAACCCCATGCTGGATGTGTGCGTCCTCATTTGCCCAGCTCATCTCGGCCTATGACTATTATATATATCATCTTGGGTTGATGATACTCATGGAAGAGATAAAGGAGCATGGAGCCAACCTGGACCGTCACAAGACTTTAACCAGGTCTGGAGCATTTTTTGTTTAAATGGATTCAGAATAATAGAGTTTAGAATTATTTGAAATATGAGTCCCTTGAAGTAGGATGGTTGCATGGTTATGACCACCGATTTCACATCTCATCCACTTGTGTCTCCACTCACATTTAATGTTGTGAAGTTGTGTTAAGTGTCTATGTGTGTAAAGAACTGTATACAGTATACTGAGAGCAATGACAGACTCTTCCTGGCAATGGTTCCTAAATTGAGATTTGCCTACTGAGGGAGTGAGAAGGGTGCTTCGGCTTGCTACTTGACACCTGTAACTGGCTTTCTTCCCCTTTAATTGAAGCTTCATAGACCAGGTTTGTTTGCCCATTTCCAGTTTCCTAGCAAACATCTGTGCTGTGAATCTCCTACAATGTAGCAGTCTTTAAATCTTTTCTTGTTGAATGATTGTCTTAAATGACAAGTCCCGCTGCTGCTGCTGCATGTTACTGTAAATGTTGTAAAATATTAATAAGTACTTTCTAAAACCAATTAACATGATGAATCTCCCCTTCACATGGCTTGTTTTACATGGCAGAAGGATGCCATACCTGCCGTCATGTCAGTAGAAAAACCAAGGATTGGCATGGAGATGGCAGCCTGTGTGCTTTGCTCTCTGGTGAGCTGATTTCATTGTTTAATCCGAGACTTTCTCTTAATTGTGGAAGCCCGTGGCCTCTTTCATTGCCTGCTTCAATTTATTCCTGGGTGCTGCTGCATCTCTGCATGCAAAACATTGACTTTGCATCAGTCTTTCATTTTATTTATCCAAGTTGATGTTATGAAGTTTTATTAACAAATTCCCTCTGTTTGCAGTAGTGCGGCGCTCACGGCATAAGTACAGTAGTTAAGATGAGTTCACTTAACAGTGCATCATAATAATAATGCATGGTCTTGATAAATAATTAACGATAATGTTGTTCTTCAAAGCCAATCTCGATTAGCACTTTAGAAAATAATGGGGTGGGGGGGTGGTATTTGGTCATCCATCCATTATCTAATTCACTTTTTCCAGTTCAGGGTCAAGGGGCTGGAGCCTATCATGCCAAGGCCTGAACCAACTCTGGAAGATGCACCAGTCCATCACAGGGCATATGCACTCACGCCTCTGCCCGATGTCCTTTAATAAATGCCAGGTGATGTCATTTATATGTTTTGTGCACATAACAGGAAAAAGTGGGGAAAAACCCACAATGTAAAGGTAAGAACAAGCAAGCACCTCACATATAGTGGCCAAGCTGGTATTTGAACCCAGAGCTCTGGAGCTGTCAAACATTGGAAGGAACCACTTCAGTACCATGATGCCCTGGCTCATTCATAATTTTCCAGTTTAAACTATTCTGACTATTCCAAATCACCTTATCACACTGCAGTTAGCTAAAGATTGGTGGAGGGGTAAGAGGTCATAATTTTTTTCCACAGCTTCAGTTGGCATTAACTAGATGCCAGAGTTTCAAATTTTATTAAACAAGGGTAACTGTTTTGTCATGAAAGGGTCTGATGGTGACCTTATCCTCAGCTTAAGACCACAATCCCTCACCAGCCTTTTCTGGAGATGCAGCTACAGTCTGCAGTGGAAACCATCAGAATGAACTAGTGTTGACTTTGCTTATGGTTAAAATACTTCCTTACTTCTTCTATTACCAGACCACAGTCAGTTTATTTGAAGCGTTTAAAACAAACAGAGAAATGAGATCAAACTTCTTACTTTTCTTCACTGAATGTTGAATAACATTTCATAAACTATAGTTCTTAATGTGCCAAAAGCAAAAGCAAAGCAAATGGATATGACAACTCACAACAGTACAACCTGGATGGATAGCAGCTCTTCTTGTTAAATATTTCGGCACCTAGTTGGCTCTTTCAGTCTTGCGTTGTGTTTCTGAGCTGATAGGTGTTTGATCTGGTGAGGTCTCTGGATGGAATTGATATATTTGAGAGAAAGAATTAGGGAGCTCTGGGGAGCCCTTTATTATTGCAGGTCTTGTGCTGCCTTAATTTCCTCTTTGGATCAATGGAGCATCCTAGTTTAAGGGTAAACTACCTTGTAATGTGCAGGCCTCATGCCCCTGAATCAATCCTGGCTAGGCACAATCTATTTTATTGAATCTTCTACTGGAACTGACTGCAAAGTGAGGCAGAAATGGCATTTGATCTGACCAGCATATTGTATAAAGAATTTAACACTTGGCTATATTGCCTGCTGTTATTATAGCTGGATGCTCTTCTCTGCTCTCTTTTTAAGTTATTATTATTTTAAGCTCTGTCATTCCCTTTTTCTTATTGGCCATATTATCTGTACAGATTTGCCATCTTGAGCTCTACTCTCCCCAGATTACGGTCTTGAAATAATATTTAATTCAGCCAATTAGTAACCCATTCCAGATGAAGACAGAAGACTGTCTGTGGATGGCATGATATGATAGGATGGGGTGAGGGAAATATGAAATTATGTAATTGACAATTGAATGATAGGTGGCATGGTCTCAGAATGGTTAGTGCTATTGTGTCATGGTTTAAGAGTCCTGGCTTTGAATCCTGCTTATTACCATGCCTATACAAAGTATTCACCCCTTAAAGTTTTTATCTATACTAATAAACGGCAAAGCCCTCACTCACTGACTGACTGACTGACTCATCACTAATTCTCCAACTTCCCGTGTAGGTAGAAGGCTGAAATTTGGCAGGCTTATTCCTTACAGCTTCCTTACAAAAGTTGGGCAGGTTTCATTTCGGAATTCTACGCGTAATGGTCATAACTGGAAGCTGTTTTTCTCCATTTACTGTAATGGAGATGAGCTTGAAACCCGTGGGAGCGGAGTTTCGTGTGACATCATCACGCCTCCCACGTAATCACGCAGTAGGTAGAAAACCAGGAAGAGGCCCAAAAAGCACTGAAGAAAACATGCATTATATAATTGAGAAGGCAGCGAAACAATAAGAAGCGAGCGAGTGACATATACAACCATATTCATGAGTTCTGCTACTTCGGAAACAAAGCACGATGTAAACCTAAACTTTAAATTAAGTTCATAGACAGGCTGCCGCTAGCGTTTGTAATTTAGTGCCTGCCCATATAAGGCCGTCCGTCAGCGGCAATCTAATAGAAACACTGCCACGGGTAAATATTCACGGGTGAAGGACTGTGCTTATGCAGAGGAAGATGAGATGGTCAGGGTGGTGTTTGGCACAAACTCAGCGAAACTGCGAGAGAAAGTTTTAAGTGCCTGGTCTAAGGTAACATTAAATACAGCCATGGACATAGCACGACATGGCACCAGCACAGCTGGGAAACTTCGATGCATGTACACCGAGCGGCTCACGTGAACTGACGCAGTGCACAGACAAAAAGCAACAGTTCCAAAGAGCGCTGAACAAAAACTGAATTACACAATTGAAAAGGCAGCAAAAAAATATGAAGCGTCTCATACATACAAGCATATTATTCATAACTGCAGCTACTGCAGAAACAAAGCACACGGTGGAAAAAGTGAATGTCCCGCTAAAGGAAGACAGTGTTAAAAGAAAAACCCGTGCATGCAGTGTGTCAGGTCTCAGATAAAGAAGAAGACGAGCTGTTTATTGATGCAGTAAGAAAC